>BSYO01000014.1:9088020-9093020 GCA_033239525.1 Nepenthes gracilis | reverse complement strand
TGTTAGAAAGATAAAAATTATGAGTAGCTTAAAACCAAATTTTGGGTTTTTTCTGCCACGGGAAGATATTTTAATATTTTCTCAAACGTCATGAACTTTTGAAAATTAATAACTCCGTCAAAACTTGTCCGAATGACGAGCTTTTTTTTTTCAAAAATTAGCATAAATTGTGAAGAAAATTCAGATGCATTGGCGTCACGATTTGAGTTCGGAAAGGGATCGTAAGTCTAATTATTGAGGGCAAATAATGCGCGAAAATCCGTTTTCAGTATGGAAAGTGGTGTTTTCCTATTTAAAGCATGCCTGGAGAGTTGGGGGCAAGATTATTGGCATGATATTTACAAACAAATGGGCAACGTACTGGCGGAAGATGTTTACCCTGAAACCACATGCGTTAGAAGGAGTAAACGTTGAACCAACCAACTTTCACAATGGGGTTTTTGCAGTTGTCAGCAATATTTTCAGGTGATTTTTTTTTGTTAGAAAGATAAAAATTAGGAGTAGATTGAAACCGAATTTTGGTTTTTCCAACTACGGTAAGATAACTTAATATTTTGTCAAACATCATGCAATTTGGAAAATTAATAACTCCGTCAAGACTGGGTCCGAATGACAAGCTTTTTTTTTCAAAAATTAGCATAAATTGTGAAGAAAATTCAGATGTATTGGTGCCGTGATTTGAGTTCAAGAAGGGATCATAAGCCTAATTATTGAAGGCAAATAATGTGAAAAAATCCGTTTTCGGAAGGAAAAGTGGTGTCTTCCTATTTAAAGCATGCCCGGAGAGTTGGGGGCAAGATTATTAGCATGATATTTACAAACAAATGGGCAATGTATGGGTGGAAGATGTCTACCCCGAGGCCACATGTGTTGGCATGACATGACATAATGAGGTCGCACGAAACCCATAAATCCGGGCCATGCCGACGGTGGGCAAAATCAAGGGACGGGCAAGCATCACTGATGACATGCCATGGGAACGACATGCCGAGATGATCGACAAGGCAAAAAGGGCATTGCAAAGCCTCCGTGTCGACCCGGATGAGATAGAGGCGCTGCGGGCGCGCGCTGGGCACGACAAGGGCAAGACATGGGCAGCACTAGGGAACAATGTTGACATGACTCGGACGCTGTTGGGCGCGACAAGAGAGCTGCTGGACGTTGCTGAGGCGCGTAGGGAGCGACAAGGGCAGTGCTGGGGCTGCCGGGCGCATCTGGGGCGACACAGGCAATGCTGGGACACGCCGGGCGCGACACTAGAGGTGCTGGGAGCGACACTGGCGGTACTGGGCTCGACAACAGAGCTGCTGGGCAAAACAAGGGACTAGCACAAGGGCGACACCGGCGCTGCTGGGGGCGACAAGGGCGCCACTGGGGGCTACAAGGGCAGTGCTGGGCCGCGTTGCGCGCAACAGGGGCACCGATGGGGCCCGACAAGGTCACTGCTAGGCGCGACAGGGGACCGACAAGGACATGACACCGGTGCTACTGGGCGCGATAAGGGAGCTACTGGGAGCAAGAAGGGACCGCAAGGGCGTGACACGGTCAGCGCTCGGACATGGTCGGGCGCGACACTAGCGGAGTCGGGTGCGACACTGGGGGTGATGCCATGTCGTTAGGAACGGCATGCCGAGACGATCAACACGGAAAAAAGGGCCTTTCAAAGCCTCAGTGTCGACCCAGACGCGACAAAGGTGCTGCGGGTGCACATTGGGCACGACAGGGGCAAGACATGGGCAGTGCTAGGGAACGATGTTGACATGACTCGGGCATAGTTGGGTGCGACACGGGCACGACAAGGGAGTTGCTGGACGTTGCTGGGGCCCGTGGGGAGGGACAAGGACAGCGGTGGGCTTATCGGGCCCATCTAGGGCGACACGGGCAATGCCGGGACGAGCTGGGCGAGATACTGGAGGTACCGGGATCGACGCTGGACGCGCTGCTGGGTGCGACAAGAGACTGGTACAGGTGCGACCCCATCACTGCCGGGCACGACAAGGGCACTGCCGGGTCCGACACGGGCAGTGCTGGGACGCGGTGGGGGCGACATCGGTTGTGCTAGACGAGACAGCAGTGCCGCTGGGCGCGACACCGCAGGAGTTGGGTGCGACACTGGTGGTGCTGGGCGCGGCAGCAACGCCGCAGGGCGCAATAGGGGCATTGATGGGGCACGACACGATCGCTGCTGGGCGAGACAAGGGACCGGTCCGGGCGCAACACCGGTGCTGCTAGGCGTGACAAGGGACCTGCTGGGCGCGACAAGGGTGCTACTGCAGGCGACACGGGCTGCGATGGGACACGCTAGCAGCGACACTGGACGTGCTAGGCACGACTGAACCGCCGCTGGGCCCGACAAGGACACCGATGGGGCATGACAAGGGACCTCCACGGGAGCAACACCGGCGCTGCCATGCATGGCAAGGCACAGGCAAGGGCGCGACAAGGGCGCCACTGCGGGCGACACGGGCAGCGTTGTGCTTGACAAGGGCACCGATGGGGCGCGACAAGCTCGCGCGCGATGAGCGACAGATGGGCGCAACACCGCTTGGCGTGGCGGGACTTGCCGGGAGCGACTAGGTCATGACGCAGGACCGGCGGCCGCTAGGCGACAAGGGTCGGGGAGGGCGTAACACCGGCGCTACTATGCACGACAAGGGCGCTACTGTGCACAACACACTATGCACGACACTGGATGCGCTGGGCGCGACATGGGCACCGACGGCGCAAGACAAGGGATCGGATCGGGCGCATCACTAGCACTGCAAGGCGTGACGAGGGACCTGCAGGGAGTGACCAGGGACCAGCAAGGGGGCGACACCGGCGCAGCTGCACTCGCTACTGCGGGCGACACCGGCAGCGCCGGGACACGCTAGGCGAGACACTGGAGGCGCTGGGCGAGACAGCAATGCCGCTCGGGACAATGAGGGCACCGATGGAGCGACA
Source organism: Nepenthes gracilis (assembly GCA_033239525.1). Taxonomy (NCBI): domain Eukaryota; kingdom Viridiplantae; phylum Streptophyta; class Magnoliopsida; order Caryophyllales; family Nepenthaceae; genus Nepenthes; species Nepenthes gracilis. Next base: position 9,090,077 of record BSYO01000014.1, on the reverse strand, counting down.
GGGATGGGGGACGACTTTGGGAGCGGCAAGCGGCGGGCACGCTGAGTGCACCACAGCGATTGGAGGGGACACGATTGATGCGACAAGGGCACTGATTGGAGGGGACCGAAGGGCAAGACAAAGGTGTCTTTGGGGAACAGCGTTGACATGACTCGGGCGCAGTTGGGTGCGACACGGCACTACAAGGGAGCCGCTAGACATTGCTGGGGCCCGTGGGGAGGGACAAGGGCAGCGGTGGGCCTGTCGGGGGCATCTGGGGGGACACGAGTAATGCCGGGACACGTTGGGCAAGACACGGGAGGTGCCGGGATCGACGTTGGCCGCGTGCTGCTGGGCGCAACAAGAGACTGGCACAGGCGTGACACCGTTGTTGCCGGGGGTGACAAGGGGACTGTCGTGTCCGACATGGGCAATGCTGGGACGCGCTGGGGGAGACACCGGCTGTGCTGGACGCGACAGCAGCGCCTCTGGGTGCGACACCATAGGAGTTGGGTGCGACACTGGTGGTGTTGGGCGCGGCAACAACGCCGCAGGGCGCAACAGGGGCAACGATGGGGCATGACATGGTCACTGCTGGGTGCAACAAGGGACCGGCTCGGGCGCAACACCGGCGCTGCTGAGCGTGACAAGGGACCTGTTGGGCACGACAAGGGCGCTACTGCGGGTCACACGGGCAGCTATGGGACACGCTGGGCGCGACACTGGATGCGCTGGGTGAGTCTGAACCGCCGCTGGGAGCGACAAGGGCACCGATGGGGGGCGACAAGGGACCTCCACCGGCGCTGGTAGGCGTGGCAAGGGCACGACAAGGGCACCACTGCGGGCGACATGGGCAGCGCTGTTCTCGATAAGGGCACTGATGGGGCGCGACAAACTCGTTGCTGAGCGCGATGAGGGACCGGCACGGGCGCAACACCGGCGCTGCTAGGCGTGACAGGGGACTTGCTGGGAGCGACAAGGGACCGGCAAGGGCGCAACAACGGCACTACTGTGCGCGACAAGGGCGCTACTATGGGCGACTCGGGCAGCGCTGGGACATGCTGTGCACGACACTTGATGCGCTGGGTGCAACATGGGCACCGACAGGGCGCGACAAGGGACCGGCTCGGGTGCATCACCGGCGCTGCAGGGCGTGACGAGGGACCTGCAGGGAGCAACCAAGGACCGACAAGGGGGCGACACCGGCGCTGTTGCTTGACACAAGCGCGCTACTGCGGTCGACACGGGTAGCGCCGGGACACGCTGGGAGTGACACTGGAGGAGCTGGGCATCACAGCAATGCCACTAGGGGCATGACAAGGGCACCGATGGGGGGCAATAGGGACGGGCAAGCGCCGGCGCTGCTATACATGACAGAGGCGCTGCTAGAGCGGAACGGGCAGCATCGGGACACGCTTGGCGCGACGAGGGCACGGATTGGTGCGACAGGGTTGCTACTGGGCACGGCAAAGGGACCGGCACGGGCGTGACACCGGCGCTGCTGGATGCCACAGGGGTGTTGTTGGGGCGACACGGGCAGCGCCGGGACACGCTGGGCACGACACTGGTGGTGCTAGGTGGGATAGCAACGCCGCTAGGAGCGACAAGGGCATGGATGGGGCGCGACAAGGTCGCTGCTGGGTGTGACAAGGGAGCTACTGGGAGCGATAAGGGACAGCAAGGCGCGACGCCGGTGTTGCTGGTCGCGACAGGGGTGTTGCTGGGGGAGACTCGGGAGGCGCTTGGTGTCGCTGGGCGCGACACCCGCAGTGCTGGGAGCGACTAGGGCTCTGATGGGGGGTGCGACAAGGGACGACACGAGACAGGGGAGCTGCTGGGCGCGACGAGGGACTGGCCCGGGCGGGACACTTGCACTGTTGGGCGAGACAAGGGAGCTGCTGGGGGCAACGAGGGGCCGGCACGGGTGAGACAATTGCACCGTTCGGTCGCATTTTGGTTATGCTCCCTCGGAGGTGTTAGCGGCATTCGTAGGGGTGTAATGCGGAGGGGTGGATAGTTGCGACGGCGGCCGTCAGTCCCATAGCCTCCGTCTTTTTCGCATCATTACGTGGTTCGGG
>BSYO01000014.1:8655520-9085520 GCA_033239525.1 Nepenthes gracilis | reverse complement strand
CACGTCAGTTTCACTTAGGGCCTACACCAGAGTTTCCTCTGGCTTCGCCCCACTTAGGCATAGTTCACCATCTTTGGGTCCCGACAGGTATGCTCTCACTCGAACCCTTCTCAGAAGATCAAGGTCGGTTGGTGGCGCTGCCCACGAGGGGATCCCGCCAATCAGCTTCCTTGCACCGTACGGGTTTACTCGCCCGCTGACTCGCACACATGTCAGACTCCTTCATCCGTGTTTCAAGACCGGTCGAATGGGGGGCCTGCAGACCGACACCCGGAGCGTGCAGGTGCCAAGCACGTCGCGACGGCGCGCGCCTTCGCACGGGATGATGCTCCACGTCTATGGCTGGGTTTGAGCCATCCCCGGTCGTATCGGTCCACGCCCGAGGCCAATCGGGCCCCCCATCCGCTTCCCTCCCGAGCAATTTCAAGCACTCTTTGACTCTCTTTTCAAAGTTCTTTTCATCTTTCCCTCGCAGTACTTGTTCGCTATCTATCTCTCGCCGTTATTTAGCCTTGGACGGAATTTACTACCCGCTTGGGGCTGCATTCCCAAACAACCTGACTCACCGACAACGCCTTGTGGTGCAAAAGGATCCGGGCACAATGGGGCTCTCACCCTCTCTGGCGCCCCTTTCCATGGGACTTGGGCCCGGTCCGTCGCGGAAGACGCTTCTCCAGACTACAATTTAGACGGCAGAGCCGGCCGATTCTAAAGCTGGGCACTTCCCGGTTCGCTCGCCGTTACTAGGGGAATCCTTGTAAGTTCCTTTTTCTCCGCTTATTGATATGCTTAAACTCAGCGGGTAGCCTCGCCTGACCTAGGGTCGCTACGTTGGTGCTGTACGGACGGCGCGGCGGGGTCGTGTGAGCTTCACGGGCGACGAGATGGGCGCGACACTATGCAACCTTGGCCTTCGCCTTGCCAACCACCGAACGTCGCGCCGTAGTCGCCAAGCTCCAGTTTTAGGCCAACCGCACAACAGCGCACGGGAGGCCACTCTCCGCCCCAACCTAGCATGCAGTGGCTTGGTCGGGGGTGACGCTATGCGTGACGCCCAGGCAGACGTGCCCTCAGCCTAGAGGGTTCGGGCGCAACTTGCGTTTAAAGACTTGATGGTTCACGGGATTCTTCAATTCACACCAAGTATCGCATTTCGCTACGTTCTTCATCGATGGGGGAGCCAAGATATCCATTGTCGGCAGTCATTCAGACACGATAGGTCACCACCTCACTCGCCGAGCATCCAGCAGCAAGGCAACGCGTGCTATGTTACTGTTCCTTGGTGCGATTCGTGCCGGGGTTCGTTCTTGTGCCAAGCCTGGCCTGCACCCCCGCTGCCGCTCCTGGAGCAGGCTGTAAGGTGTGGGCTCGACCGGCAGTCGAGGGCACTGTGCCCCCAATGATTTATTTCAACTTGTCCGCGGGTCGCTCTGCTTAGCAATTTTTTACAATGATCCTTCCGCAAGTTCACCTACGGAAACCTTGCTACGACTTCTCCTTCCTCTAAATGATAAGGTTCAGTGGACTTCTCACGACGTCGTAGGCAGGAAACCGCCTATGTCGTTGAGATCCAAACACTTCACCGGACCATTCAATCGGTAGGAGTGACGGGCGGTGTGTACAAAGGGCAGGGACGTAGTCAACGCGAGCTGATGACTCACGCTTACTAGGAATTCCTTGTTGAAGGCCAACAACTGCAATGATCTATCCCCATCACGATGAAATTTCAAATATTACCTAGGCTTGTCGGCCAAGGCTATAGACTCGTTGAATACATCAGTGTAGCGCGCATGCGGCCCAGAACATCTAAAGGCATCACAGACCTGTTGTTGCCTCAAACTTCCGTGGCCTGGAAGGCCATAGTCCCTCTAAGAAGCTAGCTGTGGGGGGATAGCTCCACCTAGCTAGTTAGTAGGCTGAGGTCTCGTTCGTTAACGGAATTAACCAGACAAATCGCTCCACCAACTAAGAACGGCCATGCACCACCACCCATAGAATCAAGAAAGAGCTCTCAGTCTGTCAATCCTTACTATGTCTAGACCTAGTAAGTTTTGCCGTGTTGAGTCAAATTAAGCCGCATGAGCTCCCTCCCTGGTGGTGCCCTTCCGTCAATTCCTTTAAGTTTCAGCCTTGCGACCATACTCCCCCCGGTACCCAAAACCTTTGATTTCTCATAAGGTCTTTGGTGGCATCCTAAAAGTAACATCCGATCCTCGGGTCGGCATCGTTTATGGTTGAGACTAGGACGGTATCTGATCGTCTTCGAGCTCCCAAATTTTGTTCTTGATTAATGAAAACATCCTTGGCAAATGCTTTCGCAGTTGTTCGGATTTCATAAATCTAATAATTTCACCTCTGACTATGAAATACGAATGCCTCTGACTGCCCCTGTTAATCATTACTCTGATCCCGAAGGCCAACACAATAGGATCAAAATCCTATGATGTTATCCCATGCTAATGTATCCAGAGCTTAGACCTGCTTTGAGCACTCTAATTTCTTCAAAGTAATAGCGCCTGAGGCACGACCCGGCCAATTAAGGCCAGGAGCGCATCGCCATTAGAAGGGATGTGACGATCGGTGCTCACCGGAGGCGGACCGGTCGCCCCATCCCAAGGTCCAACTACGAGTTTTTTAACTGCAACAACTTAAATATACGCTATTGGAGCTGGAATAACCGTGGCTGTTGGCACCAGACTTGCCCTCCAATGGATCCTCGTTAAGGGATTTAGATTGTACTCATTCCAATTACTAAACTCAATGAGCCCGGTATTGTTATTTATTGTCACTACCTCCCCGTGTCAGGATTGGGTAATTTGCACGCCTGCTGCCTTCCTTGGATGTGGTAGCCGTTTCTCAGGCTCCCTATGTGATGACCCAGATTCTAAAACATAGAAAGTCTCAATTATCAAGTCAAAATAATCAAAGGATCGAGGAAAATTGAAGGTTATTCGAAAAATGTATTAAGAAAATCCAAACCAGCTTTAGAGCATATTTTGAAATTAGAATTTGTCTCCTGAATTTGAAGATCGAAGTGAATTGTGTGAAGAGAGGTCGAAGTGGCCTTGAAGTCCGGAGTGGCTTTGTGTGTTGGTGAGGCCGGACTAGAATTGTGGAGAAGAAATCTGAAGTTTATGAAAAAGTAATAGACGGAGTGAATAATAAGAAGAAGTTGACCAAAATTGGGGATGTTGACCGGATTTAAAGAAGTTGACTAGATTTGGAGATATTACGTTGACTGGCTTTAAGTAGGGAAGTTAACCGGAATAAATTAATGGCAATTAAAGAAAAAGAAAAACTTTATTATTTAGTTAGAATCCAACTAGGCCTTGACCAAATGGGGTAATAAAAACTACCACATTGCACTTTGAGAAAAAGTACCATAGTAAGTAGTTTAACCAACTTGCTCCCACCTACCCTCTCAAAAGAGGTACCGAAGTGGGTGACTTACCCCACTTACCCCCTCCTCTATATATACCCAGCTTCGATCAAGGAGGTTGGCACGAGCAATCAACAAGAAGAACAGTGAGGAGCAGAGAAGGAGAGAGCTTCTAGTTTGTAAGGGTGGGCGAACCATAGTCAGGCAAGTGTACCTTGGATGCTGTTTTTAAGTTCATGCTTTAAGAATATTGCAAGTTACTTTGAACACTGGTTTTAAATTCATGCTTTAAGAATATTGTAAGTGTACTCTGTTATGAAGTTCATGCTTTACTGCACGTGTACTCTGTTTTAAAGTTCATGCTTCCTACATTGTACATCCACCTTCTGCATTGTAAAATAAACTTGGCCACATGAAAATTAAACTCGGTTTCCTATATGTAAAATGAACTCGGTTTCCTACATTAAATGAACTCGGCATTCATAATTGAACTCCGGCTTTTGAGAAAATGAGCTCCGGCCTTTGAGAAAATAAGCTCCTTCCTCTGAGAAAAAGCACGCCGTCATTTTAAAAGAACTCCGACCTTAAAATGAACTCCGACCTTAATGTGAAATAAACTCCGACTTTTAATGAACTCCATCCCTTGAGAAAAATGAACTTCGGCATTTAAAATTACTCCGGCATTCAGTAAAAAGTACTCCGGATTTATGAACTTTGGCTTTTAAAAGTACTCCGGCTTTCAGTAAAAAGTACTCCGGGTTTATGAAACTTTGGCTTTTAAAAGCACTCCGTCCTGTTAAGTGAAAAGCACTCCATCCTTTTTAATGAAAAGCACTCCGTCCATTGAGTAAAAAGCACTCCGTCCCTATTAGTGAAAAACACTCCGTCCAAAAAGCACTCGGCCTCTTTCAAAAAGAACTCCGTTCTTAATATGAAAATGAGCTCCGGCTTTGTATAAGAAAATGAGCTCCGGCCTTAATGTGAAATGAACTCCGGCTTTTGTTAATAAAGAACTCCGGCCCCTGTAAAAAAAAACTCCGACTTTTGTCGATAAAGAACTCCGGCCTTTGTCAAAAGAACTCCGACTGTATGTTGGAAATGAACTCTGGCTTTGTATTGGAAATGAACTTGGCTTTGTATTGAAAATGAACTCCGGCTTTGTATTGAAAATGAACTCCAGCTTTGTACTGAAAATAAAACTGGCTCCTTTAACAAGAAAAGAGCTCCGGCCCTTCCTTGATAAAAATCTAAACTGACCCCAAGTATAGTTTATGCCATGAAATTGAAACCGGCCTCAAGTGTATTTTGAAATCGGCTTTAAGTATATGATTTTCAAATTAAGTTCTATGATTTGAAATTGAATTGAAGTATATGATTTTTGAACCGGCCTTAATATATGTTGTATACAATTTCTGAAGAGTATATTGTGATGTTTCTAACTAAAAATGGCTTTCAGTAAGTGATAAGAAAAAGTATTTCTATTTCTATTTCTGTTATTTTGGACCCAGACTGATATGCAGTCAGGTTAGGTTCTCCGGCATACCTTAGGACTTTTCGGTGATAATCGAGGATAACTCTGTCCATGGAGTTATTTGTGGTCCGCCTTGCCCTTGGGGCGTTATGGACAGGAGGGATTACCGTTACCGGCCTACATTCGGGTGGCATACCGTACCGATCCCGTGAGATGGGATACCCATATGACAGTTACCGACCTTAGATTGTGTGGAGTGAACATAATCTATCCTCAATTATTCACCCCCTCAGCTAGTAGGGTATACTGGCAGGGTTTGTACTGATATGATATAAAGTATCGTTTACTATTTTACTGATATATTATGTTACCGTACCGATTACCAAATATGAAGTATCGATAATCGAATATGAAGTACCGATTATCGAATATGAAATACTGTTACCGATATGATATGAACTGTTCACCGTTTATCGTACCGATTAATGATATGTTATATTACATTTTACGTTTCTCGCATCGATTACGATTTCAAGTATAGTACTATCAAGGTATATTTTTCTATTTCTTGGACTGTATTCTGATTAACCATTCTGTTTATGTATAGTTACATGACCGTTCTGCATCATCATTTTATTACTCATGTGCATGTACCTTGTTGGGCCTCGGTTCACTGTTTTATGTTTTCCCCTACAGATGAAGCTTTAGAACTTGTGCCTAACGAGTTGGAGTAATTAGAGCTTGTCTGAAGGGTTATTAAAGACCTCGGAAGCTTATTTTAAAGAAATATTATTGTAATGACTTGATGGACTTCAATAGTTAAACATTTTTAGCTATGTACTCGGAAATGAATATTTTGGAATGAAATATGAATGCTTCCGCAAGTGTTAGAATAACTTCCGCTATACTTATTATGGTTAAAAGTATATGGGTCCTAGATGGTATTTGTGATTTTGTGTTGCACCTAATTGGTTTAGTTTGGGTTTTCAATTGTGTTATGAATGACAGAATCAAAAAAAAAATCCGTTCCGTCACACCCTCTCCGAAATAGAACCCTAATTCTCCGTCACCCGTCTCCACCATGGTAGGCCACTATCCTATCATCGAAAGTTGAGAGGGCAGAAATTTGAATGATGCATCGCTAGCGTCAAAGCTATGCGATCCGTCGAGTTATCATGAATCATCAAAGCAACGGGTTAAACCCGCGTCGACCTTTTATCTAATAAACGCATCTCTTCCAGAAGTCGGGGTTTGTTGCACGTATTAACTCTAGAATTACTACGGTTATCCGAGTAGCAGGTACCATCAAACAAACTATAACTGATTTAATGAGCCATTCGCAGTTTCACCGTCTGAATTAGTTCATACTTACACATGCATGGCTTAATCTTTGAGACAAGCATATGACTACTGGCAGGATGAACCAGGTAGCATTCCTTCCTCGACGCCAACACTCATGAGCCTTGCCGACCACTTCGGATACCGGTCAACGAGTGTTCGACAGTCGTTTGTGCTAATAGCGGTCGGGTTGATGAGACTTCCTGCACGTAACCCATATCTCAATCTTCTGTATCCGAGAGAACATGCTAAGCCCCGTCGCCCACCTCAGTTACGTAGAAAACGCGACACGGGGGGACAATGAGCATTACAAATCGTCTACCTGACACCCCCACGGGACATCGAGCAAAAGGCAACTTTCCAACAAGATAAATTCCTTCTAGTGGGTATGCGACACAGGAAACCACACAATAGCCAAGGCGTAGAGCTCTTGGCCTTTCGGCGAAGAGGCAGGTGTGCGTCCGGTTCAACGCATAGACGAAGAGCCCAACGACCCACACAAGCCCACCGCTGCCCACACACCATCGCGTACACCCACACAAGCCCCGACAGCCGATCCGCAAGCGAGTTTCAATGTCAACGAAATCAGCCAACCGAGTTCCCTTATGAGCCCCACTAGACGTGACAACCCGAGATAGGACAACCCAACCGTGCAACCGACAAGCGCCGAATGCATGGAACCCACGCCGCGACATCATTGTGTGGCAAAACACGTATGAACAACACCGCACAAGAAGCACCATGCATGTCACACCGTCTTGCACCTGCAGCAAAGGTTTGACACATGGGACAGCCCGAGCATCTGCCCAACAAGGACTGATTGCAGGGGCACCCATGCTGCGAAGTCCTGGGGTAGAGAAACACGTACGAACAACACGACACACACGTCACCATGCATGGCATGCCGACTCGCACCTGTAGCAAACCACCAACAGATGGGACAACCCGAGACCGACGCATATCGAACGCATAGAAGCCCAGGACGTGAAATCATGCAGTGTCGAACCACGTATGAACAACACGACGCATGCGGCCCCATGCAAGGCATGCCGACGTGCGTTCATGCTCTTGAAAGAATTACATGCCCAACTTAACATTTTCCATAACAAAACTCATATTCTCCCCTGATCGGACGGTCCGTAGTTAGGAAATTAATCAAAGTGTACAGTAGAATTTTGGTGAGTCCACATAACTCGATGTCCAATTTTAGATTCAAAAAAGGGATAATTATTTTCGAGGCCTAATGTAAGTAGAAATAAGGAAATTTTGCCTGTTTATAGTTTTGAACCATATTAGAAAAGTAGTCAATAAATTTGGGTTGTCATCGAAATTGATAGACTTAGGTAAGTATAGAGCGAATCAGGTATTAAATGTCTGGACAGTTTTAAGGATTAAGGTTTTCTAGGATAACCGCCGTAATCTAAACAAAATCTAGAGACGATAACGAAGTTCCTTAATCTTTGAAATTTAAGGATTATAAAATTTTGAGGACAAAATTTCTGTAAGTGGGGGAGAGTGTGAGATCCCGACCCCAAAAATCATGCTAAGGTTTAAGAATGTAGGAAAAGTGAGTTTGGAAACGAAAAGAGGAAGTTTAGTCCGGTAAGGTATCGATTTTAAAGATGTGATTAATATGGATGGTGAGGTTTCGGAATTCTAAAATAGGATAATTGGGAGGTAATTAAGTTAAAATAGGCAAAATGTGGTCAAAAGGAACAGGAGGAATCGGATCAAAAAGTCTAAAGATCCAAAATTGGTAAATTGGGAACTGAAATTGTAAACTGAGAAACATTAATTCATAGATAAGATTCTAGGCTTTAAATTGTGATAATCATGGCCTATTAAGGTTATATAATCAAAATTAGGGTCCAAGGATGCGAATAATTGGGTTGGAAGGGTCAAAACGGGTCCCGGATGGTGAAAATGCGAAGTAGGCATGCTGCAGACTCGATGCGGGCCTGACCCGTGCCCGAGTAGAGCTCGAGTGCCACTGGGGCCCGAAAAATGGAAGCTCTCGCCTGAAGGGCGCTCGAGGCGCGGTGTTGGCAGAACAGTGCGCTTGGTTGGCGCTCAAGCGCTCGACTCGGTTTTAAAACACCGAGTGCATTTTCCCTTGGCCATTACGACCTATTTCAGCAGAAAGAGAAAGAGAGAGAGGGAAAGGAAAGAAAAGAGAAGGAAGAGGGGAAAATCCACCGATCCACTCCGATCCCGGTAAAAATAATTGTAGACCAACCTCAGGTAAGTGTACCTCGGACGTTATATATCGTTTTTACATTGTTTTAATATCTCCATGTTATTGTTTATGCTCTGAATCTCTTGTTCTTCGATATTTGACATGAATAATGCGTGAATCTCATGATTTTTGGACTAAAGTTCATGTTTATATGAATATAGTGTGATTGATGACTCCGATTTCATGATTTGGCTCATATTTTTCCTCTGTTTCGTGTCCGGACCGTATATCGTAAATCCTAGCTCAAAAACTGGGGGTTTTTATTTTAAATGCATGGTTTTGTATAGGTATTTGGAATTATGGTATCGATTTTATGAATAAATATGTATTTGGTGCTCGATTACTGTCCGAGAATTTTACCGGGAACCCTAGAATGAAAATTGGGAATTTTTTTATCAGAAACTTGGAATTTTGATGATTTAAACGTAAATTATTGTCCTGTATCATTTATTGAATGATTTGTGTTTGAAAACCCTACATGGAATTGTATCATCGAACTATGGGAACCCTTGGAATTGTCTTAAAGAGTGACTGATGAAATTTGGATTTTGGCCTTAGAATATGATGATTTTGATTATGGAACTTTGAACAAATGTATCGAATTAAGCTAATCTGTAAGAAAAAAGGACCTAGACTGTTGAACATTAGATGAGGTTCTCCGACATGCCTTAGGATATTACAATGGTAATTGGGGATAACTCCATCCATAGAGTTATACGTGATTTGCCCTTCCTCAGGGCGTTCCTGTGAAGGCTATTAGTCCTCCGATGCTGGAAGCTAATAATCCTCTGTTGGCCTTGAATTGTATGTCGTAAACACAATCGGTCCCTGTTATCGTTCCCGTTCTTGTCCCTTGATTGTGTGGAGTGAACATAATCTATCCCTAATTATTTGCCCACTAGACTAGTAGCGTACGCTAGTTGGGTCCTTAGGATATTTAACTAGAGTTTTCTGATAAAAGTAACCGAGATTTGGAACAGCTTTATGAAACTGTTGCATGTTTAAATAGAATCATGCTTTGCTCCTGTTTCCATGAACTGCTCCTGTTCTTTAGACCTGATATTAACGTGTTTTTCTGTCCTAGGATGATTTATGTTTTATGAGACCTGTTTATATGGAAATTACGCTTTCTTCATGATTATCGTATATGTTTCTGCTCATCTTCATTTTATGACCTGAATATGCTTCGTAATCATTATTTTATCGCATTTATACCTTGTATGTAACTGTAACTACGTTATGGTATTATATTCTGCATGAGAGCATTATGTTCTGCATATTTAAGTACCTTGTTGGGTTTTGGCTCACTGTTTTATTTTCTCCCTCCAGATAAGGATGTAGAGAAGACACTGAAGGATCACGTGTAGCTAGAGTTTAGCACAAAAAGGTTATGGAGCCTCGATAAAGCCTTGAAGATTACGTTGGAGTAATGCTTTGGGAGATTCTAATAGTTTTAATTGCAAATATCTAAATTGTGGATGGAATTATATATAAATGACTGTAGTTTGTTCTCTAAATTTTTAAAATAGTATTTATACTTTCGCAGGTTTCTGTTAAGGTTATAGATTCTTCCGCTATATATTTTTCTAGTTTCTATACAGGTCCTAAATGACAACTCTCATATGAGTTCTGATGTAGTAGATAGAATAATTGATCTAGAGCCATGGATGGCGTTTGAGATACTATGAATGCGCGTTGTAGGATGTGAATTATGATGTTTGGTTAGTTGTATGCTTGGATAGGCTTGATTATATAGATTTATATTGTACAAGTTAGTAAATATACATGTTGTATTTCTGGTTTCTGTCTAGTTACAGAGGAGACTCTGTTAAAATTTTTGTACAATTTAAATGATTTAAATTGATGGATCTGTTCTATATCTGTCTGACGGAGGATCCTACAAGGTTTAGAATCCGTTCCATCACAATTGGTATCAGAGAAAATGAGATGTCTTAGGAATGATCTAAATCGTATGCGGAAGCTTAGGAACTGATCCTGACTGATCAAATAGGTAGGGATTGGTATAGATTGATTAAGATAGGTTAGAAAATCCTAAATGTTCTAGCTTTTATAAGTTAAAATTGGCCTGAGCTAGGATGTAGTGATTTAGCTACTCGATATTGATTTCAGGCTTAGACTGATTGATTTAAGTTTAAGGATTCAAGTTAATTGTCTTAAGTTGAGGCAAGATAAGGATAGATAAGATTAGATTGAATGTTTAAGGTTCAACCCTAAGAATTCTCTTATGAATGCAGCAATTTAATTCCTCTATCTGATCTAATTAATTGAGGGTAATTGATGTTACCATGTTTCTATTATAGGATATTGGTATGGCCAATAGAAGAAGAAATAATACTCGAGGTGGTAATGATACCCCAGAAGATCGAGAGGCTAGATATTTGAGTTTTCTGAAAAAGTTAACGAATGTAATCGAAGTGATGGAGCAATGCCACATGGCTCCGACAGCTTGTGATAAATTTACAAAAGAAAGAGCCCCCGAATTTTTAGGTGAACCAGACCCGGTGAAGGCAGATGTTTGGGTTAGGAGAATGAAGAAAATATTTACAGTGATTTGATACTCTGATCTGGAAAAGGTTAAATTTGTAGCCTACAAATTAGATGCAGAGGCGGACAGTAGGTGGGCTATGAAGAAGAGAGCAATGGGAGTACCTGAAAATGATGTTATTTGGGATATGTTTGAAAAGGCTTTTATGGAAAAATACTTTCCTTCGAGCCTCAAAGATCAGAAAGAACAAGAATTTATGTAGCTCTGCAAGGGAACCGTACAGTAGTCGAATACTATGCAAAGTTTTCTGAACTATTTAGGTATGCACCGTATTTTGTAGAGGACGAAGGAAGAAAAGCTAAAACGTTTTAACAAGGATTGAGAGCAAGAATTAGGAGGCAATTGATGATCCATAAACTTCAGACTTATGCAGAGGTTTTGGATAGAGCACTGATCTTTGAAAGAGAGCTGGAGACTAAAAAGCTCTCAGCTAAGAGGGCAGCTAGCCGAGCAAGTTGTAGTATAAATACGAATGTGGGATCTTCAAGGCCCTCTAAAAAGCAAAGACGGCCATAACAAGAAAGGAGATTACTGAAAATCAGGCAGAGGCTTGTTTTAGGTGTGGACAATAGGGTCACTTGGTTTAAAATTGCCCACTACTAAGGAAATCGGAAGTAAAGAAGTCTACAGTTTTAGCAAAAACTCCTGCACTGACAGTCTAGGACACTAAGACATCGTCAAAAGTGGAAAAGGTATTCTTCTCATGGAATGTTGATTCCCACTTTATTTGAGATTCATGCATGCTTTTAACTTCCCATAAATTTTATGTCATGCATACATTGTTGTTCAATGGTTATGTGTTGTGGAAATACTTATAAAACTTGTGGTATTAGGATTCTGTGTATAAATGTGTTAAGATTGTTGCTAGCTATCGGAGATCAGAAATAATGAATATCTTAGGAGATCTTATATCTTTTGTAGAGTTTGACGACCATATTACAAAAAGAACCCTATCGAATCTTCAGTAGAATATACGGTCCAACACAAATGACTTTTTTGATAGCACGATTTGAAATTGAGGAAATAAAAAGTGATAATTGACTAAAATTTAGGTGATTAATCTCGACCCAAATGGGAGAGTAGTTTATGAGATAGTCAAAAACAAGTCGATGAAGATCTGTATATGTAACTTTGAAGAATTTGGAGTAAAACTGTTGGCTGCTTGCTTGGGGTTGACCCCTAATGGGTCTGATGCATTGTGGTAGGATGCAATACCCTTAAGAAAGGAGTCTGCGATTGAAATTGTCCTGCTCATAGTTAAAATTGATCGAAGAGGTTTTTATTTGAGGAAATTGTACATGTTATTCCATGAATTTGAAGGTTAAGGAAATATGACCTGAAGAAGGAACAAGATATGTAATGAGGCACTTTGGGGAAACCATGATGTTTTTTGTATCGTGAGAATGGATTATCTTTGGAGTAAGTGATAGAGGTGTCTATAATCAGCACTACTCCACTATGAGTCAGAGAAAATGATTGAGGTTCTCATTTAAAGAAACTGTAGGCCTTGTCTCCAGAATTAATTTTTATTGAATAATTTTGAAAGCATATGGTTGCATCACTGAGGAAAGATGATCATGTGATGTTGTGAGTGGGTAAACCTGTTTGAAGATCTCTGGGATGAATCCTGATGTCTCTAGGAATAAGCGATCCTTGTAATGGTAGATGATACTCGCAAAGAGTATCGGGATAATAAAGTGTTGTATTCTACAAATTAAAAGACAGAACCATGTTCAAGTATTAGTGTTATGAAATTTTGAAGTGAGAAATCCTTGAGGTTATGAGCTACTGATTGAGTTTTGAGAATTGAGTGACAATTTAAACTTGATATTAACTTCTTGGAGATTGATATAATTATAGTTTTTGATTTCATGGTGATTTAAGGGTTAGGAAGATATCAGTTAGGGACATCTTAACGAAAGAATAAAAAAATATGAAGTGTTTAGCATTCAAGGTTTATCCGTAATCTAAAAATTATGTTGAAATCCCAACTAAGTCGATTAGAAAGATTGTGGGCAATAGGCTAAGTAAGAAATGATGAAAAAGTACAGTCATATAATTGGTTAGAGAATTGTATCCAGAGCATTAAGGATATGAAATCTTGAATCCGGGAGTCCTCATGATTTTATTTCAAGATTGTTAGGACGACCCACCCATCCTGAATTATGGTAACGCGTTCGAATGGAATCAGATGGCCTATTGATGTGCCAACGAGATTCTAAAATTGCTAAGTGCTTGAATCTGGGAGTTTGGGGACTATCACCTAGGATAATATAGATTTTCGGGTAATTCTTATGACTGGAATTTCTAAATTGATTATAAATCGAGGACTTATGGGAATTGTTCATATGATATGGATGTTTCGGGACTTGCTTAGTAAGTGTTTAACATGGTTATGAATTTTAAGGAGATGTCAGTTTAATGGCATACCAATAAATCTATGAGGATATAGAGCATTCTGATCTGGGATTTAACTGTAAACTAAGGCATTACTAAAATTTTGTTAATTTAATTGGAAAATCGTGGATGTCGAGTTAAATTTGATTAGAAAATAAATTGCAATCGGATGGTCCGTAGTTAGGAATTTAATCAAAGTGTATAGCGGAATTTTGGTGAGTCCGCATAACTCGATGTCCGATTTTAGATTCAAAAAAGGGATAATTATTTTCTAGACCTAATGTAAGTAGAAATAAGGAAATTTTGCCTGTTTGGTATAGCCAAACCCGAACCCACACCCAATTCAGGATTTCACTATTCCCCTATGTATTATGTTAAATTTCCCCAAAATATGAATCACCAACTTCCATTTATGCATATAAATCGGCCGGATGTCCGATCTCACAAGTTTCAACCCGTTCGCGGCGTTTGGATGCTCTAAATGGCCACTGTTACTGTTGACATGAAAAATAATGGAACATTTGCATGCTTCCACCCCATTTAATTGTATGAAATTTACATCTAATTGTTTATGTCTAATTATAAGCCCCACAAATGTGTTTGTTCACCATTTGCAAATAAATGTGTTCGAAGGGCCCCAAAGTGATATTTGTCCATCGATGGTAAGGAATTCCAATCTCTCCCATAAATTTTAATATTCGTGCATATAAATGGAATCGTTAAAAGACTTAAGTCCAAAGAAATATAAGAATCATATAAGTAATTGGAGGAAAATCCACAATATGTGTATAATCGAATTGATCTCCCGGATAGAGATAATGTGAAGGAAATGTGGTGGATCCTCCCTCAATGAATAAGTAATCATAAAACTAGGACCATAAACTTATGTTCATTGGGTAGTATTTCCTAACTTGTCATTTACATCACGGTGGAAACCCAAGGATTACTTTAGCCGCATATCCTAGCCGCTTATGTGAGCGGGCGATGTCTGTGGCACACCTTAGAACACTACTGTTTTGACATCCTGAAGTATTTTATCCTATTAAATTGGGATTATTTATTATTTTTAATAATTTTGGGTAATTCGGGTGTGAGAAAGATTAATTTAATATTACGAGATTTTGGAAAAATATTTGGAATTGTTGGGCCGTTCCCGGAGTGTGCCCATTTGATCGTTTGGGTATCGAATTAAATTTTGGGATTAAAAGAAAACATAATATATACATATATATAATGATAATAACAATAATAATAATAATAATAAAGCATGAAAAAGGAGCGTAGGAGGCAGAATCGGGAGAAGGAAATTCGCGAAGAGAGAGAGAGCAAGGGAGGGTTAGGGTTTCGAGAGAGAGAAAGAGAGAGTGGAGGAGAGCGGCGCTAGCGTCGGCGGCGCACGGGTCGGCGGCTGCCCGCGACGGCCGTGCATGGTGGTGGCCAGCTAGGCGTCGCAGTGGAGCAGCGGCACCAACCGTGGGAGCCCGGCAAGAGGAGGAATCACGCGAAGGAGAAGAGGAGAAAATGGAGGCCTTTGGGTCCGATTTCCAGCTCGAGCTAGTTTGAGAAAATGTAGAGCACGTTGAGGCAAGTGTTTTCATACTCACTATTTGTTCTCTTGTGATTTTTATTTGATCTCCATTGGGTATTATCGTTCCGATACCCACCCAAAACATGAAAATCGTATAGCCCATGATTAACGATTGATCAATATGTAGCTATTTGTCCGATTCACTTATTTCGGCACTACCAAACCCTAATCCCGTAGCTTATTTGGGTCCCCCTATTTCCTCCTCGAATAAACGTCAAAATGACTCCAAAATGTGAATTATCAAGTCCTAATTATGCATATATATCGACCAGACGTCCAATCGGACAAGAATCGACCCGTTCGATTCTCAGGTGAACAGTAATTTCAGGTGAACAATTTCACCTTTTTGTCTCAAGTGAACAATCAGACATGCAATTTCACCTTTTTGTCTCAGTGAATAGTGACAACGCCCATTTAGAGGGCACGGATGCCGCGAACGGGTCGAAACGTGCGAGATCGATTGCGCGGCGGACTTATATGTACATTTAGGACGTGGTGATTCATATTTTGAGGTCAATTTAACAAAATACACGGGTCGAAATATGCAAATTTCTCTTTTCATTTCGGATGAACAGTGACAGTGGAGTCGATTCTAGATGGAGATACGTGTGGATTTGGTCACCCGGATGGAGATATAGATGGGAATGTGATTTTCTGATTGGAAAATGTGATGTACTTGTGGTGGGTCTTCCCTCAAGGAAGGATTAATCCTGAAACTAGGACCATGGTTTATAGGGATAGTATTCTCTGGTTTTCCATGTCCATCACAGTGTGAACCCCAGGAATACTTAGCCACGTATTCTGGTGGAAGCGGGTGATGTTCGTGATACGCTTTAGGATACTACTATGGAAGAACGATGATTGCCCTGGTCCCCGGGGGATATGGGGCAAGTTGAGATGGTCGAGTGCTGCAGGCCTAAAATCTAGCCGATGGTTGAGTGCTGAAGACCTAAAATGTAGCCGATGGTCGAGTGCTACAGACCTAAAATGTAGCCGACTTTAGAATATGTGGCAGGCACATTCCTTTCCTCGTTCTCTCACAGCGTTGGTTAGTACGACCTAGTAGCCCGGGTCTGCAAAGATTAATGAAAGTAATGAGAATGAGTAAACATAACCATAACAAATATGCGAACTAGATGATCCCAGATGTCCCCTCTCCTCGCATGCTTCCTTTTATTCAAGTTATATGTTTCCCCTGCCCAGTTACTGTTTTCCCAGTTATTTGCTATAGTTAGTGATGTATGATTATATTTGTTGAGCTGTACGCTCACTCTTACTGTTTCTCCTTCCAGATGAGAACATTAAGCTGACGCTCTATTATTTTGAGCAAGGAGAGAGACTTGCTTGAGAAGATTAGCAAGATGTCGAAGGCTTGAAGTTTTTGATACGTTGTTGTAATAGAATGTAAATAGTCTTGTTAGATTAATGTGATTGTTATTATTTTATGGTTATTGTTATGCTTCCGCATTTTGTTAATGTTTTGGATTTTGTTTAGTCCAAGACGGCATCTCTTTAGACCCAACACAGTAGATAGGAGTACTGTGTTGGAACCATGGATGGTATGGCAATTGTGATCCTGTGTATTGTGTTGTAGGCCAAAATGTTAATTATTGGATAGTTTTGTGCTTGTACAGGCTATTTTAAGCAGGTTATATTTTTGGTTTCTCATCCAATTGCAGAGAAACTCTACCAAAATTTCTGCAAAATTCATAATGATAAATTTTGGGTATGACTTTATGTTTCCATTGACGGAGATTGTTTAAGAAAAATAACCCAATCCGTCATAATTGGCATCAGAGAAAAAGAGATGCCTTAGGTTTGATCTGAATCGTATGCTGAAGTTTAGGTTAGATTAAGATTAATCGAATAAGTGGATGATGGCGTGTGATGATTAAGCTAGTCTGGATAGTTTTTGTTACTCCAATCCCAATAACTTAGGCTAGCACTAAGTTAGGAATGATGAATTAGTTCGATTAGTTTGCTTATGCGTCCTAGTTAGTGTTCTAGGGGTGGCCTAATCCAAATTGTTCCTGTCTCAAGGAAGCGTTAGCAGGGGCTTCTAGATGGGGACTACTAATATTAGTGGTTGACTACAGGGTCGAGAGGAAGATGGTTTATAGAGACACCTTAATATTGGAATTTGATTGGTTTCAATTGGGTTCTTGAATTGGTCAGTGTTGATTCGAAGCCTAGATTAATTAATTAATCTCGGTTTGAGGTTTAGCTTTGATCGGCTCTGGATTGAAGTCCTTAGGCTAGTAATTTGCTAAGAAGGATTGCTTGATCAACCTAACAAGCATGATGAATAGGGTGGAGTCAACGGCTCAAGGTTAGTATAACTGGAGTTAATTTCGAGCATACCAAGTCCCAGGATGGCAATTCATAATTGATTTGAAGGTGCTTAAGTATTTGGACTTTTAGGTAGCTCAGATCCTATTGAGGTTGAGATGTGGATTCTAAGACTTAAGATGATGTTGCGATGATCCCATGTCCGATAGAAGATAAGACGTGTTGCCCCAGGTTACATAGCAGGTGAAGTCGACCTCGGTTAGTTGACGTAAAAAAGATCATGGGCTTTGAGGATTAAGGGATATTGTCCTATTTGTTCATGGAAGCTTTATGGATGAATGCTTCGTTTCGATGAGACTCTCGGGAGCATGTTTCAATAGTGGTTAGTTTGGTTGCAAGATTGAGGAATGTCCTTATCTAAGGACGGACAGTGAAAAGGTTCAGTGTCTGAATTGGGATTCTAAGGTATTAACTCAGGATGTTAAGTGTCGCCTATTGTGATAAGAGGTAAGGCTTTTGGGTTTGATATTGTTTGGGTGTCGTTTTGGGGATTCCGATCCCAGGTTGCGTTGTGTTTTCAAGTTATGTGTAATTGGAAGACCTAGGCATTGCAATGGCAATAAAGGTGACCCAGTATTCGGGAGGATAGAAGATATATTAAGGTGGATATACATGGATGAATCTTAGATAAATGTCTTCCCAAAGAGATTTTGGGACTATGATCTAAGTCATTGTTAGCTTGGTCGCTGGACTAAGGATAGTTCGTATCCTCTGGCCTAGTAGTAAAGAAATCCAGTTCCTTGGATCGGAGTTTTGGTGGTGATGGCACATAAGGAAAATGTGTTGATCGCCATGACGGAAGACGAGATTTCTCAATTTTGATGTCACAAGACCTGTATCATTTGGGATCCCGAGCATATAATTCTGTGATTTCTAAGTTTATTTGTTTATTTAAGGATGCAAGCTTGATAAAAGCGGTATCGAGGGTTATGACATTTTTGGGTTTGTAGATGCAATTGGTTGGGTTAATCTGAACCATTTTGTGGTGCCAATCTTGACATGACATTATGGATGATTTGGTCAGCAAGTTGTCGAGCCGATCTGAATTGGATTGGTAATCATATTATGTCTTGCAATTAAATTTTGTGATCATGGGCATGAGCTTGAGCTAGCTAAGGTATCAAGTTTTAATCTGATCTTAATAGTAGTTTGGTGGGTGAACCGCTATGCTAGATCGGATTGGACTGGTAAAAAGATAGCATCCTACAATCGGGTTGTGGGATCTGAAGTATAAGTCTGAAATTGATCGAGGTATCAGTAGATTAGTGTCGCCTTTCCTGCAAATCAGTTAATGAGGATTCGTGCTAAGTCCAATTTGTATAGGCGACCATGCCCAAAGGTCGTTTTGTGGTCATTGAGGGGTTTTGGTAATGTGAATATTTGAGGATGTTATCAAAAGGAAGAGTAAGCTGATCTATCTTTAGTCTATAATTCAAAGTTGTGTCAAAATCGACGCCGATCGTTGCGGATTTCATGCAGAGCCGAGGAAGTATCGGTTTTGCATCATAGTGGAATACTCTAGAACCTTCGAGGTAAATAAGACGAGCCGACAAGGCTGTTCATGAATTTTGAAAATGGGGTTGCCTAGGAGAATAATGATTTGATAAGTGGACTTTGTGAATTGATATGTGAATTCGAATCGGGTATGCGGCTTCTTGGGTGCATGAATTAACCTCAAAGGGATTTGAACGATAGTTAACTTAGGGAAGTCGGAGTAAGCTCACATAGGTGCACAATTTCTTTGGGTGTCAAGATGAGATATTCGTTAGGAGTCTTTCGAGGTTCTGTAATGTTCACGGAGCCTAGACTTAGAAGTGATCGGCATCCGTCAGAAGTAAGGTGTGAGGTTCCGAATTCATAAGTCAATCAGTAAAATAATAAATAACATAATGGATACCTAAATAGGAGTCTTGGAAGAAATTTGGGAGAAAATCTTCAAAAAATTGAGGTTGAAGTATCGTTGGCAAGCTAACCGCTCGAGCCTCGCTCGAGCCACAAAGTGAGAACCTTCCCGCTCGATCGCCTCCGCTCGAGCAGTGAACCGGGAAACTATCCCGCTCGTGCTCGCTCTCGAAGCCCGCTCGAGCGGCGCTTAACCTTCTCGCGCCGCCCGCCCGCCCGGCGAATTTTCCCGAAGCCTCCCGAAGCCTCGAATACTGGCGCGCTCGCCCGGCCTTAGGCGCTCAGCGGCCCGAGCACTATAAATACCGGTCGGCCTACAATTTCTCACACCTTTCCATTTCTTCCCCACACTTTTCGAAGCATTTAGGAGAGAGAGAGAGAACGTCAACCTAGAGAGAGAAAGGAGAAAATCAAGGTATAAAGTCCGAGTTGAGAGCCGAGTTTTAAAGTGATAGTACGTCGAGGCAAGTATTTTCATACTCACTATTTATTCTTTTATGCTTTTTATTCGTTCTTCATCAGGTATTAATGTCCCAATACCCACACAAAATATAAATAGTTTATAACTCATACCTGACCACGGAATCTATGACTTATTGACTAAATAAAGCTCCAAATTGAACGGTCTGGTACTACCAAATCCTAATCTCATGTCAGATCTGAGTTTACTGTACTTTCTTCTCCAAATAATGCTAATTCGATTTTAAGGTCTGAATCGTCACGTCCCCTCGATGTAAATGGCCTATAAATGGAAAGAAATCTAAATTCCACTCATTAATTATGATAAGGTGCATATAAATGAAAATGTGGACAACATCCTTAAGTACCAATAGAAAGTGAGAACCGAACAAGTACATGGAGGGAAGTTCACAAGGTGACTTATGTATGATAAGACCTCCCAATGGCGGGAGATACGGCAAAAAATGGATATGGTGGACTTTCCCTCAAATGGAAATGGAAATAGAATCAAGAATCATGAAACTAGGACCATGGACTTCTAGATGGGTAGTATTCTACGGTTTGACACGTTCATCTCGGTGGAAACCCGAAGAATACTCTAAATATTCTCCAGTCGCTTGTGTGAGCGAGTGATGGCGGTGTCACGCCTTGGGATACTACTGTGGAAGAACGAGATTCAGTACCCCGGGGAATGGGGCGATGATATGCACGATATGATGTGCACGACCCAACGGAGGGTCGCTAAAGATAATCCCTCACGGCCTTAGATCATGGGGGTAGAATCATGATCCTTTCCTCGTCCTCCTCCCGCATCGTTTGCTAGTACGACCTACATTAATGGTCCGCAAAGATTAAAGTAAAAATGTGAAAACATAAGTTAAATGATAATTGAATGTTCTTTCCCTTCCATATTCCATGATATTTTGATTGCATGTTACCCCTTTTTATGATTATATCATCCATAGCTTGATAGTGAGTTATTTGAGCGCTAAGCTCACCCTTGCACTCTCTCTTTTCGGATGAAAATCGAAGCGAGTAGGACCAAGAAGTAAGATCGACAACGTGGATTTTGAAGAAACCTCGAGGATCTATTTTGACTATGTATGGCATGGGAGATTTTGTGGATAAATGGTTTGATTTTGTATGATGGATTATAACGCTTCATGATTATTTTTGTGGTTATGCTTGGGTTCTATAGTTGGCATCTTTACCTCCCGACGTCATACCTGAGTTAACGCGGTACCACTACTAAGGTTTAGTGGAACGGAGATTTGTATGATTTTAAATTATATACGTGGATGTTGTGCGAGTTTCTTACAAGTACCTGTATTTTGGTAATCGTTCAAGTTTACGGGAACTACCCCAATTTTCTACAAAAATTATTAAATATTAAACTATATTAGTTTATTGTGAAGGGGTTATTCGGATAAATAACCCGGTAAATCCATGATTGGTATCGAGAGAGAGGTTGATGCCATAGGACTGAATCGAATCCTGCGGAAGCTTAGGATAGAGGACCCTAGTCATTAAAGTTATTAGTTTAGTCAGATTCTAATTAATGATTTCGTTTCAGAAGTAAAAGATGCCACCCAGACGTAGAAGATCTCAAGGCAACAACCAGCCTCAAGATCGAGAGGCCGAGTATATGAATCTGTTGGGCCGAATGGCAGATGTTATCGAGGCCTTAGGACAACGAAATCTCGACCCCATTCCTGTTCCAATTCCGGCCCCTGCAAATCCTGGACCATCTGCATATGATCGTTTTGTTCAAGAACGGGTTCGGAATTTACGGGGAACAGGACCCGTAAAAGCGAATACGTGGTTAGAAAGAATAAAGAAAGTATTTTACGTAATTCGATGTCGAGAAGAAGATCGAGTATTATTTGCATCTTATCGGCTCGAGGGCGAGGCCCATCATTGGTGGCAAATGAAAAAGAGAGCCTTGGGCGTTCGGAGGAGGAAATTTCATGGCGAGATGTTTGAGAATGCATTTTGGAAAAATATTTTCCCTCGGCCTCCGTATCCAGAAGGAGGAGGAATTTCTTCGATTAAGACAAGGTAATCGATGAATGGCACAATATGATGCTAGGTTTACAGAGTTGTCACGATTTGCTTCTTATATGGTGGATGAGGAAGAAAAGAAGGCAAGAAAGTTTTTGTCGGGTTTACGGGATGAGATTGCAAGCAATTGGCCCCCTTCAAACCGACAACATATCTTTGATGTATTAGATCGAGCCTTAATTTGTGAACAAGAGCTTGCAAAGAAGACCTTTTCAAGAAAAGATCATTGAGTAAAGGCTGGAATGAGCACTAATTCACGGGCAAGTTCGGAGGACCATCCAAAAGCCCAAGCGGCTGAGTTTTGGTCAAAAGAGTGGGGACAGAACTCGTCATCCTCCCAAGCCTCGGTGGGGTCATGTAAACATTGTGGGAAGATGCACGGGAATAGACCAGGTCTTAAAATGACCGGGGTTGTTTTAACTAATGGTCAAGTAGGACATAAAGCAAAGAGTGCCCTCATTGTGACAATTCGTGCCTCGAAGCCCTTATTCAAGGAAAAGCCTTTGCGGTATACGCAAATGAGGCTAAAGCATCAGACACGTGGTAGAAGGTCGCTCTATATCTGTGGAATTCCTTGTTGATATTATTTGATTCGGGTCTACGCATTCTTTTGTTTCCCCGCGAATAGCTCCAAATTACAATTTTACCCGTATGCCTTGACTATACCTTGGCGGTATCCACACCCATAGGGTCTTCCATTCTGCGATGTTTCTTACCCGGGATGCGTAGTCGAGGTAAATGGATTACCTAAACGTTGATTTGATTCTCCTTGATATGCATGGGTTCGATGTTATTTTGGGTATGGTCAGTTGTCCAAAACCATGCAACGATTACTATTTTCATAAAAGGGTTAATTTTGAGATCCCCCGGATGTGAATCTTTTCACATTCAAGGAGTCGGGAGGAGTCGTCTAGCTTCATTTCGGCACTCCAAACCCGTCATATGCTCAAAAGTGGATGCCAAGCCTATTTGGCCTATGTTACGGTAAAAGAAAGCCATGCATTTTCAATTAAAGAAAGTGTGCGAGTTTGAGGATGTATTCCCGATAAATTGACTACTCTACCCCCTCGTCGAGAAGTTGAATTTGGGATTGATGCCGGGATCAGCACCTATTTCAAAAGCACCCTACCGTATGGCTGCTGAACTACAAGAGTTAAAGCAACAATTGCAAGACCTTCTAGATTTGGGTTTCATTAGGCCTAGTGTTTCTCCATGGGGTGCTCCCGGTCCTATTTGTACGAAAAAAAGGATGGGACTTTGAGGTTATGCATCGACTATCGAGAGCTAAATAAAATAACAATAAAAAACAAGTACCGCTTACCACGGATTGATGATCTTTTCGATCAACTACAAGGAGCTCGTGTGTTCTCAAAGATTGATCTTCAATCTGGATATTACTCCGTGTCAAACAGAAGGCGTGGCAAAGACGGCCTTCCGGACGAGGTATGGACACTATGAATTCCTTGTGATGCCGTTCGGGCTGACCAATGCCCCGGCCGTATTCATGGACCTAATGAATCGGGTTTTACAACCATACCTAGACAAGTTTGTAGTGGTCTTTATCGATGATATCTTAATTTATTCTAAGGGTCACATGGAACATGAGGAACATTTGAGGATTATTCTTCAGACTCTTCGGGAACACCAATTGTTTGCAAAATTGAAGAAATGTGAATTTTGGTTGGATAAAGTAGTATTCTTGGGTCATATAATTTCTAATGGAGGTGTCTCGGTGGACCCACAAAAAATCGAAGCAGTGGTCAAATGGAGTCGACCCACGACTGTGACAGAAGTTCGTAGTTTTTTAGGGATGGCCGGCTATTATCGTCGTTTGTGGAAAATTTCTCTCGGATAGCATTACCCCTCACTCGTCTAACAAAGAAAGAAGTGAGCTTTGTGCGGACCCGAGTGTGATCAAAGTTTTGAAACTAAAAGATTGCTTAACGTCAACACCTATTCTAGCCCTTCCCGATAATTCGGGAGGATTCGAGGTGTATTGACGCCTCTAAGTATGGCCTTGGATGTGTTCTAATGCAAAGGGAAAGGTGATAGCTTATGGATCCCGACAATTAAAAATCCATGAGCAAAATTACCCGACTCATGACCTAGAATTAGCATCGTGTGGTGTTCGTGAAAATATGGAGGCATTATCTATATGGTGAAAAGTTTTTAGTATATTCCGACCATCAAAGCCTCAAGTACTTATTTTCGCAAAAAGAGCTAAACATGAGGCAACGACGATGGATCGAGTTTCTTAAAGATTATGATTGTGATATACTTTATAAACACGGGAAGGCAAATGTGGTCGCAGATGCTCTGAGTCGTCGGACCAGTTTTGTAGCAAGTCTACAAGTCAAGCAAATGGAAATACTAGACTGCTTAAAGTCCTATGACATTCGGCGATTCGTGAAGGGAAATAGAATGATAGTATCCTTCTTACAAGTACAACCCGAGATCCTCCAGAGGATCAAGGAAGAACAAAAGAAGGACCCGTTTTTGACAGATATTGCCAGCAACCTCAGTAAGGATTCCCGTGTTGATTTCAATAAACGCGCTGATGGAATTTTAAGATTTCGGGAACGGTTATGTGTACCCAACGACAAAGATCTTAAAGAGGAGATAATGAAAGAAGCACATCGGTCTAAATATACAATCCATCCTGGAGTAAACAAGATGTACCAGGATCTAAGGAAAATGTTCTGGTGGAGAAATATGCGAAGGGAAATTGTTGCCTTCGTAGGCCGGTGCCTTATTTGTCAACAATTAAAAGCAGAAAGAAAGAAACCCTCTGGATTATTACAGCCCTTACCCATTCCCAGTTGGAAGTGGGAAGATATATCGATGGATTTTGTGTCCGGGTTGCCAAGAACCCCAAGGAACCACGATGCGATCTGGGTTATCGTAGATCGACTGACAAAGTCCGCTCATTTCATCGCCATCCGGACCACCTACTCTCGTGATAGACTAGCACAACTTTATATTCATGAAATTGTTAAACTTCATGGTGTGCGATATCAATTGTGTCAGATCGTGAGGCGATTCGTTTCTAAATTTTGGGAAAGCTTACATCGTGAATTAGGAACGAAGTTGAAGTTTAGTACGGCCTATCATCCTCAAAGCGATGGACAAGGGACGATTCAAATATTAGAAGATATGCTTGAGCTTCGGTATGGAGTTCAAAGGAAATTGGGATGATCACTTAGCACTAGCCGAGTTCGCCTACAATAAAGTATCGGAATGGCTCCCTTTGAGGCACTTTACGGAAGGAAGTGTCGATCACCCATACATTGGGAAGGAGACAGGAGATAGGCGCTTAGTCGATATAATCCGTGAAACAAGTAGTTATTGAAAAACTAAAGATTGCTCGAGTCGGCGGAAAAGCTATGCCGATCGCGAGCTCAAATTCGAAGTCGGCGACTTTGTTTTCCTTAAAGTGGCACCATGGAAGGGAGTTTCCAGATTTGGTGTTAAGGGAAAATTAAAACCACGTTTCATCGGACCATTTGAGATCCTCGAGCGAGTTGGCGAAGTAGCATATCGATTGGCATTGCCACCTAGCCTAGCCGAGGTACATAATGTTTTTCATGTTTCGATGTTAAGAAAATATATTTATGACCCCACGCACGTGATTGATTATAGTCCATTGGCTATCAATAAGGACTTATCTTATGTGGAAGAACCAATAGAAATTCTTGACCGCAAAGAACAAACTCTGCGCTCAAAGGTAATCCCTCTTGTTAAAGTATTATGGCGGAACCATTCCCGTGAAGAAGCAACATGGGAAAGAGAAGACGAAGTTCGGGAAAAGTATCCCCATCTCTTTCAAGGTATGTAAAATTCTTTCAAATTTCAGCATTGTTAAATTTCGGGACGAAATTTCTATAAGAAGGAGAGTTGTGAGGTTCGAATTCATAAGTCAATCGATAAAATAATAAATAACATAATGGATACCTAAATAGGAGTCTTGGAAGAAATTTGGGAGAAAATCTTCAAAAAATTGAGGTTGAAGTATCGTTGGCAAGCTAACCGCTCGAGCCCTCGCTTCGAGCCACAAAACCGAGAACCTTCCCGCTCGATGCGTGCTCGCCTCCCGCTCGAGCCAGTGAAACTATCCCGCTCGATGCTTCGAAGCCCGCTCGGCGGCGCTTCGAGAACCTTCTCGCGCCGGCCCGCCGGGCGAATTTTCCCGAAGCCTCCCGAAGCCTCCGAATACTGCAGGCGCTCATTTGGCCGCTCGCTAGGCGCTCGAGCGGCCCGAGCACTATAAATACCCGGTCGGGCCTACAATTTCTCACACCTTTCCATTTCTTCCCCACACTTTTCCGGAAGCATTTAGGCCGGGAGAGAGAGAAGAACGTCAACCTAGAGAGAGAAAGGGAGAAAATCAAGGTATAAAGTCCGAGTTCGGAGAGCCGTTTTTAAAGTGATAGTACGCGTCGAGGCAAGTATTTTCATACTCACTATTTATTCTTTTATGCTTTTTATTCGATTTTCTTCATCAGGTATTAATGTCCCAATACCCACACAAAATATAAATAGTTTATAACTCATACCTGACCACGGAATCTATGACTTATTGACTAAATAAAGCTCCAAATTGAACGGTCTGGTACTACCAAATCCTAATCTCATGTCAGATCTGAGTTTACTGTACTTTCTTCTCCAAATAATGCTAATTCGATTTTAAGGTCTGAATCGTCACGTCCCCTCGATGTAAATGGCCTATAAATGGTAAGAAATCTAAATTCCACTCATTAATTATGATAAGGTGCATATAAATGAAAATGTGGACAACATCCTTAAGTACCAATAGAAAGTGAGAACCGAACAAGTACATGGAGGGAAGTTCACAAGGTGACTTATGTATGATAAGACCTCCCAATGGCGGGAGATACGGCAAAAATGGATATGGTGGACTTTCCCTCAAATGGAAATGGAAATAGAATCAGAATCATGAAACTAGGACCATGGACTTCTAGATGGGTAGTATTCTCTGGTTTGACACGTTCATCTCGGTGGAAACCCGAAGAATACTGCGTGTATTCAGTCGCTTGTGTGAGTGATGGCGGTGTCACGCCTTGGGATACTGTGGAAGAACGAGGTGGTACCCGGGGGAATGGGGCGATATGATATGGCACGATATGATGTGCACGACCCAACGGAGGGTCGCTAAAGATAATCCCTCACGGCCTTAGATCATGGGGTAGAATCATGATCCTTTCCTCGTCCTCCTGCATCGTTTGCTAGTACGACCTACTGGCCCTGGTCAGCAAAGATTAAAGTAAAAATGTGAAAACATAAGTTAAATGATAATTGAATGTTCTTTCCCTTCCATATACCATGATATTTTGATTGCATGTTACCCCTTTTTATGATTATATCATCCATAGCTTGATAGTGAGTTATGATCATACTTGCTGGCGCTAAGCTCACCCTTGGAGATGAAAATGCCACGATGCCTGACGAAGCAGTAGGACCAAGAAGTAAGATCGACAACGTGGATTTTGAAGAAACCTCGAGGATCTATTTTGACTATGTATGGCATGGGAGATTTTGTGGATAAATAGTTTGATTTTGTATGATGGATTATAACGCCTTCCCTTGATTATTTTTGTGGTTATGCTTGGGTTCTATAGTTGGCATCTTTACCTCGTCATACGAGTTATCGGTACCACTACTAAGGTTTAGTGGAACGGAGATCACATGTATGATTTTAAATTATATCTGTGGATGTTGTGCAGAGTTTCTTACAAGTACTGTATTTTGGTAATCGTTCAAGTTTCTGGGGGAACTCTGCCCAATTTTCTACAAAAATTATTAAATATTAAACTATATTAGTTTATTGACAGAGGGGTTATTCGGATAAATAACCCGGTCCGTCACATAAGGTATCTGGGAATAACCTTTTAGGTTTGAATGATAATTGTTAACTGTGTCATTTGGGCTGATCCCCGATAGACCGAGGGTATTGTTATAACGCGTGTTGCCTTTCCTACATCATTTGTGGGCGGTTACTCTCTTAATAAGTGGAGGAGGAACCCATGACCGGGATTACTCTAACTATGCTTTGAAGATAGCAATTGGGGACCGTTGCTTCGAGGGTCTATAGGTTTGCTCATGGATGTAGTTACCATTTAGCTAATTCTAGAGGTCAGAATAATCATGTCATGCGAAGGATGTGATATTGTACTAGTGTAAATGGGTAATTTGATTAAAGGATGATAAGTCATTGTGATCTTATTTCGGGATTGTTTGAACGGTAAGGATTTTGGGGATCGGAATGACTGTGCATGAGCTACTGAGGACTTTCCATTACCTCAAAATTGGGTAGTGCATGCAGGTCAGATAAATTGACTCATTGGTATGTTCACGGGATAATAAGTTTGTTGTGTAGTTAGGTTCCAATGACTTAGGTGATGATTTGAGGCTGTGCCGAGTTTTGGGTAATTATTACAATTATAGTATCTAATTTAACTATAATTTGAGAGTGGTGGGATTTCTCCTTATAGTGTAGATATTTTAGAATTCATTCTAATTATGACTACTGCATAATATAATTGTTTTGTATGGATTGTATATTTTAGGAAAATGTTGGTTTGATGGCATATCAATGAAATAATGATGATATGAAGTATTTCGACATTGAGGTCTGATTGCAATCTGAGGTTTATGAAGAAATCTAAACCAAGCCGGATCATGAAATTTGGGTATTGAGTTAAAGTAGATGTGCTAAGAAATTACAATTGAAAGATTTGTAGTTAGATAAATAATCAGAGTAGCGTAGTGAAAATGAGGTGAGGCCATATAAGATAAGGTTCAATCTGGGATTTAGAAGGAATAGTTCCTTTCGAGGCTTAGGGTAGGTTGAAGCAAGAATTTTCAATCTTTTGAAGTCTCGTGTTAAGTTGGTTAAGTAAGTTAATGAATTTGGGTTGTCTTCGAACTTGGTCGAATTAGATTTTTTTATCTATCGCTCTAGGCAGTAAGAATCAAGAGGATTTAAAATGCTTGAGGTAATCGTATTGTATAATTAAGGAAGTGACTTAGAAATGCTAGAGAATCTAGAAGTTTACCTCCGATTATGGAAATTTGAGGTTCGTTAAATTTCGAGGATAAAATTTTTATAAGTGGAGGATAATGTGACATCCTGAAGTATTTTATCTAATTAAATTGGGATTATTTATTTTTTTTGATAATTTTGGGTGATTTGGGTGTGAGAAAGATTAATTTAATATTATGAGATTTTGGGAGAATATTTAGAATTGTTAGACCGGTACCTGGAGTGTGCCCATTCGATCTTTCGGGTGTCGAATTAAATTTTGGGATTAAAAGAAAACGTAATATATATATAATAATAATAATAACAATAATAACAATAACAATAATAATAATAATAATAATAATAATAATAATAATAATAATAATAATAATAATAAAGCATGTAAAAGGGGAGCTGGAGGCAAAATCGGGAGAAGGAGATTCGTGAAGAGAGTGAGAGCAGGGAAGGGTTAGGGTTTCGGGAGAGAGAAAGAGAAAGAGAGGAGGAGAACGGCAGCTGGCGTCGGCGGCACATGGGTCGGCGGCGGCCAGCAACGGCCGTGCATGGCGGTGGCAGGCTGGGCGTCACGGTGGTGCAGCGGCAGTAGCCGTGGGAGCCCAGCGAGAGGAGGAATCACGCGAAGGAGAAGAGGAGAAAATGGAGGCCTTCGGGTCCGAATCCGAGCTCGAGCTAGTTTGAGAAAATATAGAGCATGTTGAGGCAAGTGTTTTCATACTCACTATTTGTTCTCTTATGATTTTTATTCGTTCTCCATCGGGTATTATCGTTCTGATACCTACCCAAAACATGAAAATCGTATAGCCCATGATTAATGATTGATGAATATGTAGCTATTTGTCTAATTTTGTCCGATTCACTTGTTTCGGTACCACTAAACCCTAATCCCGTAGCTTATTTTGGTCCCCATGTTTCCTCCTCGAATAAACGTCAAAATGACTCCAAAATGTGAATTATCAAGTCCTAATTATTCATATAAATTGACCAGACGTCCGATCGGATAAGAATCAACTAGTTCGAGGCGTCCGAACTCTTTAAAATGCCACTGTCACTGTTCATCCGAAATAAAAAGAAAATTTACATATTTCCACCCATGTATTATGTTAAATTGACCTCAAAATATGAATAACCAAGTCCTAAATATACGTGGTGATTCATATGATGTTAAATTGATCATCTAGTTGTGTGCTTGTACATGCTATTTTAAGCAGGTTATATTTTTTATTTTTCATCCAGTTGTAGAGGAAACTTTGCCGAAATTTCTGCAGAATCCATAATGATAAATTATGGGTATAAATTTATGTTACCATTGACGAAGGTTATTTAAGGAAAATAACCCGGTTCGTCACAACTGTGAAAGAACGAGGGCTGCCTCTAGACTCCGGGGGTACATGTGAGAGTATTTTATTATTGACCTGTCTACAGGCATTGTATGGATTGCCCACCTCCGGGTCAATGATAGGAGGGTATGACCTTAGATCATGTGGTGTATCATGATTCTTTCGTCATTCTCTTGCATCGCAAGCTAATACGACCTACTGGCCTTGGTTCGCAAGAATTAATGTAAATAAATAAGGGTTCATAGAAACATGTTTAATGTCATCATGCATCCCCAATGGTCTCTTCCCTCTCATGTTCCCTCTTTTTGTATATATATATGTTGCGCTGTCCCGTTCTCATTTCCATTGTTTATATATTGTTTATTATTTACGTATGATATACTTGTTGAGCTGTAAACTCACTCTTACTATTTCTTTACTTTCATATGAGAATACATTGATACCCGATGAAACTGAGTAGGCCATAGGAGTGTGATAGGCAGCCGAGATCAAGTGCGGATCTTGGGACTTGCTTCATTATTATGTATGAAACAGGGAGCTTGTATTTTATTTTGAGAACTTGAATATATAATTTTATATGTATCATGATGATAACGATGTTTTATGTGGATGGATGTATGGTTAGTCCCCGTTGTATATTATAGTTATTATGCTTCCGCAGGTTTTCTTTTGTGGTCATGTTTGGGTTTTCCTAGTTGGCATCCTTTCTGAACCGGTATCGTACCTGAGTTATGACGTCGGTGTCACCTATGATGTTGTGGTGGATTGTGAGTTCCTGTGATTTTGTGTAGTTGTATTTGTGAAATGTGATATAGGATTTGTACAAGTGTTTGTATTTTGACAAACGTCCATTTTATAGACGGAACCCTGTCTAATTTTCTATAGATATTTATATTATTAATTACGGACATTAGTTTTATGTGATTATTGACGGATGTTATTTTAAAGAAAATAACCCGATCCATTACAAATTTTAAATAGCGTAACTTTTACCAAAATTTTGGATAAAATTGTCGGGTAAACTTGAATAATTCATCAAATGATATTTTCATCCCATAACTCAAAATTTACAAAAATCATACCTTCATTTTTGAGCTTTGGCTTGAAAGAAACGTTATGAACAAAATTTGAACATGGAACAAACATTAATCAGCGAGCGAAATCGAACTCATAAATCATAATATTCATAATTAAACATACAATTTATTTGTAAAATCATGAGAGAACTAGAAAACATGCGGTATTACATGATAAATTTTAGAGGCAAAGGTATTAGAGCAATAATACCTAAAAGCAGATAACAAAAAATAACAAGAAGGAAAGATAGAGTTTAGGGTACACTTGTCTTAACTTGATTTACTGTTTTCCTTACTCTGATCGAACCGAAAATCGCTTGAAATTCCTTTCCTTCCTCTTTTTTCCTATCCTTTCTCTCCTCTACTTCTACTCATTGTGCCCTGTTCTCCTCTTTTTTTCCCAATTGAAAATGCGAAACAGTAAGTCAGTCGGCAAAATATCTAACTTATACTCGAGTGCTAGTCAGGTGAGCCTCGGACACACCATCACTGGAAATGGTGCTCGAGCACACGGCGAGCATGCTTCAGGCACGATCGCCACTAGAATTGGTGCCTCTAACTTTGCTCAAACCTTCAGCGAGCACGGCACCTATTGGAATTGGCACCTCCAGTTTCACTCGAGCCTGTAGCGAGCGCAGCTCTCATTTTCCTCCAACTATGATCAAATCACCATTTTCCTTAATCCATTCATCCTAAACTTAATTATATTAACTAAATTACTAAAATGTACTATATCTTAGAAACCCATACCTTACAACCTGTCAAAGCCTAAGACTTAAGTTTATATGAATATGAAAATATATATCTGTACAAACTCAAAGAAATATGAAATATGTATCTGTATTCTCAAGAATATGAAATTATGAATCTGTATCAAAAAAATTAAAACTCTGCAATCTGTTATCTATTTTGGTATTTTCTCTCGGAGTGAGAAAATCAAGAAAAAAGGACTATAAATATTTGTGTATAGTTTTCAATATGAAATATGAAAAGAAATTAAGAAATTATAGTGAGGTTTTTTATTTCAGAGAATAGTATTCCCTAGCATACCTTAGGATATTACACTGTAGATCATTATTTGAATAAGTATCAATGTGCAATTTGAGCCTTTGATTGTGTGGATTGAATACATGCCATCCTATTTTTGAGATATAAATAAAGAAGAAGTATCGTTATATTGTACAATTTTGGCCTTTAATTGTGTTGATTGAACACAATCCAGATATTGATCAAACACTTCATTAGCTAGTAATGCCTACTAACCCTAATTCTTTAAGATGAATAAGTTTTATGTATGTTTAAAAACTAAAGAGATTACAAATAAAATAAGAAAAAAATTAAATATGTTTCAAAAATACTATTTGATCATATTTTATGTTATATATGTATTATGATCCTATTTCGTTCCTTCGATTTATTTTAAAAGTATATTATATTTATTTTTTATTTATATTAATACATTCCTGAGTATTTGACTCACTTCTTTACTCTTTTTACTAACCTTTAAATTACTTACCAAAAAAAAAAAAAACCTTTAGATGAGTAAGAGATATAAGAGTTCTTGCCCGGTGAGCTAGATTAAAATTTTGGAAGAGTTTAGGTTTGTTAGTTCTGACATTTAGTATTATTTTATTTTAGACAGATTTAGGTCGTTTTTCTTATTGTAGATTAGTTAGTTTGGTTTTGGACATGGTTTTTGATGCATTATGGATTTTCAGGCTATACTATTAGCCCGTGTAATTTTTTGTGATTTCCAAAACTGCCAATGTTGTGTTTAATCATGGATAGGATTATTATTTTGTGTTGAATTATTTTGAGGAAGTGAAACAGAATGTTTCATATTGTGCAAGTTCAAGGAAGTTTGTTAGGAATATATTTTTGCATCCGTGATATTGTTGGATATGTATATATTGGATTGATATTTTTGTAAGCATCTTTCCTTACTAAAGGTCCGACGTCATATTTTTGGGTCGATGTCGAAGCCACCGATATTGTAGTATGATTTTGGATTCTGTGCATGTTTGATTTATATATATTTATATATATATATATATAGTGGTTTATTGTGATTTATATTTAGTTATTGACAGACATTATATTTAGGTGGTATTCAGTTTATCCGGTCTGTCACAGTATCTTAGTTTAATTTCAGTTTCAGATGATGAATTGTAATGTATATAATTATTAGATAATGTTTAGATACCTAGAATGACATTTTAAGATATTTTAATGTACTAGCTGATGTGTCAATTGTGCTACAATAGCTTATGAATGAATAAAATGATACATTTTGGTCGATATTTTAAGTCTAGATAGCAAATTATATCTGTTTAAGATCTATTGTGATCTTATGTTATAATTTAAGTATCTTATGTTCATAATTTGGTGTCGATTTGGTGTCACCGATGATTTTAGTTTTCTTTGGTCAACTTTATGGATATTTATTAATTTCACAGATTTTTATATGCTAAATTTTGTTTTACATAGGCATCTTTCATTATTAAGGTCCAACGTCATATTGTTTTGATCGGTGTCGAAGCTATTAATGATGTGGCATTTGATTTGGGCCCTATGTATCATAATGTATTATTTATTTATGGTCGGTCATGATATCGGCATAAAAATTCATGTCTAGATGATCGATTAAATGTATAACGATCAAATAGGTAATTAAAAGATAATAAATTATAATCATGATAATGTCATAGCCCAACTATCTCAAACATAAATTCAACGACTGCATGGCCCAAAAGTGATGTAGTTCTCGTAACTCTCTCTCATCTATTGAGTTAAGGAAATCTAACGGATTATATTTAAATTTAAGAAAATGTATGGCATGAATATTAAATTAAATTCTAATTATAATCAATTAAATCAAGTCAATAAATATATCAAGATTAAATAAAATTTTGGGTTAAAGTTGATATTCTAGCGAACACATCAGGTAGGGTGACGCTCGATCGACGCCTAAAATACACACATGCGTATTTTGGATAATAATGACGCACCTCAATGATGCTTCTAAAGTGCATGTGTGTATTTAGATAGCTTAGTCATGCCCGATTGTGCCCAAGAGATGCACCTGTGTATTCATCTTAGAATGCATACGTCTGATGCATACCTGATGACCGCTCATGCACCATATGATTTCTGTCTTAATGCTTGACACGCATTTAACAAGCGCATATGCACTAGTTTTCTATGTAACGCCTATTTTGGCTG
The DNA here is from genome assembly GCA_033239525.1 of Nepenthes gracilis. NCBI lineage: Eukaryota > Viridiplantae > Streptophyta > Magnoliopsida > Caryophyllales > Nepenthaceae > Nepenthes > Nepenthes gracilis. Next base: position 9,051,079 of record BSYO01000014.1, on the reverse strand, counting down.
ATTTGTGAAATCTAAAGAGAAGAGAGAGAAAATGAAGGGATGATGAGAGGGAATAGGAAAAAGAAGGCTGAAAAGGGAGAATTTAAGTGAGATTCAAGAAATTTTTTTTAATTCCAAGTATAATGTAGGTGTAACATCTTTCTCTTATTGTTATTCTTTTATAATCTCTATCAGTCTTTATTAATTTAAATATTTATATGTGCTCTAATTTTATATATAAAATATTTAAAACTCACATGCATTATCACGAACTTGGATCAAAGTAAGTCTAGTAATTAAAATTTATAAAATTAAAATCTCAAATAATATAATAAATTTCAAATCGGTATATGACAAAATAAATAAACCACAGGATCCAATATGACAACTATAATCCACACAGGATCTCATCGAACAACCATCTAGATAATATAATAAAAAACTTGCTCCCCAATATCGCAAGAGAGGTGACAAATCATAACATACATATCCATCACACACTGACCCAACTGTTTAACACATGTTCAAAGGCCTACAACTAGGCAGTTTGAAATATCCAAAATACAGCTCATATAGAACCCATCCAAAATAAAACTAAACTCACCAAATAAATGAAGGTGTGTTAGATCACGTCCAATCTCCTGTACAGTATCTAAGCCCACTAATCTAAAGGGATAAGAAATAGAAAATCTGAGCTTAAAGTTTAGTAAGTATCAATATCATATATATAATAAATAATAATGTCTGAAATCAAAGAAAAGTCCATAAATAATTCAAAATGGGTAACTAATACAAATTCGATGTCAGAAATTTGAAGGTAATCTCGTACTCAAATTAGAGTCAATGTCAAATGTAATCCCGTCGGGACATATACTGACAAAAGTCATTCAGAACAAAATCAGATAATCCAAATCATATCATAATCCATACTGAAATAGAAGCTGATCAAAATAGAGTTTGGATCAAAATCATATAAATAGAAATAGAGTCTGGAACAAATTCACATAAGAATCAATGAGGTTCGAAATGAAATCATATATCATATGTACGTGACTATCCAAATCCCATCTGTAGATAAACCTATGAATCTCAAATCGAATTTCAAATATAAACCCATATAGAAATACAAAACATGCACGAAAATAAAAAAACCAAAGACTAATAGACAAACTTGATGAAGGGTTACACATGCTCCTCGTAACCTTAAACCAGATCAACCATTATTTAGACCCATGGGTATGGCTATCTATGTACTCTTTCTTCCATAGATAAGGAACTTGCTTACTATGTTTTTACTATTTGTAACTTTAGATAAAATTCTCAAATTTAGTATATATATTAAGACATTCGAATATACTAGTTTTTTGTCTAATTCACTTACGATAATTCCCATTAAATATGGATGGGGTGGGTCAACTACAAACAGAGTTTTCTCCTGCCGACGAAAAAAGGATCTATAGATATTTTTTTTGTCGGAAACAAAGCTCTCCTCGTTGGGAGAGGAACAGATGCAAATTAGATAATAGATGATGCGGCAAAACGGATTTTTTTTTACACTGCCATTCACAACACAAGATCACAGATGCTATCTAGAATCCATATATTTTAATCATAGACACATAGCGGAAGCCAATCTAACATCTTGTGAAAACATTCATATTCGTTCCATAACATTCATTTCCGAATAGGCACAAATGTCTATTACAAAAGTTTATGGAGTCTAACAATTCATTACAATAATTGATTCTCTGCTGCAATCCTCAAAAGGTGCTCCTAACTCCTTACGAATCCTTCATGTGGACTTTGATCACTCCGTCTCATCAGGTACAAATTCTAAACTTCCATCTGAAGGGGGGAAATAGAAAACAGTGAGCCGGAGCTCAACAAGGTACATGAAGATTTTTCATAAAACATTCGTGTTGTCAACAGTTACAGATGTGTGTACAGAATATCATGCAAAACAGTTAGGACGGTTAATGCAGGAAATCAGACATTATATATATACATAGCATTTGACCAAACAAAAGCAAATCGGAAAGTCAAAACAGATAATATTTGGGCATAACACAATGCAGATCATAAATTTCACTTCTTTTGCTTATTGCATAACGGAAGGGGGGGCTTTAATCGAGGATAGATTGTGCACATCTCCTCACAATCACGGCAATGCCTCCTTGTACAAAGCCCCGAGGACGGCTCTCACTTCAATTATCCTCGATTATCACCTTGAGGTCCTAAGGCATGCCGGAGTACCTTGTCTCCCAAGGCTAATATCTGAAATTATTTGTTTTATCATAAAGTCGATTCACATTTTCTTTGTTCTTCACGAGCCAGTTTCAAGGTTTATTTTACAAATGCTGGTTTCAAATTTGTTCTAAGGCCGGTTTCAATTTCATCGTGCAAAGGGGGCCGGTTTTGATATCATGCAAAAGGGCTGGTTTTAGGGAAGGCCGATTTAGATTCATGCTTAAGGCCAATTTAGACTCATGCTTTAGGGAAGGCCAATTTCATGCTTAAGGCCGATTTAGCCTCATACTTCAGGGAAGGCCAATTTCATGCTTAAGGCCGATTTAGCCTCATGCTTCAGGGAAGGCCGATTTCATTCTGAAGGCCGATTTAAAAATCATATTATAAAGCCAGTTTTAAAATCAAAGGCCGGTTTCAAAATCAAGGCGGTTTGGATTATCACCTCACAAGGCCGGTTTGGATTCATCTTCACAACGGCCGGTTTGGATTTCATCACTCAAGGCCGGTTGGGATTTATCCTCACAATGGCCGGTTTGGATTTCATCACTCAAAGCCGGTTTGGATTCATCTTCACAATGGCCGGTTTGGAGTTCATCAAGAGGGGAGGCCGATCTTGTTTTCATGCAAGGGGATCGGTTGTGATTTCATGAAGTGGATGTCGGTTTAATTTTCATCAAGAGGGGAGGCCGATCTTATTTTCATGCAATGGGACCGGTTGTGATTTCATGAAGTGGAGGTTGATTTCATGTAGTGGAGGCGATCTTATTTTTCATTTTCATCAAGAGGGGAGGCCGATCTTGTTTTCATGCAAAGGGGACCGGTTGTGATTTCATGAAGTGGAGGCCGGTTTCATTTTCATCAAGAGGGGAGGCAGATCTTGTTTTCATGCAAAGGGGACCGGTTGTGATTTCATGAAGTGGAGGTCGGTTTCATTTTCATCAAGAGGGTAGGCCGATCTTGTTTTCATGTAAAGGGGACCGGTTGTGATTTCATGAAGTGGAGGGTGGTTTCATTTTCATCAAGAGGGGAGGCCGATCTTGTTTTCATCATGCAAAGCCGAACTTGATTCATCATGCAAAGGGGAGGGCCGGACTTGATTCATCATGCAAAGACGGACTTGATTCAATGTGCAAGCCGGACTTGATTTTTCAACTAGGAAAGCCGGACTTTATTTTTTTATCAAGGGAGGCCGAACTTCTTTCATTCTTATGGGGAGGCCAAACTTGATTTAGGCTTAAGGTAGAGGCTGGTTTTAATTTTATCAAAAGCCGAGTTCACATTATGCATGCCGGTTTTATGATGTAAATGCAGGTTTCAATATTTACAATGCCGGTTTTATTTTTTTAGTCAGGATTTTATAGGCTTTCAGTTTGAGTAGGGAACAGAAAGTGGACAAACAGAAAACATGAGATTGATCATGAAATCAGTCATGCGAACATGCAAATTAGAAATACAGCATAACAATCAACAAGTATTTAAACTAAACTGGAAGGGTAACACTTGCATTTTTCTTGAAGCTGAGACTTGGAGACGGGAGTGCTTAAAGCATGAACTTTCTAAAACTGGGTACAAAACAGAACTTAAAAAGAGTATCATCCGGAGTAAACTTGCAACATTTTGGAGTTAAAAACAAAGTGTACACTTGCAATATTCTTAAAAACAAAACTTAAAAGAGTAACGTACGAAGTACAGTTGTCTGACAGCCGTTTGTTCACCTTTACCGACTGGAAGCTTTCTCCCCTCTACTCCTTACTATTCTTCTCGCTGGTTGTTCGTGCCAACTTCCTTGGTCGAAGCTGAGTATTTATTGATGAGGGGTTAGGTGGAGTAAGTGGGGTAATTCACATGCTTCGGTACCTCTTTTCAGAGGGTAGGTGGGAGTAAGTAAGTTAGTTTACTTACTCAAGTACTTCTCCTTAGACTGTAACGAGGTAGTTTACTTACTCCATTTAGTCAATACTTGGTTGGATTCTAACTAAATAGTAATGTTGGCTTTTGGCTTTAGTTGCTATTAATTTATTCAGGTCAACTTTTCGATCAATGCTCCTTATTCTAATTAAGCCCTCTTTCTTGCCACGTTTCATTTCTTTTATTAAAGACTGGTTAACATTTTCAACTCCAACCTAGAGCCTCTTAATTTTATTTTGGATCTCACAACTCTCCCCTCCTTAAGAAATTTTGTCCTCAAAATTTGAATAAAGTTACATACCTTAAACAAACAAATGGGGATGCTTGCTCCGAATTTCTTCTTCTCACTCCCAAGTAGCTTCTTTAGGTGAGTGATTCTTCCAAAGCACCTTCACCAGAGAGACCGTCTTTGTTCTCAACCTCTGCTCTTTCCGGTCAAGAATTTATAGTGGCTCCTCGACGTAGGATAAATCCTTATTGACTTCCAAAGCTTCGAATTCAATCACATGGGTAGGGTCATAAACATATTTTCGAAGCATGGATATGTGGAATACGTCATGCACTTCTGACAAACTTGGCGGCAGTGCTAATTTGTAAGCAACTATTTCGATTCATTCTAGTATCTCAAAAGGGCCAATAAATCGTGGCTTCAGCTTACCCTTCATTCCAAACCGTGATGTTCTCTTGGACGGTGAGACCTTTAGAAAGACAAAATCTCCGACCTCAAAACTTAAGTCTTTCCTCCTTTTGTATGCATAAATCTTCTGCCTGCTTTGGGCAACCTTTAAATTATCATGGATCAGTCTGATTTTCTCTGCCATTTCTTTTACAATTTTGGACCCAAGATTCTCTTATCTCCAATCTCCTCCCAGTGAATCGGCGATCTATATTTCTTTCCATACAAAGCTTCAAAAGACGACATGCCAATGCTAGCCTGATAGCTGTTATTATAGGCAAATTCTGCCAGTACTAGGTAAGTATCCAATTTCCTTTCATTTCCAACACCGAAACTCTCAGCATATCTTCAAGAATTTGGATGGTACGCTAAGACTGGTCATCAGTCTTGGGGTGATAAGTAGTACTGAATTTTAATTCACTCCCCAGTTCCTTATGCAAACTCTTCCAAAACCTTGAGACAAAACGAGGATCCCTATCAGACATGATGGAGGTAGGGATTCCGTGTAGTCTCACAATTTTGTTTACATAAAGTTGTGCCAGCTTATCACGTGAATTGGTTGTCCTGATTGCCAAGAAGTGGGCTGACTTTGTCAGTCGGTCAACTATAACCCAAACGGCATCATGATTTCTAGGAGTCCTTGGCAAACCCGACACAAAATCTATAACAATATCTTCTTATTCCCAGCTTGGGATCGGCATTGGTTGTAACAGCCTGGATGGTTTTCTCCTTTCAACCCTCACTTGTTGACATATAAGGCATTTCTCTACATAGGCCATAATATCACTCTTCATGTCCCTCCACCAAAACGTTTTCTTTAAGTCTTTATACATTTTATTGGTTCTAGGGTAGATGGTATATTTAGACCGATGGGCTTCCTTTAAAATCTTCTCTTTCAATTCCATATCATCGGGCACACATAATCGATCTCTAAACCACAATACTCCATCCGTTGGGACACTAAATTCAGCTTGGGATTCCTTACTCAAGTTGCTTGCAATTTCCATAAGGAATGGATCATTGACTTGCATCTCCTTAACTTCACTAACAATCTCCGGTTGAATTTGAAGATATAACAGGAGCATCCTATTTCCCTTAGCATAATGTCGGACATCATATTGCTTCAGATATTCTAACATCTCCATTTGTTTGATTTGTAATTGGGCCATAAATCCTGACCGTCGACTTAAAGTATCAGCAACCACATTATCCTTCCTAGGCTTATACTGTATCTCATAGTTATAATCCTTTAAGAAGTCAAGCCACCTCCGTTGCCTCATGTTGAGCTCCTTTTGAAAAATAAATACTTTAAACTTTTGTGATCAGAATATACCAGAAACTTTTCACTGTATAGGTAATGTCTCCAAATTTTCAAGGAAAACACTACAGCCGCAAGCTCCAGATCATGGATAGGGTAGTTCTTTTCATGAACTTTTAGTTGCCTAGACCCATAAGCTATTACTTTACCATGCTGCATTAGGACGCATCCCAAGCCTACCTTAGAGGGGTCACAGTACACCTCATAGCCTCCTGAACCCTCTAGAATCACCAATACTGGAGCAGTAGTCAGGCGATCCTTCAGCTCCTCAAAACTCCGATCACATTCTTCAATCCACTCAAATCTGACTTCCTTCTTTAGTAGTCTAGTCAAAGGCATAGCAATTTTGTAAAAGTTTTTCACAAATCGCCGATAATAACCTGCCATGACTAGGAAGCTTCTGACCTCGGTTACTGAAGTCGGCCTACTCCAGTTAGTAACGGCCACAACTTTTTTGGGATCCACTGTAACGGTCCAGATTCTAGAACATAGGAAATTCCAGTTATTAAGTCCTTATAATCCGGTCAACGTCGGTTGACCGGAAAATGTAATAAGAAAAGTAAATTGACCTTAAGATAAAATCAAGTTTAGCCCTTGCATGATGAAAATAAGTCCAGATTTCCTTGATGAAAATCGAGTCCGGTGTCTCTTTGATGAAAATCGAGTCTGACTTTTACTTGAGAAAAAAGTTCGGCTTGTCCCTTAGTATAAAAGAAGTTTGGTTATTCCTTAGTGCAAAACAAGTCCGGCTCCATTATTATCAAGACTAGCCACTTTAAAGAAAATCGAAACCGGCCTTGAACATGTTTTGAAATCGGGTTTTGTTCCATTGAAGGCCGGAGTACATTATATAAATGTAAGGCCAAAGTGGTCTTGAAGGACGGAATGGCTTTGTGTATTGGAGGCTGGAGTAGTTTATGGAAAAGCCGAAGTTGATAATTCGGTCAACAAGTGTTGACCGGAAGTCGTGTAGAAGGAATTGAATGTGTTTACATGAGAAAGCTAAATCCTATAAAGTTCGGTGAACCAGAAATTAATTAAGAAATCTAAATCTCATTAAGTTCAGTTAACTAGGAATTAATGAACTCCTTGGAAATGTAAAACCATAAATGATCTAATTAATAAGGAAACTTTTTAAAAAATGTAGAGCCATAAATAAGAAACATTCCCCCTATATTGCCAATCATTAATAATAGTCATCAGACCTAAGGTCTATGAATAAGAACTAGAGGAATAAGAAAAAGGCACGCAATAGAGTTGTCTGTAAAGGAAGGCCAAAGATCAAGGCAAAGTAGAAGAAACCCAGGCAAGAGTAAAGAACAAGGCAAGGTAGAAGAAACCCAAGCAAGAATACTCACCCTGTTTTAAAGTTCATGATTATGCATGTTTGCAATACGAGTATATCTGATATTCTTATGAAATTATGTTTTAGTATGTATGAAGTTTATTCTATTCCTTTCTCTGATATTTTTATGAACTTATGTTTTAGTATGTATGAAATTTGTTCTATGTATGAAATCTGTTCTGTTCATCTGATTTAAGGAAGAATTGTTCTGAATTGCATGTTTAAAAATCCTGATATTCATGATATTTGATTTTATTCTGCTTGATGTACGATTATATAAACGTTGATAATTTCATATTTAAAGAAAAGACTTCCAGTTTTGTTAAAAGAAAGGTATTCAGTAATTGTTCATGAAAATCAAAATCGGCCCTTATGCATGTTAAAATTAATATCTACCTTCTTCATGTTAAATTTGAAACCGGCCGTAAGCACTTGAATTTGAAACCGGCCGTGAGTACTTGAATTCAAAACCGGCCATAAGCACTTGAATTTGAAATCGGCCTTAGGTTGAATTTGAAACCGATCGTGAGTACTTGAATTCGAAACCGGCCGTAAGCACTTGAATGTGAAACCGGTCCTAGGTTGAATTCGAAACCGGCCGTGAGTACTTGAATTTGAAACCGGCCATGAGTACTTGAATGCGAAACCGGCCTTGAGTACTTGAATTTGAAACCAGCCTTGAGCACTTGAATTTGAAACCGGCCCTAAGTTGAATTTGAAACCGGCCATATGTGTCTGGAATTTTGAACTCTGCCTTTGTAGAAAAAGAAACTCGGATTTTGAACGTCTGCTTTTGATGAAAAAGCACTCCGTCCTTTTAAGAAAGAGCACTCCATCCATCTGAGAAAAAGCACTCCGTCCTTTTGAAGAAAAAGTAATCCATCCGTTTGAGAAAAAGCACTCCGTCCTTTTGAAGAAAAAGTACTCCGTCCGTTTGAGAAAAAGTACTCGTCCGTTTGAGAAAAAGTACTCCGTCCTTTTGAAGAAAAAGTACTCCGTCCATTTGAGAAAAAGAACTCCGTCCTTTTGAAGAAAAAGTACTCGTCCATTTAAAAAGAGCTCCGTCCTTTTGAAGAAAAAGTACTCCGTCCATTTAAGAAAAAGAGCTCCGTATTTTTTGAAGAATAAGCACTCCGTCCTTTTAAAAAGAACTCCAACTTTTGAACTCCTCCTTTATGAAAAGACCTTCGGTTTTAAGAAAGAAAAATGGACTCCGGCTTCTATGAAAAGAATTTCGGCTTTAAGATTATACGGACTTCAACTGATGAAGTAAAGAACAAGGCTATATGAAAATGTATGTAATCCGGACAGCAAGTGGAACTCTACGACTTTCGACTTTCAAACTATGATGGATGGCCATCAAAAGATATGAACTATAAACCAAGTCTCCATTAAACTTACTGTTAAAGATTGATGAAGGATATTGGAGTGACACTCGAGGATTGCCTCCTAGGCCATGGGAGGAAACTTTTGGTGGCATAAGACTTTTAGACTACGGCCCCGTATGCCGGGTTAAAGGCATTACCTCCCGCCTCGGGGAGCATAATGAGAAGATACGGCTTTAGGTTGTGGGGTTACACACAACCCGTCCTCGATGTTGTCCGCTCCCATCCGGTCCCTAAAGATGATAAGAATTTCAAATTGTTTTATGGATTTTCAAAAGATAAGATAATAAGAATAATAAATAAATAAGAAACGTTATGATGATTTTCGTATGCTAAGTTATGTTATGAAACTCTATTTTGATTTGACTATATGTATGTTTTTGTTTTCTACATGTGAGTATCTTGTTGGGTTTTGTAGCTCATTCTTGCCACTTTTAGATGACGAAAGGCTTATGGAGGACGAAGTTGAGTAAAACCTTATGGTGTAGCCAAATGGCTTAGCTGGCTGGAGCTGATCTAGGAAGAGCTTTATTTATATTCCTTTTGATGTTTTAAGGAAACTTGTAAAATTGTTCCGCTGTTATGAACCTATTAATGTTAGCATGTTTCCGTGATTACTTTTTGGATATTGGGATTGATATGTCTAGAAAGCATCTCTTGTAGTTGGCAACATGAAATCCTGTATGTAAAAGAAAAGAAAATTTTGTGTTCATCTCATCTCGTGTTATTTATTAAATTTATTTGTAAGGTATGGATTTTAGTCTTAGCGGCGGCTTTATGCTGTGAAATAAGGCCGGTCCATCACATCCACCGAGATACCACCATTAGAAATCACATGTCCCAAGAACATTACCTTTTTCAACCAAAACTCACATTTTTCTAACTTGACATATAACTTTTCCTCACAGAGTACTTGAAGTACTACCCTCAAATGGGTTTCATGCTCCTCATAATTTTTGGAATAGATTAGAATATCATCAATGAAAACCATCACAAATTTATCCAGATACTACCTGAATATTCTATTCATTAGATCCATGAAGGCAACGGGCGTTTATAAGCCCAAAGGGCATAACAAAGAATTCATAGTGGCCACACCTTGCCCAAAAAGTAGTCTTGGCCACATCCTCAGGATTAATCCTCAATTGATGATTACCAGACCTCAAATCGATTTTTGAGAATACCCGAGATCCTTACAATTGGTCAAACAAATCATCAATACGCGATAGAGGATATTTGTTCTTGATTGTAATTTTATTTGACTCACGATAATCGAAACATAGTCGCAACGACCCATTTTTCTTTCTTACGAGCAAGACTGGTGCTCCTCAAGGAGACACACTCGGCCTAATGAAACCCTTGCCCAACAGCTTCTGTAATTGCAACCTTGATTCTTTTAACTCAGTCGGAACCATTCTATAAGGGGTCTTAGAAACTGGACTGACATCAGAAACAATGGAAATCTCAAACTCATTTTCCGATGTGGAGGCAATCCAGGCAGCTCCTCAGAAAATACATCCTCAAACTCGCAGATGACTTAGATGTCCTTAGCCAACACCTTATGACTCCCAGTGGTGTAGGCATAAGCCAAGTAGGCTTTACATCCGCTTTTCACCAGATGTTTAGCATGTAAGGCCGAGATTATTATAGGCATCTCCTTTTTCTTAATGCCTTGGAAGAAAAAGGTTTCCATCCCAGAGATGTTAAAATAAACCTTCTTCATAAAGCAATCAATGGTGGCGTGATTTTTGGCCAGCCAATCCATCCCTAGAATCACGTGAAAACCTCCCATGTCTAGTAATACCAAATCCACAATCAAGCATTTTCCATCTACTTCCATCACGCATCCAGGGTATACAATATCAATAACGACGGAAAATCCAGTAGGGGTACATACCGATAATTCATAATTTAATAAGCAAGGGGCAGTATCAATATGGCATGCAAACCATGGAGAAATAAAAGAGTGAGTAGACCCTGAATCAAACAAGATGGATGCAGGAACGCCGCAGACAGAAAGGGTACCTTCCACGACATTAGGTGATGCCTCTGGTTCCTCAATAGTTACTGCGAAGGCCTTAGCCGGAATAGTAGGCTTTCCTCCCTCTAGTCTCGGGCAATCATTGATCAGATGGCCTTGCTGCCCGCATTTGTAATAAGCTCCCATCATTCGGTGGCACTCCTGCCCCGGATGTATTTTCCCGCAGGATATGCAGTGCGCAGGCGATGTTTTAGAATCAGGCATCGACTGAGCCGGCACGATACTCCTCCCTTTTACCACCGTCCTCGTCCTCTTGGATGATTCAGAAGATCCTCCAACAGATCCGATACTGACGTTAGCCCGACTGGCTGCCCTCTTTGTGAAAAATCTCTCCATCTCTAATTCTCTCTCGTAGATGACGGCCCGGTCCAGTATGTCGGCATACGTCTCGAGCTTCAAGGTGGACAGTTGCTTCCGGATATCATCCCATAGTCCCTGCTGAAATTTCTTTGCCTTTCTCAGTTCGTCTTCTATATAATAAGGCAAAAATTTGGACAACTCAGCAAATTTAGCGTCGTATTCCACGATAGACATACTCCCTTGTCTTATCTTCATGAATTCCATCTCCTTTTGATCTCGGAGGCTGGGTGGGAAGTATTTCTCTAGAAAAGCTTCCTCAAATATTTACCAAGTGATCAGTTCATTGGGCACCCCTAGTGCCCTCTTCCTCATGTCCCACCAGCTGTCTGCCTCGCCTTCCAACTTGTAGATGGCGAAGGTGACCTTGTCCGGGTCCGAACACCCAATTATCACAAATATTTTCTTCATCCTCTTCAACTATATCTCAGCTTCTGTTGGGTCAGGTTTTCCCAAGAAGCCCGGTGCGCACTCCATTATAAACCGGTCATACGTAGTTGGAGCTAGGATAGCCGAAGCTGGCTCAGTCGCAGGGATTGGCGCCATATGCCTGTGTTCGACGGATTCCACTACGTTGGTCATTCTTTCGAGCAAATTTATATATGCGACCTCCCGATCATAGGGCATATTTCCACTATTTCTTCTTCCCCTTCCACTAGCCATCCCAAAATCAAGATAGGTACAATATTATAATCTTAGCAAAAGAAAATATCCTTCAATCTTGAAAATTTATACTTGGTCCAGAAGCCAAGTTTTTTCCTAAGGGCTCTAATTGCCTAAGTTATCCTTAGCCTATTTCTCTCAGAGTTTCGGTATGAAGATTCAACCCTATGCTTCCGCATCTTGATCGATCAATTCCTAAGGCATCTCACCTCTTTGATACCAATTGTGGCGGAATGGATTTTTTTTTACACCGTCATTCACAACACAAGATCACAGATGCCATCTAGAATCCATATATTTTAATCATAGACGCATAGTGGAAGCCAATCTAACATCTTACGAAAACATTCATATTCGTTCCATAACATTCATTTTCGAATAGGCACAAATGTATATTACAAAAGTTTATGGAGTCTAACAATTCATTACACTAATTGATTCTCCGTTGCAATCCTCGAAAGGTGCTCCTGACTCCTTACGAATCCTTCAAGTCGGCTTTGATCACTCCGTCTCGTCAGGTACAAATTATAAACTTCCATCTGAATGGGGGAAAACAGAAAATAGTGAGGCGGAGCTCAACAAGGTACATGTAGATTTTCCATAAAACGTTCGTGCTGTCAACAGTTACGGATGTGTGTATAGAATATCATGCAAAACAGTTAGGACGGTTAATGCAGGAAATCAGGCATTATATATATACATAGCATTTGACCAAACAAAAGCAAATTGGAAAGTTAGAATAGATAATATTTGGGCATAACACAATGTAGATCATAAATTTCACTTCTTTTATTTATTACATAACGGAAGGGGGGCTTTAATCGATGATAGATTGTGCACATCTGCTCACAATCACGGCAATACCTCCTTGTACAAAGCCCCGAGGACAGCTCTCACTTTCTCCTTGTACAAAGCCCTGAGGACGGCTCTCACTTCAGTTATCTTCGATTATCACCTTAAGGTCCTAAGGCATGCCGGAGTACCTTGTCTCCCAAGGCTAATGTTTGAACTTATTTATTTTATTATAAAGTCGATTCACATTTTCTTTGTTCTTCACGAGCCGGTTTCAAAGTTTATTTTACAAATGCTGGTTTCAAATTTGTTCTAAAGTCGGTTTCAATTTCATCATGCAAAGGGGGCCGGTTTCGATTTTTATCATGCAGGGGCCAGTTTCAATATCATGCAAAAGGGCTGGTTTCAGGGAAGGTCGATTTAGATTCATGCTTAAGGCCGATTTAGGCTCATGCTTCAGGGAAGGCCGATTTCATGCTTAAAGCCGATTTAGCCTCATGCATCAGGGAAAGCCGATTTCATGCTTAAGGCCGATTTAGCCTCATGCTTCAAGGAAGGCCAATTTCATGCTTAAGGTCAATTTAAAAATCATATTATAAAGTCGATTTTAAAATCAAAGGCCGGTTTCAAAATCAAGGTCTGTTTGGATTATCACCTCACAAGGCCGGTTTGGATTCATCTTCACAATGGCCGGTTATCACTTCATCACTCAAGGCCGATTGCGATTTATCTTCACAATGGCCGGTTTGGATTTCATCACTCAAAGCCTGTTTGGATTCATCTTCACAATAGCCGGTTTGGACTTCATCAAGAGGGGAGGCCGACCTTGTTTTCATACAAGGGGACTGGTTGTGATTTCATGAAGTGGAGGCCGGTTTCATTTTCATCAAGAGGGGAGGCCGATCTTGTTTTCATGCAAGGGGACCGGTTGTGATTTCATGAAGTGGAGGCCGGTTTCATTTTCATCAAGAGGGGAGGCCGATCTTGTTTTCATGCAAAGGGGACCGATTGTGATTTCATGAAGTGGAGGCTGGTTTCATTTTCATCAAGAGGGGAAGCCGATCTTGTTTTCATCATGTAAAGCCGGACTTGATTCATCATGCAAAGGGGAGGGCCGGACTTGATTCATCATGCAAAGCCGGACTTGATTCATCATGCAAGCCGGACTTGATTCATCATGCAAGTCGGACTTGATTTTTCACCTAGGAAAGCCGAACTTGATTTTTTTATCAAGGGAGGCCGAACTTTTTTCATTCTTATGGGGAGGCCGAACTTGATTTAGGCTTAAGGTAGTGGCTGGTTTTAATTTTATCAAAAGCCGAGTTCACATTATGCATGCCGATTTTATGATGTAAATGCAAGTTTCAATATTTACAATGCCGGTTTTATTTTTTTAGTCAGGATTTTATAGGCTTTCAGTTTGAGTAGGGAACAGAAAGTGGACAAACAGAGAACATGAGATTGATCATGAAATCAGTCATGCAAATATGCAAATTAGAGATACAACATAACAATCAGCAAGTATTTAAACTAAACTGGAAGGGTAACGCTTGCATTTTTCTTGAAGCTGAGACTTGGAGATGGGAGTGCTTAAAGCATGAACTTTCTAAAATTGGGTACAATGCAGAATTTAAAAAGAGTATCGTCCGAAGTAAACTTGTAACATTCTGGAGTTAAAAACAAAGTGTACACTTGCAATATTCTTAAAAACAAAACTTAAAAAAGTAACATCCGAAGTACACTTGTCTGACAGCCGTTTGTTCACTTTTATCGACTGGAAGCTTTCTCTCCTCTACTCCTTACTATTCTTCCCGCTGGTTGTTTGTGCCAGCTTCCTTGGTCGAAGCTGAGTATTTATAGATGAGGGTTAGGTGGAGTAAGTGGGGTAAGTCACTTGCTTCGGTACCTCTTTCCAAAGGGTAGGTGGGAGTAAGTTAGTTTACTTACTCGAGTACTTCTCCTCAGACTGTAACGAGGTAGTTTACTTACTCCATTTAGTCGATGCTTGGTTGGATTCTAACTAAATAGTAAAGTCAGCTTTTGGCTTTAGTTGCTATTAATTTATTCAGGTCAACTTTTCGGTCAATGCTCTTTATTCTAATTAAGCCCTCTTTCATGCCACGCTTCATTTCTTTCATTGAAGACTGGTCAACATTTTTAACTCCAACCTTGAGCCTCTTAATTTTATTTTGGACCTCATAGATGAGAGGTAGTGACCTCGGTTCCCAAGCAGCGATACATGTGAACTAATACACAACCCATGCAGGTTTCGTATCCATTTTTATATAAATATACTGATATAAAAATATTTAATCTTAAATATTTAACCATTTTTTTATAAAATAACAAAACCCTCAAATACTTGTAAAACCCAAACAAAATGTTCAAACGATCTACAAAATACATGTATGCATAAAGGAAAACAAATAGGGTAAATAAAAATAGTATGTATAAATATTAAACCTCTAAAATATATACAAAACTTATTAGATACTAAAACAAATTAAAAATAGGGTTTAAAGTTACTTGTCTCAACCTTATACCAAATAGATTTAACAAAAAGATACTTTAATCTACCCAATCTCTTCTTCCTCTCTCTTCTTCCTTCTCTCTTTTTCCTCTATTCCATTTCTCATGCAAAAATGACGAACAGTGGCACAACTTCCCCTTTTATACACAAATCGGTGCTTGAGTGCCAACTTAGACATTCCTCGAGTGCCAAGCCCACGACTTTCAATGCTCGAGTGTAGCCTTGAGCACGTCTCAAGCACAAGCCCACGACAATCTGTTCTTAGACATTACTCAGGCATGGTTTAGGTGCTACTCGGGCGCGTTTCAAGTACCAACTGGTTGATCCAAATTCTTTCAAAATACCACAATATATAATTAATCCCAAAGCACTAAAAATAGCCAAAATAACATACATAATCAAATTGAATCAAATGGATGTCGGATATTACATGCATGTATTCCCATTTTCATTTCATATAATTTTTTTTATAAAATACATGCCCTCATTTCATATATATTATGTTTAAATACCGATTTTTACTACAATATTCTTATATTTTTTTAAATATTATTTGCTACTTTTAAATGTCTTCAATTTTAAGTTATATGCTTCTACATGTTCTAACCTATGAATACTCTTGCATGTTTCATAGAAAAAATTGAAGACATTACCCTGATTTTTGTTGAATTTCTAACATGGTAGTTCTTGCATGTTTTTAAAATTATGGACAAAAGTTCCTACATAATTCATTATGTATTGCATGCAGTATATTTGAAAAAATAAGATGAAAAATCTACATAAATTTGATGATAAAAATATTTTTTTCTAGTATAAAAAATATAAAGAATATATTCCTATTTGAATAAATTTTTTTTATTTGATTATGTATAGACTATTATAGAAAATTGACAGAAATATATATTATGAATTATTCTATTATATTAAAGTGATAATCGATATTCAAACTTATCATCCGTAGATTGAAAGTGGCGATTGGCCATATTTACAGGGTTACATATATAACTGCCCACCTATAAACATAACTCAAATTTCAATAATAACTTCTTTATCGATAAAACCCCACTGATCACTAGTCCACAAGTTTTATATGATTTGAGTATATTTATTTGATACATGGTTTAAAAAAAAGATTGATCACCAGCGTAAAAGAATCATGTATGATATACTCATAATGTACGCTATTATTTCCAATTTTGATCATGTTTCACCCAACATATTCTAATATAAAATATATGATCAATTATAAAATTTATATACCTTATTGAATAATTAACTCGTTTTTACTTTAATTTTTACTAACCTTTTAGATTAGAGGACTCGAAACTATATTTGTAGGCGATTGGACCGAAGGGATAGCTGATCGTTAGTAGTTTAGGGTTTTGGATATAAGTTTTATATTATATAATTAGAACAATAGTTGAAAATAATTCCAATTTGTTTAGATTTTCTTATATTAAACTTTGAATAATGTATAATTTTGGTTAGTTTTCAAAAGTTCGATTGAAAGATTATAATTCAATTTACTCTAATTTAAAATAGATATTTTTTCTTACGAATAATTGAAGTCATGTGTGTTGATAATTTGAAGTCAATTTTGGGTGTGATACTTTGAATACTATAAATTGTATTAATATTTTATGTTTAAATTGTTTGCCGGAATCTATTTTTAGATTAACATCCGACATTGACTTGTGTGAGGAACCACGTTTTTCTAACCGAAATCTAACAAAGTTTTAGTAAAAAAAAAGGCCGCCAAACAAATACAAAACTTGTGAAATATCCTGTACAACATCCATAATCTACATCATCACAACACAGGATCCACAAGCCACAACAAAATATGTGGCACCAACGTCATAACTCCAGGTATTCAAATTAACTATAACAACTTGCGAAAGTATCTACATCCATCAAATACAGTAGAAGCTAGATTACATATACAACATCATCATCATCATACATATGAAACTATATCAATATATAAATCTTTCTCAAAATACACAAAAGTACTACATAAGGGTACAAAACCATAGAACTAAGTCTTTAAGCTATCCTCTAAGATTTTCATGCCTAGCCGACTTCTAATCCTCTATCCTACCCTATCGGGTATAAGCTCATACTCATCTGGAGGCAAAGAAAACAGTTAGGTTGAGCCAAATGTTCAGAAAGTGCAATATAATTAAGGATAATATACAATATATTCAAATAGAATAGGGAAAGAGATAAGAGTATGATATATGATGCATAGTATAAAATATGAACAAATACGTTTTTAGAATATAAATAACTTTTCAGATTTTATCTTTCTTCTCTTACGATTTCAAATCATGTATAAATTTTTTAATCTTTGCAGATCAGGGCCAGTAAACCTTACTGACTAACTATGCGAGAGAACGAGGAAAGGAATGTGTTTATTTCTAAACATTCTAAAGCGTATAACTACACAATTCAACACCTCGTAGTGAGCGGTATACCTATAACCCGATATACAGGGCCATATCACATATGATACCATGTCCCCTGTGACACAAAGGCAGTCCTCGTTCTTCCACATTAATATCTTAAGACATTCTAAAGAATATCACCCTCTATAATACATGCCTAGGATATTCTTTGAGCTTCCACTATAATACCCATAGCATGTTAGAAAATATTACCCTCTGAAATACAAATCCGTGGTCCAAGTTTCACCATTTATTATTCTTTGAAAAAATCAACCAAATGTCTTCCACATAGCTCTCACACCGGAAGAATAAATCATACACATATCAAATTATGGCATTCCCTTCGTATTCATACATATTTTGCTTAATTCTTATATACAAATGCAGATAATTATTTCTTATGGATTTAAGTATTCACGTGACTTTAAACATATGCATAGTTCAATATGATGCTTTAGAAAAATTATGAAATCCTTACCACATCGGCCAAACGTAACTTTAGAATTTTCGGACGATAATTTCTTTACAAACAATTCACAATAATATTTTTGAAATATACAATTGAGCATATACAATTATAGATAATTTAAATGTTAATTAAACAAAACGACATCATGCAAAAATACCAAAATGGTTCAGTTGAACAGTGTCAGCGTGGGTGTCGGGGCTCGTATGTGCAAAATCAAACTAAACTTGAAAAATTGGACACCCAACCGGTAAATATCCACATTTAAGACATGAGTTTTCATTATCTAAAGCCAAATCATGCATAAAACTCGAATTAATTGGTTAAACGTGGTCCGGGCGTGAGTTAGGGTTCCAGCGAACAAAATTTCATATAAAACTATCAAATCGGGTATCCAATCGATAAATTAATATATACAAGGTATAGGTAATGATATTCTAGAGTCAATTTAGGCAAAATCCCTAAAAATTTGTGGGTGAAAACGTTCAGGCAAGGGATTAGGGTTTCAGTGCAAAATATCGACCAAAATTAGGAAATTGGATACGAAATTTACATATGTGCATACTCAAGTCATGGGTAATATAAAATATAAGTTTAATTGAGTATCGGAATAAGGATACCCAAAGAAAACAAAATAAAAGTGCAAGGAAATGAAAGACGAGGATGCATGCTGGAAATGGCGCCTGTCTGCCGGCGCTCGAATACCCAGTTGGCGCCTTGTGGCTGGATGGGGCACCCTTGGCGTCACCTCGAGCACCCAATAGGCGCCCGTCACCAACCCCCAATTCCGCCTTCGAAATATAATTTTTTACGTACTTTGAACCTAATTTTGATTATATTAATTTTATACATCGCGATTACCATAATTTAAATCCTGAATTTTATTTACAAATTGACATTTTGAGGTTTATAACACCGATTCCCAATTCTCCCAATCTGGGTCTTTGGGCCTCTCAATCTAATTTCTTCTGTGTCCTTAGAGTTCTCAAGCCACTTCCTTGATTAAACGATTTATCTTAGAGAGCCTTAACCATTCGAATGTCTTGATCCTCATCACTTGATACGTTCTATCTAAGATTTAAATCAAAACCTCATTATGAGACAAATTCTTAATCTCCCTACAATGGTCTAACTCAACCACATACCTACTTCCAAAATCAACGATACGTGGAAAATTTTATGATAGTTCATCTAATTCGAAGGCAAACTAAATCCAGTTACTACCTCTCCATCTCGATACCAAATCTTAGACAAGCAAATAGATTCTTTCTTTGATTTATCTGAAGTCTTGAGAGTGATCATTCATTTGGGACCTCTTTCTTATTCCGAAACCTATGGGCCATTCTTTCTAGCACAAGATTGCTTATATTCATTGATTCAAATCAGACATCTAAGTTACCTAGCAACTATAGCCTAAGAAAAGTCAAAAAAATATCAACACAACTAAGGCAATGTCCTTAATCCTTAGATTACGATTAACTTAGAAAACACAATTGAGACGATCACCCAAAAATTCAGCACAGCCTCCAAATCATTACCTAAGTCTTGAAACCTAAATGCTCAACAAACTTATTATCTTATTGGCATACCAATGAGCCAATCTAGTTGACCCGCACGCATTATCCAAATTCGCGATAAATGGACCGTCCTCGAAAGCTAATCCACAATTATTCAAACACCCAAAATTTTTGCCGTTCTAACAACCCTGAAAAAAAATCATAAGGACTTCTCATCTCATAATTTCATAGTTTCAATACTTCAAATGCGATTCTATCTCCCAAATCAAGAGCACAACTCCCCACAACCCAAATATTGAGCCCTACTTGCCACTCACCTTTCACTTCTCCTATGAAGCATCAAAAGCATATTAAGTCTAAGGACTCCCAATCATCAATTAGCAGCACTAATGTCTGCTTTCCTTAAACTACACCAAGATTTATCTTCACAATTCTTAAGTAGATCCATTTGCTAGAAGACACAACTATTCAAACTCTTAAAACTATTAGATAATAACCATCTTCAAAAATAACACCTATAAGTCTTCAAATGAGAGACTTAATTGCTAACTCCAAACCACATGTGGAGTAACTCTGATCATGGACTTCTCTTCCCACTTGATCTAAGGGCAACCGCCAATATACAATGTAGGAAAAACATAATCCTAAATCTTTCTCAAACTCACCACATTCTTGTTATCAAAGAAACAACATACCCAACATGACACTTCCTTTTATCAAACTCATATTCTCCCGCAATTGGGCACATAGCTAATAGCCTTCCTAATCTATGATGCAGTCCTCAAATAGAGTTCATACATTTTCCATAATTCTATGTATTCATCGATAAGGCCATCACAACATTGACCCACATATAGCCGAAAGATCCAACCTATAAAATTCACAAAAATGCTAATGAACCTACAAACCTATATGGCATTACCAGAACTTGCAACGGTTACATCTTAACCTAAATACTACCATAGGCACAACTTTCAATTATGCACAATTATAATACTTATGGATACAGATCGACGCTAGAATTCATCTAGTCTTTGCAATAGATCAACTAGATCACCAATTAATTCACAGTGCCCGCTCATCAAACCATTCATATCTCTAACAACCAAATTATAATCATCCACATGTAATCTCACCAATTCATCCTACTACCCCAAAGCCTCCAAGGTATCCCATAGCGGCACCTAATTGATACTCATTCGATTTGATACAGAATCCTTAAAAGTCAGTGTTGATTTCGACATAACCTTGAATTTCTGATCAAAAGATAAATCAACTTAATTTTTTGTTCCTCTAGGAAGCATCCTTGAATACATATACAGTCAAAAATTCTTAGTGATTATAGGATAACTTTGAGGGGTGGTCTCATTTGCTAAATAGATTTGACGCAATCCTCATTAAACGACTTACAGGCAAAATGATACTAATTTTCTAATACCTCAAAACAAATCAATTTAACCCAACTAGTCATATCTACAGATCCAAGAAAATGTCATAAACCTCGATACCGATAGTATTGAACCAAGATCCTTAAATAAACAAATAAACTTAGAAATCACAATTGATACTATAGATTCAGGATACCAAAATGATACACATGCTACAGTGTCAAATTTAGAAATCTTACCTTCCATCATGGTGGTTGGCACCTCTACACATTGTGCTATCATCACAAAACCCAATCCAAGGCATTGGATTTCTTCTCCATCCGACCCTAGGTGTAAAGACCATCCTCCACCATGTGGCTAACTATCTACAATTGAAATAGTGTCCCAAAAACTCATCATAATAATATTTATCTATAAAAACATCAACGAACATATACCATGATATCTCTTTATCCTCCCAAATACTGGGTCACCGCAACATCATTTCAATTTTCAGGTTCCAAATTTCAACTCCGACAAGATCTGAGCCACCCCAAAATTCAAACACTTAATCATCATTATTAAATTGATTTTTAATCAACATCCTCGGATTCACTAGCACCGGAAATCGACTCCAAGTCATCCTGGTTTCGAGCCACCGGTTCCATCTGATCCGTCTTACTTGGCATGCTATTCAATTATTCCCAATCCTAGTCCTCCGACTAAGATCAACCTAAGTTAAACCTCAAGGTATCCTTCTTCCACATCCCTTCTCCTGGTTCTCGCTCGAATAAGACCTTCCAAGACTTTCAAGTCTTGCCATTCCATTCAACAAATTCAAATACTTGGCCTCTCTATCACGTGGTTAACCACTTCCACGTCTCGACCCTCGCCTAGGTGGCAAGATCAGTTACGGATATTTTTTCTGAAATAAGAACAATATGGGTTAGTTCAAACTTAGATACTAACTAGAATAGTGTAAACTAGACAACCCAACTTACCTATTAATTTCTAACTTTGTTCTAATCTAAGTTAATCAACTTATCTTGATTAAAACACTAACTAGGATACCACAACTAGATAATCGAACTTAACAATTAATCCTAACTTAATCTTAGCTTAAGTCATTTAAATTATATTAACTAAAACCATCCCATCTATATTAATCATCCTATACCTTCATTTCCTTATTCGATTTATCTTACTCTAGCCTAATCTTCCGCATAAGATTCAGATCAAATCTAAGACAACTTCTTCTCTGATACCAACTATGACAGACCATATTTTTCTAATCAAAATCTGGTAGAGTTTTGGCAGAAAATAATATGGCCTTTAAATAAATACAAAACCTGTGAAATATCCTGTACAATATACATAATCTACTTCATCACAACACAGGATCCACAAGCCACAACAAAACACGTGGCACCAATATCATAACTCCAGGTATGACGTTAGTTCGAACAAGATGCAATTAGGTATTCAAATTAACCATAACAACCTATGAAAATATCTACATCCATCAAATACAAAAGAAACTAAACTACATATACAACATCATCGTCATCATACATATTCAACTACATCAATATACAAATCTTTCTTAAAATATACGAAAGTATTATATAATGGTACAAAATCACAGAACTAAGTCCTCATGCTATCTTCTAAAATCTTCATACCTAACCAACTTCTAATCCTCTACCCCGCCCTATTAGGTATAAACTGGTGCTCATCTGGAGGCAAAGAAAATGGTAAGGATGAGCCAAATGCTTAGCAAGTATAATATAATCAAGAATAATGTACAATATATTCAAATAGAATAGGGAATAAGATAAGAGTATGATATATGATGCATAGCATAAAATACAAGCAAATACATTTTCAGAATGTAAATAGCTTTTTATATTTTATTTTACTTCACTTAAGGTTCCAAAACATGCATAAATTTCTTAATCTTTATGGACCAGGGCCAATAGACCTTATTAACTAATGGTGCAAGAGAAAGAGAAAAGGAATGTATTTGCTTTTACACATTCTAAAGCGCATAACCACGCAATTCAACACACCGTGATGAGCAGTATACCTATAACCCAATATACAAGGCCATATCACATGCCACCACATCCCTCGTGGCCTAGAGACAGTTATTATTCTTCCACAGTAATATTCTAAGGCATGTCAAGGAATATCACCCGCTACAATACACAGTCATGATAATCCTTGTGCTTCAACTATAATACCCATTGTATGCCAGAGAATATTACCCTCTATAAATCCGTGGTCCAATTTTTACCATTTCTCATTTTTTGAGAAAAAGTCTACCAAATTTCTTTCACATAGTTCTCACACAGAGAGAATGAATCATACACATATCAAATTGTGGTATTCCCTTCGTATTCTTACATATCTTATTTAATTCTTATATACAGATATGGGTAATCATTTCTTGTGGGTTTAAATCTTCACATGATTTTAAACATATGCATAGTTCAATATGATGTTTTCGAACAATTAGGAAATCCTTACCACAATCGCCAAACATAACTTTAGAGCTTCCAGACGATAATTTATTCACAAACTTGTCACAATAATATTTTCGGGATATACAATTGACCATATACAATTATACGTAATTTAAATTTCAATTAAACAAAATAAAATCATACAAAAATACCAAAATAGCTCGGGTGAACAGTGTCATGGCTGATGTTGGGGTCTTGTAAGTGCAAAATCAGACTAAACTTGAATAATCGGACACCCAACCGATAAATATCCACATTCAAGATATGGGTTTTTGTTATCTAAAGTCAAATCATGCATAAAACCTAAATTAATTGGTTAAACGTGGTCTGGGTGTGAGTTAGGGTTCTAGCGAACGAAATTTCACATAAAACTATGAAATCTTGTATCCAATCGATAAATTGACATATACAAGGTATAGGTAATGATATTCTAGAGTCAATTTAGGCAAAATCCCTAAAAATCCGGGGTGAAAATGTTCGGGCACAGGATTAGGGTTTCAGTGCAAAATATCGACCAACATTAGGAAATTGGACACAAAATTTTCATATGTGCATACTCAAGTCATGGGTAATATAAAATATAAGTTTAATTGAGTATCGGAATGAAGATATCCAAAGAAAATAAAATAAAAGTGTAAGGAAACAAAAGAGGAGGGTGTGGTTGTACTTACCTCAACCCAATCTATCAATTCTCTAACTAACTCCAAGCCAATTTGAACCGGATAGTTTCAATTTCCTCCTTCTCTCTCATCTCCTTTGTGCTCTCTCTCTCTCTCCTCTCTCTCAGATTTCTCAAAATTGCAATGGTAAAAAGCCCCAAAGCGTTATTACAATAGACTGGTGCTTGAGCACGCTTCGGGTGCCAGCATGCTAGAAATGGCGCCTGCTTGTCGACACTTGAGCGCCCGACAGGCGCCGCATGGCTAGATGGGGGGCCCTTGGCGTCGCCTCGGGCGCCTGGCCAGTACCCATCATTAACCCCTGGTTCCGCCTTCAAAACATAATTTTCTGTGTACTTTAAGCCTAATTTTAATTATTTGATTAATACATTACAATTACTATAATTTAAAACTCGGATCTTATTTACAAATTGACATTTCGAGGTTTACAACACTAGTTCCTAATTCTCCTAATTTGGTCTTCAAGCCTATCAATCCAATTTCTTCCATATCCTTAGACATCGATTTACTTATTTTAATTTAGTTACTCCTAATTATTATATCTTAAAAATCGATACCTTATAACTTGGGTCTGAGTTGGCGAAAAGTAATTAAACTTTAAATGATTAAATATTAAAAATTTAAGGCTATTAACTGGATTAATATATAATAAATTTAGATTCATGATTTGGGGATGTGACAAAAAATCTCTATGTCCTAATATACAGTTTTTATTTATAATTTATAATATCAATAATATAGTGTCGGACAAATTTAAAAAATAATTATATAATAAAATTTTTTTAAAAAAATAAATTACTTAGAATCTGGCTCGGCATCTGCTGGGAATTTGTCTCCAAATTCGTGTGTGTTTGAGGAAGTAGTCGTGCATCTGATATGTGACTTTACGGTACCGATGCACATTTGTGCCAAAATGTTGGCACCTGAATTACGCTTGATACGACACTTATGGGCGGTGCATTTGCACCTCAGTGCCTAATCCATACCTAAGTGGCACTCATTCGCCAATTTTCTGTAAATATGTGCCTTAGCTGATTTTAATTTATTTTTGTTAAACTTTTAAGAGAAAATAGAGAATGAGAAGAGGAGAATAAAAAAAAAAAGAAGAGAAAGAAAGAAGGAGAAGAAGAAAGTAAGGTAAAATCAAAAGATCTTTTAATAAAATCAAGTAAAGATTAGTGCATTTAAATCATTTCTTTCTTCGTAACTATTCATTTTTTAAATCTTTGACTATTTTTTAATCCAAATTCTCTTACATGTGCTATCTTGGCGCCTAAAGTGATTATGTTTGCATACATGTGATTCCACCCCCATTTTATAAACCTTTATAAAATATTTATCTTAAATTTATACAAATTATATTTAAGTGTTAAATATTTTATAATAATATTCTTGAATGCTCTTTAATATTTTTATATATCTTTAAATTTTAAATATATATTCTTCATGTCTTGAATTATTATATAATTACTCATATCTTAAATTATTTGTAAAATCTTAACCTTAATATTTTTGTATATTTTCTATTTATAAAAAAAGTAATAAAATTATATAAACTATATTAATTTTTTTACAATTTCTATAGTCTAATTTTTACACGTCTTTAAATAGTTTATTGAAGTTCCTACATATTTTTAAAGTACACATTAAATTTTTTGCATATTTATAATTGTTACTGCATGTCACATATTTATAAAAAATATGAAAGAAAATTCTACATAAATTTTAAAGAAAAAAGGATATTACTTGGTATGAGAAAAGCTAAAAAAAATTTCGTATTTAAGTAGAGTTTTTGTTTAAATAAATATCGATTATTGTAGTAAATTGCCGAGATATGTTTAGAAATATTTTTATATAATATTAATAAATTAAAGGTCGAATTTATATTTTCCAAATCAAAAAAATGACGTTTGTCCCTAATTATAGAGATTATATATAGTCAATTCACCTACGTATCATAAATAGTAACATATAGCCTTTAACAATATGAAAACAATTGCCTATCTTTGATACTCATTATTTGTCGGTAAGATTATCAGTGATTATTGGTCCTTTTATTTATTAACAAGACTTTCACATGATTTGTATATTTACATAATTTTGACATGTTTGATCATAAGTTTACAAATTTTAGTATTTTATGTATTTGTATTAATTTTGACATGAATTATATATATGCAGAGATTTTGGCCTATATAATCATTAATATCTACTTTTTAAAATTTTGATCATATCCTAATTCTAGCATATTTTTTTAGTATATATTTGCATATAAAAATATATATATCTTGCTGAACGTTAAATTCATTCTTATTTTTATCTTTTATAACCTTTCAAATTAGACGAAATTAGATACTTACAAAATTGGATAGAAGAGGCTTGAATATTTTGTTTAATTATATTTGGATTTGAATTTGTATTTGTATTTTTATAATGTTTGGGATTATTGTCTATTTTAATTTATCACAATTAAATAATTTGAGAAATCACATAATGAATGTGTTGGGTCCCATGTCCTGGCCCATAAGACCCCATAATGAATGGATTTTAAGGGGTGAATGGCGCAAGCACACAACGGAAGGAGGCAACGGTAACCTCACGGCGCATTAAATGCGTCACGGGAACGAGGACAAAAATAGCCAATAGAGGCGTGGGCGGGCGCAACGCCAACGCGCACCGCAGAGCCAACCAACCCCACGCCAAGGAAAAATTGTCAACAACGATGTTGGCAGCCGGCGCGTGACCGGCGGTCCATGACAAAGCGACCAGCGGCGCAATGGCCCAAGCAACGGCGCTTTGGCGCCCAAGAGTCTAATTGGGTAAGGCGTATAAAAACCCTCACACCCCACAGAGAAAAGGACTTTTCGACTTGGGACTTTTTGGATTTTCTTCGACTTTACGATCAACCTTGAGACCTTGAACTCCTCGATCGAACTACGATCCTCAGGGGATATCGCCTCAAGCGTCCTTGATCATCTTCCTTCCTTTTCTCTAAAAACACAGGAGTGACGAGCCAAAGCAGAGCATTGCCTCATCTAGCTGACTCGCTCACCATCCCAGCATCCTCTGAGATCACGGGAAAGTTAGCCACCCGCTGCGGTGCATTACGGAAGCAGGCCTTCCAACACCTACTCACTACATTTTCCCACATCATTGAGCGTCGAGCGGCTCCGGTGGGAGAAATCCTGCGAGACCCTTCACCTCTTGTTTGTTGTTTAGTTTGTGCAGGTCCAGGTTCATAGAGACGGAGACGGACTCTTCTTGCGACGCTTTTAGGAATCGGGCTGCATCGATAACCTTGGGCCCGGGACGCAACAGAATGGATTTTAATATAGTTTATATTATGATAGTTTGGATGTTGGTCAAATACTTCCCTTACAAATAGCTTTGGGTTAAGCAAGTATTATTATTATTATTATTATTATTATTATTATTATTATTATTGGATGCCAGATTGAGCTTTTTCAGCCAGATTCAGTATCCGCTATTATTTATGGTTATTATGTTGCTTTAGCTTTTAAGTATGGGATGTTCGATTCGATTTTGGGATTATTTATGATTTTTTAGTTATTTATAGATTGTTATTTATATTTTATTTTTATTATTTATTATTTACTCGTGTTAGAGATGTGATAAAAATGATATCAAAGAAATAAATTTTTGTACAAAACGCTTGAAGTTTTAGGAATTAGAAATATTCAAAGAAAATTGAGATTGGCCAAGTAGTTTGTGAACTTAGAATATCTTTAGTGATTCTAGGTAAATAAATTGGTTATATGTTTTCGGACTTATGATTAGTGGGTATCCTAGATTGAGAGTATATGAATAGATTTGTCACATCCCAAAACCCGATCTCAATATTAATAATTAGCAAGATTAATCATAAATAAATAATAAACCCAATAATTTATGGACATAAGTTTCACATCGACAAATTGACTGACTAAAATAAAAATATTATAAATTGACCACTGAACCCAAAATGTCATGTCATCAGTGGTTAAAACACTAACCATAACATGATGTTAGATTATAAGTAAGGCGTAATATCTAATAGAAATAATAGAGTAAACTACATCCATAATAGGCTGATACTGGATAAACCAACATCCATTCGTTTAATTACACACCATATTTGAATAATAGAAACATAATAAGCTATTGGTCGAAACTAAATATAACATTAAATTACTAAATTCCTAGTTCTAATCTTTTCCTTAATCTCTTCCTCCAATCTTCCTTATCCTACAAGTGCCTGGAACCGTTAATTTAAAGGGTTTGAAAAAAATAAAAATAAGAGTAAACCAAAAACTCAGTAAGGCATATAAATTTGCATAATTTAACATATAATTTGTATTAAAATAGGTCGGAAGAAATCATGGATCAATTTCTGATGCAATACTTTGAATTTCCATAACTAGTATATACATCTTTCAATTTTTTCTTTTCAATGTATAGTCAAAATAAGCTATGTAAATTTATATTCAATACGCTATTTCTTAGGGACCAATGATCAGTAGGACTTTACTAACTAAAATAGTGGATAATTAAAACTTAAATTATATTTATTTTTATATAATTAAAGGTTTTGTGCTACTATTCAAGACCTATCGGTGAGTTGTTGTACATATTACCCTGTAGTCATGGATAAACATCACTTTTATTTGTGAATGATAGGTTTCAATATTGTTCACCACTATAATATATTAAGGCATGCCATAATATACTATCACTAATTTTTTTTATAATGATCTGATATGTAAACAAATAAAAATTATATAAAATTCTTCAAAATTCTTATATTTTCTCAATTTGGAGAAAATATTCTTAGTTATTTAACAAATTCTAGAATTTGCTTTTAATTTTTTATCATATGTAAAAATTTGAATATGCTTGATTTAAAACATGTAATGTCATATTATCAATTTTTCAAACAAAATAACAGAAAAATTACCATCATAGTAGGAGTTCAACCTTTCGGTTCAAATATCATGCATATAGGAGCAAATTCATAAAATTTTAGAATATGTAAAATATATACTTAATGATTATAAGCATACAATAATATTATATAAGAAATTTATGTCATATTAAAGTATTAAATTAGATTATCAATATATGCACAATATATTTGCAATAAAATGGCTTGTCAAAGTAATGTATATTAACTAAAGACATGATTTTCATAAAAATAGTGAAAAATGAGAATAAGAGTTCATGTATGTAAAATTTAAACAATTTAGCTTTGAAAATTATAAAATGTAAAAGTATTTGAAATAATAAATACCAAATGAAGTAAGAAAAGATTAACAATAAGAAAGGAAAGTTTGGATTGCATTTACCTTATTTTTAATTTATTAAAATTTTACTTTGATCTACTTGAATTTGACTTCTCTAGCTTCTCTCTTTCTCTCTCTTCTCCTCTTCTTCTTCTCTCACTTATCTAAAAATCTGATAGAAAAGGATAAAAAATCAGTCAAACATGACTCATATAGTACACTAAATCGAGCACTTGTCGGGGGTGCGTTGAATGCTGCAACCAAATAGAGTGGCACACGAGTGCTATTTCAGGCACGTGTCAAGTGTTGGTATTCTACCTTAGGGTGCTCGACATCCCTTGGGCGTGCATCAAGTACAAGTTAATCTAGAAAGCGTACTCAAGCTCCACTCAGATGACAGTCAAGTGTAACCTCTCTACCCAAAATACGCACGGTGGGTGTCAAATATCGGTCAGACATTCATCAACTCATACTAATCCAACTCAAAATTGACTTTTGACCCAATTTTCTTCATCCTTTGACCTTAACTTAATTATTTTAATTTAATTAATCGTAATTGAAATAAAATTTGAACTCATTCTTTACCGAACTAAAATGTTAAAATGAGACATGATTGATGATAATTTGGCATTGGAAGAGATGAGATTAGAGTTGCACAACAGAAGTGTGGTAGGCTCATACAATGACCAAAATATTAGTTGCTCAACGAGATACGTGAAATTTCGATAATAAAATTTTAAAAAGATGGGAGAATTGTAATATCCAATTTTATTTATAATTTATGATATCATTAATATAATTTTAGATCAATTTAAAAAATAATCACATAATGAGAATTTGATAAAAAATTTGATTACTTAGAATTAGGCTCGGCACCTAATGGATGCCTGTCTCCAAGCTTGTGTGTGTTTGAGGCAATAGTCGGGCATTTAATGTGCACCTTTGAGGCGCTTATGGGCATTTGTGACTAAATATTTACATTTGAGGCACGCATGATGCACTGCTGGTGCGTAGTGTGGTTATGCTTTAGTACCTAAACATTGCTTAAGTGGTACTCATACATTAATTTTTTATTAATAGGTGCCTTGGCTAATTTGGCTCATTTTTATTGAACTTTTGAAGAAAAAGAAAATATGAGAAAATAAAGAAGAAAAGAAAGAAAGACGGAGAATAAAGAAATAAGGTAAAGTTAATAGATATTTTGATAAAATCAAGTAAAGATAAATGCATTCAAATTATTTTTTACTTTGTTGCTATTTATTTCTCATCGCTTTAAGTATTTTTTTTCTAAATACTAAAAAAATGAAATGCTTGTTTTAAGTTTATATAAATCATGTTTGAATATTAAATATCTGTTATATTATTCTTGTATGCCTTAATATTCTATTTAGTATTCTTATATGTCTTTAAACATATACTTCTATATATTTTGAATTACCACATAATTATTCCTACATGTTTATAATTGAAAGAAATGACATAAATTATATCTCTTTTTTTTTGGTAAGTAAGAAAAAATTTTATTAATGAAAAAAGGAAAAGTACAAATCCAATGTTCTATTTCCAAGTGTTTTGCCGACTTGGATGTAAAACAAAGACATAGAGGCGAACCCCTAGTACCGTGATATATATCACAAACCCAAAGAAACTAAAGTTAAAAGACCGGACAAAAAAACATGAGACCGAAATAAGAGTTCAAAAGGAAAGAAAACGGCCAAAATGTCATCGTTCCAAGTTAAGAGCAAATAACACCCCAAAGGGCAGTAGAAATCCTGAAAGGACTTCTTGCACAGTAGCAGCAACTCCCTACCATTAGCAAGTCCACTGCAGATTGCATCTCGGAAACAGAAAGCAAGAGAGCAAAGAGACATCGGCTAATCATTATCATCTCGGCCATTGGCGTATTGGTTAGAATGCATCTCGGACTCATCTACATCACCTCGGAAGAAACCAACTCGTCCCACTGAATCTCGGACAATTCTACCATCCCGGCAAAAATAGATCTCGGTCAAAATACCGCTTCGGACATTTTCCGCTCAGTTAGAAGCAAAAATCTCCAAACTGCCATCAACAAGTCCACTGCAGATTGCATCTCAGAAATAGAAAGCAAGAGAGTAGAGAGACCTCAGCTAATCATAGCATCTCGGCCATTGGCGTATTGGTTAGAGAGCATCTCGGACTAATCTACATCACCTTGGAAGAAAGCAACTCATCCCGCTGAATCTCGGGCAATTCTACCTCTGGCCAAAATGGATCTCGGTCAAAATACCGCTTAGACATTTGCCACTCGGTCAAAAGCAAAAATCTCCAAACTGCCGTAAAGTTGTATTCACGTGCACACCTCGTCACATTCACATATTAGCCTTGCAGACATCCCGGCCAAAAGCGTATTACTCGATCCTTAGCATCACCTCGGTCCATATCATGATCTCGGTCCTTAGCATCCACATAAATTATATCTAATTTTTGAAATATTAGCTTTAATATTTCTATATATTTTCTATTTATAAAAATGTGTTTAAAAGATTATATAAATTATATTAATTTCTTATAATTTTTATAATATAATTTTTATATGTCTTTAAATAACACATTAATTTTTCTACATGTTTCTAAATTACACATTAAAGCTCTTACTTTTTACTACATGTTATATATTTATAAGAAATACAAAGAAGAACACTATATTAGCTTTGGTAAAGAAATTATTTTCTCCCATATAAAAAAAATTAAGAAATATTCATATTTAAATAGAGTTTTTAGTTTGACCAAGTATAGATTATCATAAAAATTAATAAAATATATTTAGACATATATTAATATATTATTAATAATTTAGAAATCGAACCTATTATCTGAGTTAAGAAAAGTGTCATTTGGCTAGGACTAAACGTATTATATGTAATCGGCCTAACCATAGCTCATGAATAATAGCGTATGGCTTTTGACTATATAAAAATAATCATAACCAAATTTCAATATTCACCCTTTATTAGTGAGGTTATCACTGGTTCTTAATCCTTTCATGTATTAGTATAATTTGTACAATTACACAATTTTGGCATATTTTATGTATTTCTACTGATTTTGGCTTGTTTTATATATTGGTGCTACTTTAGCATGATTTGTGTGCATGCCCAAATTTTGACTTATATGATCGTTAGTGTTGGTTTTATAAATTTTTGATCATATCCTAATTCTAGTATATTTTAATTGGTATATATCCATATATAAAAATATATATACATTGCTGAATGTTAAAATCATTCTTGTCATTGTTTTACTAACTTTTTAGATTCTAGGGTATTAAATTACTAGAGGACTAGATAGAGAAAGTTTAAAAATTTTGTTTAGTTATATTTAGAATTAGATTTATATTTTGATAATGTTTGGGATTATATATTTTGATTTATTACAATTTTATAATTTAGAAACTTAGTAGTTAATGGATTTTAAAATAGTTTATATTATAATAGTTTGTATATTTATTATGTACTTTTTCTTATGTGTGGTTTTGGGTTGAGGAAATTTTATTATTATTATTGAAGGCTGGATAGATTCTGATTCAACCAAATCCTATGTTCGTTGTTGTTTGTAATTTTTATGCTATTTTAGTCTTCAAGTATGGGATGTCTAACCTGATTTTTTGGATTATTTAAAATTTTTAATTATCTATAAATTATTAATTAGATTTTTTATTATTTTTTATTACCTACTCTTACTGATAGACGTGGCATTTGTTGTCTCTATTTTTAACTATTAAGTTTAATAGTGTTATACAGCTCATAATGAATAGTGTAATATGGCCTAACACAGTCTGTGTTAGGTTGAGGGTAAGCCAGTCTGCATGCCGTATCATGCACAGCTCAATATTTTTATTTTTTTCTCCTTATGAGAGGTTTTAATTTTTAAAATATTATGATTAGAAGTAATTAAGTTAATATAATCAAAATTAGATTTAGAGTATGCGAAAAATTAAGTATCGGAAGCGAATATGAATGTGGAAGGCCCGGTGCCTGGATAGCGCCCAAGGCGCGCCAAGGGTGCGTTTGACAGATGGTTGCACTCGAGGCACCCTCGAGACGCACCCGGGGTACACTTTCCTGAATGGTTGCACCCGATGAGCGCTTGAGGCGCGCTCGAGTACGTTTTCGGAACCGTCACACCCAAACAGCACCTGATGCACACTCGAGCATAGATTCCAGTATACCCGCGCCCAAGCGGTGCTCAATCACTAGAGTGCTTATAAGGTGCCACTTGCTCCTTTTTTTTGCCATTTTTTGTACGAATTTGGAGCAGGAGGAGAGAGAGATGGGTGAAGGGAAAGGGAAGAGAAGAGAGAGAAAGTGAAGGAGAGGTCCCGAGAGCTTACATCCGAACGATCCGAGTAAGAAACCTAGTAGATCGGGTCAAAGTAAGTACTCTATAAGCTTTTTCTTCGGTTGTTATTTATTCCCATTTATTTTGAATATTGTTGTTCTAATACTCATCCTAATTGGGATTTTGAAGTAAGAATATGAAAATTGTGCATATTTGTTACTTCTCCATATTTTTATAGCAAGATTTGTCAAAAATCACCGTTTATTTGCTTGTATTTTAAATATATATGTTATGAAAATTTTCTCTCCATATTCAGAGGCTAAATATCCTATTTCTACATGGTTATGCTTCAAGTTTATGATTTTTAAATTATTCCATGTTGTTTTTGTATTCTCAAAATATATTGTATATTTAATTTTTATATAGCATGTTTTGTTTTATTATTTAGACATTTTATTTTATCTATATTATCAATAAACTCTCATGATAAAGAAATGGTCATAGAAAAAATGTGCAAGCTCTATGAAAAAAGAATTATGTTCGGATATTCTGTAATTAAATTAAGGACTTGTAAACCGTTCTCCAAAAGGGTGAGAACGAAGGATGTATGGACTTAAAAGTAGAATTTTCTAAGAGAAAAAGAAGTTAAAAACTTGGACCAATAAATGTTCATTTGATAGTATATTTCGACATGCTTTAGTATATTATAATAAAATATCGTTGTCTGCTAAAGGTAGCTTTGTGACTAAGGCCGCGTCTATAAGGATTATATGTAAATGGTCTGCCTTTAGATCTTGAATAGGAGGAGAAGGCTTTTGATTGTATAGAAGTAAATACAATCCAAGCTACAATCGATCGCTCCTTTAGTCAGTAATGCTACTGGCCTTGGTCCTAAATGAAAATAAGTTTTCAATATGATTTGCTGAGTAAGAAAAGAAAAGGAAATGAATTGAAAAAATTTAGAATGTATTATAAAAGCATTTCTTTTCTGATCATATTTTATGATTATTCATTCGTCTCTATTCCTTCCAATATGTACTGTTATGATTTGAGTATAAAATATGCATGTTCCCTAATATATATATGTACTTTGCTGAGTATTTGACTCACTCTTTATTATTTTTACTACCCCCTCAGATGATCAGCATGAGTTTATACCCGACAAGTAGGAATGAATGATCAATGCCTAGTTTTAGGGCTTGAGATGTTGTATGATATAATTTAGGCATTGTCTTTTATATTTTTGGTATAGTAGTGATTCTTTTTAGTCGAAAAATTATATGTATTTATTATTTTGTAACTAAGGAAGTAAACATATACTTTAGTTGAAATGTGGTATATATTGGATTATGAAATGTTTTTGCAGGTTTGATGGCATTTGCAGGAAAAATCTCAAATTTAAGTCCGACAGGGTAATATGTTTCAATTCATTGTCAGAGCAACAAGGTTGTGGCATGTTGTGGATCCTTTGTATATATATGGATGTTTATTTGATGAATTTTTATATTATGATTTGTAATTAGTTTGACGGATATTATGTGTGACGGAATTCCGCTAACGAACTCCTGGAACTGACACCAAGTTTTGGTGGTCTGGTCTGGGTCGATCGTGCCTTCCAAACCACAGGATCACAGATGCCATCTAGGACTCATACATTCTAGTCATTAATATATAGCAGAAGTCAATCAATATCCTGCTGAAGCATTCATATTCATTCCCATAAAAATTCATTCCTGAATACATATAGCCATGAACGTCTAATCACAAAGGTTTATCAATTCTAACAGATCATTACATTAATTGCTTCTTCGTGGCGGTCGTCCAAAAGGTGTGCTTCTGAATCCTTACAAACCCTTCAGATAGGCTCTGCACTCCGTCTCATCAGGTACGAGTTCTAAATTTTCATTTGAGGGGAAAAATAGAAAATAGTGAGCTGAAACTCAACAAGATACATGTAGATTTTTCATAAAACATTTGTGCTGTCAACAGTTATAGATACATATACCAGATATCATTCGGCTGAAAATCTTGCAGAACATTAGAACTGTTAATGTAGGTAATCATGCAACATAAGTATCATACGGTAGCGATCGAACTATACAAAAGTTAATTAGAAAGCCGGAACAGTTAATATTAGAGCATAAAACAAGGCCGGTCACGGTATAGATATCTTCTTTTATTTATTGCTTAATGGAAAGGGGCTTTAATCGAGGATAGATTGTACACATCTCCTTGCAATCACGGCAATACCTCCTTGTATAAAGCCCCGATGACGGCTCTCACTTCCTCCTTGTACAAAGCCCCGATGACGGCTCTCACTTTCGTTATCCTCGATTATCACCATAATGTCCTAAGGCATGCCGGAGAACCTTATCTCCCAATGCTAAGATGCGAACTTATTTGTCTTATCATAAAGCCAGTTCACATTTTCTTTGTTCATTCCGGACGGCCATATCACAAGCCGGTTTCAAAATCACATAATAAGCCGGTTTCAAATTTTTGTTACTAGGCCAGTTTCAAATCATAATTTTCATATGTCACTTGGCAAGCCGGTTTTAAAGTTTCAGTACAGATGCCGGTTTCAAATCATAATACAAGGCTGGTTTTAAATCATAATACAAGGCTGGTTTTAATTATAATACAGGGCCGGTTTCAAAATCACTGTGCAAATGCCGGTTTTAAAATTACGATGCAAGGCCGGTTTCAAAATCACAAGGCAAATGCCGGTTTCAAAATTACAATATAAATGCTAGTTTCAATCATAATACAAGGCCGATTTCAATTATAATATAAGGCCGGTTTCAGAATTATAGTGCAAATGCTGGTTTCAATCATAATACAAGACCGATTTCAATTATAATACAAGGCCAGTTCCAAAATTACAATGCAAAGGCTGATTTTAAAATTACGATACAAGACCGGTTTCAATTATAATGCAGATGCCAATTGCAAATGCCTGTTTCAATATTCACGTAAGTCGGTTTTGAATTATATTATAAAGCCGGTCTCAATTATTTTATAAATCAAGGCCGGTTTCAAACTCGGGTAATGCAAGTGACATACAATCCGGTCTACTTTTTCATTTTTATGTACTCCAATTTAAACATGAGTTTAGTAGAAAGTAGAGGACAGAAAGTATGAATTCAAACAGTAATTAGAATGGCATGCATTTAATCTAAATCGGAAAGAAAAACTAGTAGTTTTTAAAGTTGGTACTTTGGAGACGGACGTATAATTGTTAAGCATGAACTTTAAATTCTGGGGCACACTTGCAAACGAACTTAAAAGAGTGATCATCCGAAGTACACTTGCAATATTTTGAAGTTAAAAACAGAGTGTACACTTGCATTAAGCCATGAACTTAAAAGCAGGGGGTACACTTGCATGACAGTCATCTGCCCACCCCTACAGACTTGAAGTATTCTCTCCTTCTCTACTCCTTTACTGTTTCTTTTTGCCAGCGCTCCTACTTGCTTCCTCAATCGAAGTTGAGTATATATAGAGGAGGGGTTAGGTGGAGTAAGTGGGGTAAGCTATCTACTTGGTACTTCTTCTCAGAGATTAGGTGGGAGTAAGTAGTCTAAGTTACTTACTTTGGTACTTCTTCTCAGATGGTTAACAGGGGTGGTTCACTTCAATTAGTAAGGGTCTAGTTGGGTTCTAACTAATCAGTAATGTTGGTCCTTGTCTTTAGTTGCCCTTAATTTATTCCGGTCAACTCTTTGGTCAGTGCTCAGAGTCGGCTATCGTTTCACTTCTTTTATTCAAGACCGGTCAACCTTTCTCAAGGCCGGTCAACTCTTTGGTCGGTCAATATTTTGACACTAGTCAAATCCGGTCAACATCATAATTTTCGGTCAACCTTTACTCAAAGCCAATCAACCTTACAAATTTCGGTCAACATTTTCTCATCATCTATTTCGAACTTCAAGCAGTCTGGTCTTCCGTGGCACAAGCTACTCCGATTTTAAGTGGCATAAGGCCACTCCGAATTTCATTACACTTTTGGTTTTAATATTTTTTGATTTTAAGCTCTTCCTTTTTTTTTGATTTCGGGATCTCACATTATGACAAGTGATATTCTATAAACAGGTCCATCAAAGGTAGTATCAGAGAATGGTTCGAGAGATGCCTTATCATTTGGATTGATTGACAATGGTTTGAGGTTTAGGTTGTTCTAATTAAACTCGAAGCATAGGTCAAAATCTCTATTTAGGTAGTTTTGTTAGATTTGGTGCAAAAATCTAATTTCATTGTTGATATTAGGTTGATAGGGAATTCATAATGTCAGGCCGAGGAAGAAGCTCTAGAGCTAATTCTCGTCCAAATCGGAAAAGAAATTATCTGAACATCATGGGAAGAATTGCTAATATTATGGAGCTGATGGCTCATGGGAAACGCCATCCTAAGCTAGCCCTAGTCTCTACTCCACTCCAATAAACCCGTGAGCTATAGCTTTTGACCGATTTAATAATGAGAGGGCATCGGAATTCTTGGGAGACCTAGACCCATCTAAGGCGGAGGCATGGATTAGAAGGATTGAGAAGATTTTTACCGCTATTCATTACCCGGAAGAAGATAGGTGACTTTTGTGGTGCACAAGTTGGAGGGCGAAGCTAATCACTGGAGGTCAATGCAAAAGAGAGCTATGGATGTTGATGAGGACCAAATTATCTGGGAGATGTTCAAGGAGGTGTTCTTTGAGAAGTATTTTTTGACCAATTTGCAAGAATAGAAATGAGACAAGTTCTCATGGCTACGACAAGAAAATTGAACCATGGCAAAGTATGAAGTCAAATTCACGGAATTGTCTCAATTCGCCCCGCACATAGCTGATGCACAGCCCGAAAAAGCTATAAAGTTCCAATTCGAGCAAAGGGCCGACATTAGGAAGCAGTTGGTCATGCACAATGTGTGTAATTATGGAGAGGTTTTAGACCGCGTTCTTATATTTGAGAAAGAGTTAGAGCGAGAGCATTATTTTGGGAAGAAAGCTGGAAAGCATAGAGGCTTAACTACTAGTCAAGATTTAGGGTCAGGAGGACCTCCTAAGAAGACGAAGCTAGAAGATAAAGGAAAGAAGAAGGCGGAGCAACCAGCAGCACCAAGTCCATCGGCGATTGCTAATGCATGTGATTACTGCAGGAGGTTCCATAGAGGGAAGCTGTGCTACAAGCATTTGGGAGCTTGCTTTAATTGCGGTAAGTCTGTCCATCTGATTAAAGATTGTCTCATTCCTAAGAGGTTGGTGGTGAAGAAGCCAATTGTTCCAAGGAAGGCCTTTGCAATCATAGCCCGGGATGCAAAGGCGTCACTGAATGTGGTAGAAGTTACTATTACTATCTTTAATACTCCTGCACATGTTTTCTAGATTTGGGATCAACTCATTTTTTTGTGTCTCCAAGATTTGCAAGTAAATTGTTGTCCCATCCAAAAATTTTGAATCATATTTTTGTTGTTTCTACGCCCTCGGAATCATCTGTGGTTACAAATATCATGTATTCAAAGTGTGAAGTCTGGATTAATAGGTTGCAGTTGGTGGTGGATCTGATTTTATTAAAGATGCAAGACTTTGATGTGATCTTAGGCATAGAATGGCCAATGAGTTATCAAGCTAGTGTTGATTATTTTCATAAGCTAGTTCACTTGGCCATTATGAGATATGAACCATTTTATTTCCAAGGCATGGTGAAAAAGGAACCACCTTGTTTCATTTCGGATTTGCACAGTTGTCATTTAATGGATTCTAGATGTCAAGCCTATCTAGCTTATACCTACACAGTTGGAAGTCATAGTGTGCATGCCAAAGATATCCCGATGGTTAGTGAGTTTGAAGATGTCTTTCCCGAAGAGTTGCCTGGGTTGCCACCCAAACAAGATATTGAATTTGAGATTGAGATTGTTCTTAGTTTGGCACTAATCTCAAAAGCACTGTATAGGATGGTGCCTGCCAAATTGAAAGAGTTGAAATAGCAATTGTAGGAGCATTTAGATAAGGGATTTATTCGACCAAGCGTATCTCATTGGGGTGCCCCGGTACTCTTTGTTAAGAAGAAGGATGGATCGTTGTGGTTTTACATCGATTATTGGGGGCTAAACAATATTACCATTAAGATAAGTATCCATTGTCGAGGATTGATGACCTATTTGATCAACTGTGAGGAGTGAAGGTATCTTCAAAGATCAACCTTCATTCAAGGTATCACCAGTTGAAAACTAAGAAGAATGACGTCGCAAAGATGGCTTTTTGGACGAGGTATGGGCATTATGAATTTTTAGTTATACCTTTTGGGTTGTCAAATGCCTCCACTGCTTTTATGGACTTAATGAATCGGGTGTTTCAACCTTACTTGGATAAATTTGTTATTATGTT
The DNA here is from genome assembly GCA_033239525.1 of Nepenthes gracilis. Classification (NCBI taxonomy): domain Eukaryota; kingdom Viridiplantae; phylum Streptophyta; class Magnoliopsida; order Caryophyllales; family Nepenthaceae; genus Nepenthes; species Nepenthes gracilis. The sequence goes on along the minus strand of BSYO01000014.1, from coordinate 9,010,864 downwards.
CATTGATGATATATTAATTTATTCGAGAAGCTATAATGCGCACGATGTGCATTTAGGATTGCGCTCTAAACGCTTAGGGAGAAGTTGTATGCCAAGTTGAAAAAATGTAAATTTTGGCTAACAAAAGTTACATTTTTTGGTCTTGTTATATCGAAGGGAGGTATTTCTATAGACCCGAAAAAGATCAAAACTATTGTTAATTGGGGCTGACCATTATCGGTGATCGAAGTCCGGAGTTTCCTTAAGATGGCAGGTTATTATCAGAGGTTCATGAAAAAGTTTTCTAGAATTTCTCTACTGCTGACCCGATTAACAAGGAAAGACATTAAGTTTGTTTGGATGGAAGAATATGAGCAAAGTTTTCAGGAGTTGAAGGACCAATTGACATCTGCTCCGATCCTGACGATTCCAGAAGGTTCCGGTGGATTTGAAGTTTATTGTGATGCGAGCATGACAGATTTGGGCTATGTTCTGATGCAGCGTGGAAAAGTGATAGCCTATGGATCGAGACAGCTAAAAATTCACGAGAAGAATTACCCGATGCACGATTTGGAGCTAGCAGTAGTAATTTATACTTTAAAGATCTGGAGGCATTATTTGTATAGTGATAAATTCTCGGCGTATTCAAACCATAAGAGTTTCAAGTATCTATTTTTTCAAAAAGAATTGAATATGAGGTAGAAAATATGGATGGACTACCTAAAGAACTTTAATTGTGAAATCCAGTATCAGTCAGGTAAAGGCAACGTGGTAGCGGATACTCTGAGCCGTCAAACAAGTTACATGGCTCATTTGAGGATTAAGGAGATGGAGATGTTGGAATGCATGAAACAATGCAATATCTGAAGATAAACCCCAGGAAATCGGATGATTCTGTTGTATTTTCGTATCCAGTCGGAGATATTGAGGCAGATTAAGGAAGATCAAATAAGTGATCCGTTCTTGGCCGACATTGCTAAAAAAGACTTTAGAGTTGATTTTAATGTCTGAGCTGACGGAGTCTTGAGATTTTGTGATCGAATTTGTGTGCCTAATGTCAGAGAATTGAAGAAAGAAATCATGAAGGAATCTCACCAGTCCAGGTATATGATCTACTCGGGGATTAATAAAATGTATCAGGGTTTGAAAAAAATATTTTGGTGGAGGAATATGAGGAAGGAAATTGTGGCCTTTGTAGGGAAAAGTTTAATTTATCAACAGCTGAAGGCCGAACGTAAGAAGCTATTCGATCTTTTGCAACTGTTGCCTATTCCTAATTGGAAATGGGAAGACGTATCCATGGATTTCGTGTCGGGATTGCCGAGAACACCTAGTAATCATGATGCCATTTGGGTGATAATCGATCGGCTCAAAAAATCGGCGTATTTTCTTGCCAATCGGATGACTTATACGAGTGACCGGTTAACCCGGATGTATATTAATGAAATAGTAAGATTGCACGATGTTCCGGTGACTATTGTATCAGATCGAGACCTGAGGTTTGTCTCAAAATTTTTGAGGAGTTTGCACCGCAAGTTGGCGACAGATTTAAAGTTTAGTACAACTTATTACCTGCAAACGAATGACCAGTCTGAGTGAACCATTTAGATTTTAAAAGATATGTTAAGAGCCATGGTGATGGAGCTAAAAGGCAATTGGGATAATCATTTAGCATCGGTGGCGTTCACGTATAATAATAGTTATCAGGCAAGTATTTGGATGGCCCCCTTTGAAGCGTTGTATGGAAGAAAGTGTCATTCACCGATTCATTGGGAAGAGACGGGTGATAGACGGCTTATGGGGTCAAAGATTTTTAAGAAAATGTCCGATAAAATCAAATTGATCCATGAGAAGCTGAAAGTGGGCCGGAGATGACAAAAGAGTTATGCCGATCGAAGAAGATCAGAACTAAAATTCAAAGTCGGGGATTTTATCTTCTAGAAAGTATCACCGTCGAAGGGTGTATCCAAATTTGGAGTAGAGGGAAGCTGAAATCACGGTTTATTGGCTCATTCGAGATTTTGAAGAAAGTAGGGAAGGTGGCCTATTGATTGACTTTGCCACCGATTTTGGAAGAGGTACATAATGTTTTCCATGTGTCAATACTCTGGAAGTATGTCTATAATCCTACCCATATCATTGATTACGGACCTCTATCGATCAGTGAGAATTTGTCATACGTCAAGGAGCTTGTGCAGATTTTGAATCGTAGGAACCAGGTGCTTCGAACGACAATCATTCCATTAGTCAAAGTCTTATGAATGAACCGCAACCTAGAGGAGGCCACGTGGGAAAAGGATGATGAGATTCGAGATAAATATCTCCATTTATTTTGAGGTATGTGTGTGTGTTTGATTTCTAAGATTCGTTGATTTCGTGGACAAAATTGTATAAGTGGGAGAGAGTTGTGAGGTTCTTGTTTCCAAAATATTATGATTAGAAGTAATTAAGTTAATATAATTAAAATTAGGATTATAGTACAGGAGAAATTAAGCATTGAAAGTGAATATGGATGTGGAACACCCAACGCCTGAATGGCGCCCGAGGCGCACCTAGCGCATGTTTGGCAGAATGGTTGTGCCCAAGGCATACCCGAGACATGCCAAGGGCGCACTTTCCAGAATGGTTGTGCCTGATGAGTGCTTGAGGCGCGCTCTAGCGTGTTTTCTAAAACCATCATGCCCGATCGACACTTGATGTGCACTTGAGCGTAGATTCCAGTGTACCCGCGCCCAAGCAGCACACGAATGTCGGAGTGGCTATAAGGTGCCACCTGCTTCTTTTTCGCCATTTTTGCACAAATTTGGAGCTAGAGGAGAGAGAGAGAGGTGAAGGGGAAGGGAAGAGAAGAGAGAAAAGATGAAGGAGAGGTCCCAAGAGCTTGAATCCAAACGATCTAAGTAAGAAAACTAGTAGATCGGGTCAACGTAAGTACTCTCTAAACTTTTTCTTCGGTTGTTGTTGTTTATTTTGGTTTATTTTGAGTATTATTATTCTAATACTCATCTTAATTGGGATTTTGACGTAAGAAAATAAAAAATATCCATATGTGTTGCTTCTCCATGTTTTTATAACAAGATTTATTGAAAACCACCGTTTATTTGCTTGTATTTTTAATATGCATGTTATGAGAATTTTTTCTCCATATTTAGAGGCTAAATATTCCATTTCTATATGGTTGTGCTTCAAGTTTATGATTTTTAAATTATTCCATGTTGTTTTTGTGTGTTCAAAATATATTGTATATTTAATTTTTATATAGCATGCTTTGTTTTACTATTTGGACATTTTATTTTATTAGTATTATCAATGACCTCTCATGATAAAGAAATGACCATAGTAAAAATGTGTAAGCTCTATAGAAAAAGAATTATGGAGAAGTATTTTGCAATTAAATTAAGAACTTATGAACCATTCTCCAAAAGGGTAAAAATGAATAATGTATGTCCTTAATAGCAGAATTTCCTAAGGAAATAAGCAGTTTAGAACTTGGAGTAATAAATATTTATTAAATAGTATAGTTCGGCATACCTTAGTATATTATAGTGGAAGATTATAATCTATTAAGAGCCGCTTTACGGCTAAGGCCTCATCTATGGGGGTTATATGTAGACAGTCTTCCTCTGTATCTTGAATAGGAGAAGAGGGCTTTTGATTGTGTAGGAGCAAACACAATTTAGGTTACAATCGACTATTCTTTTAATCAGTAAAACCTATTGGCCTTAATCCCCAACGAAAATAAGTTTTCAGTATGATTTGATAAGTAAGAAAAGAAAAATAAACGAATTGAAGAAATTTAAAATGTATTATGAAAACATTTCTTTTTTATCATATTTTATGATTATTTATTCGTCTCTATTCCTTCCAATATATACTGTTATAATTCGAGTATAAAATATGCATGTTTCTTGATATATATATATATATGTGTGTGTGTGCATTGTTAAGTATTTGGCTCACTTTTTACTATTTTTATTACCCCCTCAGATAATCAACATGAGTTAATACCCAACGAGCAAGAATAAAGGATTGGTGCCTAATTTTAGGGCTTGAGATGTTGTATGATGTAATTTAGACATTATCTTTTGTATTTTTAGTACAGTAGTGATTCTTTCAGGTCAGAGGATTGTATGTATGTATTATTTTGTAACTAAGAAAATAGACGTTTGCTTTTGTCAAAATGTGGTATATATTGTATTATGAAATATTTCCGTAGGTTTGATTGCGTTTGTTGGCATCTTCCCGAATTTAAATCCAATAGGGTAATATGTTTCAATTCGTTATTGGAGTCACAAGGAAGTGGCATGTTGTGGATTCTGTGCATATATATGGATGTTTATTTAATAAATTTTTATATTATGATTTGTAATAAGTTTGACGGACGTTAGGACGGGTGATATTCTGTAGACGAGTCCGTCATACCTTATGTGAAAAATAAAAAATATTTAATTTATTAGAATATTTACTTTCGGACTGACAAATTTAAAACGTTACACTGACAAAACAAAATGAACTACAAGAAAATGAAGATCAACTTTCAACATAATGAAACTCGATGTATCAGATGTTGAAGACCATATTATCTTTATTTTATTTTATTTTAACCATCTTTTATAATAAAAATATTTCAACAATTGAGCCAATTATAGATACCAATTAAAAGATAATTGAGATGATTAAATGAATTTTAAAAATATTTTATTTTATTACTAATAAACTTGTAAATATCCATTATATTACCCAAAATTTAATATTGAGTTAGTTATTGTCATTTATTGACAATTTTACACTTTTCGAGATGGTTATAATTTTCATCATATAATATTGGCGATTAATGTGAATATATAAAATTTAAATAAATAATTTTAAGTAAATATTAAAATTATGAAAATATAGTATATTAACTAATATTATATTTAATTATACTTTTAAAAAAAAAATTAAATTATTAGAGAAATTTTTCAATACTAGCTTTCTTACTATAATTATGGATATCCAGGTAAATTTTATGTGAGGTGTATATCTATTTTAGAAAATTTTATACCAACAAGAGTATGACTAACAATACAAAGGAAATGTAGATTCATGTCAATCACAATTTGTATATAACGTATAATTTATATATACTATAATCAATACCAAAATCGTCCACTCCTATATAAAAAACAAGTAGTAGAAGCATAGGTAACAAATGAGATCTACTTTTTTAGTACGAACTTAAGTAGAATACGACCAATTAATAAAAATATAAAATCTACTAAACTTATTTACTATTTATAATCTTATCACATTTTAAACTTCATAAGTAATATATTAGAGTTTAAGATTTTGGATTTGTTCAAGACTAATAAGTACATATTTCACATACTTGTATCCATGGTACAAGATTTGTTAATCTCATCAGTTAAGTGCAAATCATCAAAGTTAGTATTTAGTATTAAGGGTTAAATAGTAATAACAAAAGAAGTAGAATAATACTGAAAACCATAAAAATTTATATTCTTTTCAAGAAAAATTCTGGTAGAAAAATCTAATTTTTTGAGTTTTACTAAAAAGGATTACTCTAAAAGTTGTGATAAATAAAATATAAGTGAAATTTAAATAAATGAGTTATTATAATATATATATATTTACTTTTATAAATTATAATATTAAAAATATTTAACAAAATAAATAAAAATATTATATTTTATATATTATTATTATTATTATTATTTTTTTATTTATATATACTATAATCGTGCCTAATAAGGCATGACCCGAAGGCACACTCAACTTAGCACAAGCGAGTCGTGTGCCATAGTGAGTCGGAGCATATTTGTTTTATGTTATGCTTAGTATAATATAGCTTGGTATGATCTGTTTAATATTTTTAATTAGTATTGAGTTTGCTTGACCATTATGATCTGGCGTGGTTACTTCTGGTAAAATAATTAAAAAAATACTAATTTTAGTTAATGCGGCGACAAATAATTACAAATGAGTGTAATGGGCGGAGCTTAAAAGGAAATATTTAAGATACAATACGTAGTGTATTAAATAGGGATTACGCTGCTCCGTTCGTATGCACTCCTCCGTACCAACAGGGCCGCAATGAATAGTGTGGTAATGAGTAAAGGAGTTTCGACGCGTCTGAACGTGGTAATTTTTGTGACGTCTATTCACTTGTTAAAATCAAATTTAACAGATAAAAATTAATTTTTAAAAATATAAAGATATTATGTTAATATTATTATTATTTTATTATTATATTAATACTTTAATATTTTAAAAAATTAAATTATATGTATATATATATATTATTTTAATATATTAAATATCAATTATAGTCAATTCAATAATTAATACTTCACATCACAAATGCTTCTCATTGTAAGTGCTCTACGTCGCAGCCCCCTCTACCATGCGGTAATACTTGGTGTTTGCCTGTTGGCATCAAGACAGACAGCAGATTTATTATAAATATATATTAAAAATAATAATAATAATAATAATAATAATAACTGACTTTTGACGAACGAGTGTGGCTTTTATGTAATGGCGCGAGCACTATTATAATTTTTAAAAGCATTTGAAATCGTTATTTTTTAATAATTGAATTTAATTTTATAATATAAAAATTAGAATTAAAAATAATATATTGTTTCCTAACTTAATGTCTATTATTATTAAATTCAAATAAGGTTAAATATTAAAAAACAAAAAAAAATTATATATTTAAAAAAATAATATCTTAATTCACAAGACGGTGAATACGTTCCCATATATTAAACTTTTAGGTGAATTCAAAGATATTGATTAAAAATTAAATAAATAAATAGTAAAAATTTTATTAAATAATTTAAATAATTATTTAATTTATATTATATATTTATTTTTTTAATTTTATCTGTTAAATTTTCGTAAAATCTGAAATATAAAAATACGTTCATAAATCGCTGAGTCGTCTTGGAAAAAAGGAGAGAGAATGTTGTTATTTATTTGGCAGATGTGGTCACGAGATGAAAACAGTAAAAAGGGGAAAATGTAATCCTCTTTGGGATTCAAGCTTACACTGCATAGGATGCGTGGACGACTTTACCAAGTGACTACTTATTAATATGATAATAATTTCAATGATACCTCTCAAATTCAATTTAAAATGTTGGACTCTAATGCTGCATATATATAAATATTTTTTTTTCAAATTTAAATTTTAATTAGTTTTATTTTTATTTTTTTAGGGTATATATATAAATATTTATAGATTATAATAGACCAAATTATTTTATTTTATTTGTTGGGTACGGATGGACAGAGACCGGTAAATAAAACTTGGGTTATTCCACCATCTTTGTTGCCAAAAAACACAACTAAATTTTCTTATACAAATTGGCTCCACTCACTTTTATATAGGCAAAATACTACATAAGAGTTTAAAAAATTATAAGTTTAAATATTATTTAGTCATATTTTTAAACAAGGTGATATCTAATATATACCAATAAGATATGTAAAATGTTAAAAAAATTTTCTTTATCAATGGCTTTTGTCAAAAATATATTTTTAATAAATGAAAATATAAGTCAAAATATATATTTAAAAGATAACCGTCCGATATTCTTCTATTTAGATATGTCATAATGATTGTAGGGGCGGGCCCAATGACTACCAAATGTTCATGCTGAACGCTATAGCTGAGCCCTATGCACTCTGATGCCCTAAGTTGGCTTTAATACAAGATCAAGGTAGTCCAAGATCATCAGATATAAATTCAGCCGTTATGATGTTTCTATTTTTTTATTTTTTAAATTTTCTTTTAATTTAAAAACATAAAACAATTAAATGAATTTGTATATGACTCAAAAGCCACGGCAAAGAAGCTACGCTTAAAAAATACGGTACCATAAGATTCAATAGCCATTATTTTATATAATTAAAAATGAAATAAAAATATTTTTTTTGTTTTTTTGTAAACTGCTAAATTATTAAATTCTTACATTATAAAAAAATAAATTAAAATTTTAACTATTACAGTATTTTATTAAATTTTCAATAACAACAATAAAGATTATTAAATATTTAATTCAACTACCCGCTCAGGCCTTTGTCCTACTACTTAGGCCCAAGAAAAAAAAATGATTTTTGTCATTAATAATGATTTACTGAGATAATTATATATATCTAAATATATAATTATAATTTAATAATTTCAAAATAATAAATTTTAATTAATTTTTAGTTTAACAAGATATAATTCAATAATATTTATTTAATTTAAAATATACAATTAATGTTTTTTTTTAAAAAAAAAAAAAAAAGAGCAACAAGCTCCCCCAGTCCCGTTCCTTACGGTCCAGTTGTATTGCATGGGAAGAGTAGTTGTGCCCTTAAAAAGGTTAACATAATAAGGCAGCCTATCAAACCAAAAAATAAAAACAGCTCCGGGCTTAAATTTTTTCACTATAGCAGGTTTAGAGGAGGATTAGATCATTTATAAGTTTATTATCTAGCAATATTTTTCTTTAAATAATTATATAAAAATTATATTTATAACACAAACTCATAATTTTATTAAAAAATTAACACATATGCTAAAAAATATGTAATATGTTATAATATTTATATAATTGAAAATATTCTTTAGATTCTTTAAAAAAAATCGTCAGAAGTATAACATATATTTGTCAAACTATTTTTATATAAATTTTTTTTTAATATATATATATATATATAAGAAATAACATGTCATTGAATATATTAATTTTTTTGAATATTATTTTCTTAACACCACTTATATATATATATATTTCTTTATTATTGTGTATAGTTTAGTGTGAAATTAATTAGATTAGGGTATGCAATATCACAAAATGGGTCATATAAAATAGAACTAAAAAGCTAATTCATCATCAGTTCGATCATGGCAATCAAACTGTTAAACAACGCTCCTCCATAACACACCATTTTGAATACCAGATGCACTTATACATCGGCCATTATGCTTGAGTCTCTTCGTCTGCGTATCAACGCAGAAGCAAGGAAGAACAACGATTATGGTGGGAGGAGGGAAAGGAGGACTGAGGGAAGGCTCGCGGAGGAGGAAGAAGATGGATTAATCTTCATAATCTTCTTTAATAAAAAAGAAAAATTGACATTTCATGCGAAGGTACAGACAGGCTGCGCAGCCTGGCAGCTCAGCTGCGGCTGCCTCACAGAAGCCGTCGTAAGCATCGTAGCTGCCTCTGTGCTCCTCCCACATCACCGCTTCTTTTCTGTCGTACTGGCTCTGTGTTTCACTGATCATGCACCCTCCTTTACGTTGGCCACTATTAATTCAGTTCTTCATGGAACATTGTCCTCCGGTATTGTCATGTCCATGCGTCGATCATCAAGATATATTTCTTTAATTATTACCGAAACATTCGAAATCTTGTAATATACATTACAGAAATTATTAAATTACTAAAAACTAAATAATTAATATTGATCTTAATAACTAATCAAATTCAAAACATGTTTTAAAAACAAAAAATTGAATTCACATTGCCTATACTTTCCTATGTGTTGCGTCCCGAGTTCCGAGTTATCGTACGGATTAGAGAGCCTTTGGATTTCTGGTTCGGATCGAATCTTGAGTGGGTCCAATTTTCGTTGTTGTGAACCTAGAACCTACAAAACACAAATCACAAACGAGAGGTCAAAGGTCTGACAGAATTTCTTCCGCCGAAAATATTTTGACGCTCAAGTCAACAACTTCCCACAATGAACGGAAATGGGTGCACGCTTAGAAGTGTGCGAAAATATGTTATGAATAAGTTGGGAGTATGCGTGAATGCAGGAGTAAGGGATTGATGGGCATTTAGTGGGAAGCCTGACTGCCTATGTTCACCGCAGAGAGTAGCTTACTCTCATAGCCTGAAGGAGGCTATGGAGGTCAGATTTGGACACTGGTTTAAGAGTTTAATCTCTGGGGGTATGTGCCTTGCTGCACAATATGAAATTGAATGTCCAAAATCCGATCCCGTCTCTTGTAAAAAGAGAAGAAATTTATAGGCTCTTTGGCTTGGATCTTTGGGCGCGAGAATCCTTTCTGCAGGGATTCGTCGGCCGTTACCCAATGGTAGTTGTCGGTGTGTCAGTTGTCGCCTTATGGTGGCCGAGAGACCGTCATGCATCGTAGGCCACACTTGATTTACCTCTTGCACTAGGATTAGTTAGAGGACTGTAGGCATCGGTGCGAGTCGCGGCTATTAGCATTAACCTTCTCCTCATTGGCTTGTTTTCTCTGCGCTGTACCTGCCCCTTGTTGCCATATTAATGGATTGCAGGTGGTACTAATTGGTAGCAAGTACCGAGCTCCCACGTCGGCAGTTTTGAATATTGGGCCAAGATGGGCCTTGTGTTCCTCTAGGCTACCACCTAGATTGGGCCTTACCGGTACTGGATCCAATACTAGCCTCTCACGCTTGGGCTGACTTGTGGTCGAGGCCTGGCATGTCTACTTCGGGTCTAGCTGGTCACCACACTGCCCTTCTCGAGATGCGCTAGGCTTTGTCTTCTTCTAGCGTTGCATCTTCCCCATGTAGTCATGCAAACTTTTCAGGTGCAGTGATTTGGTGCTCTGAAGGGATAAATTCACACACCTGAGGTCACGTGGTAATGAGGTCCTTCTTTGTGAATGACGGCTATCGGGGAGCACACCGAATTAAGTGAGGATATGGTGCCAGCTTGTCCATAAATAGGGGCTCTTCAACGAGTGTGGCTCATCCCTTAGTTGATTTTAGAGGAGCGATGCTAGGGCCTTGACTCGTCTCGCTTCCAGTGGGAGCCCACAAAGGAGTTGGATGGACTAGTTGGAGATCTGGAGCTCTTGATGAAGACTGTCCTCACGCCCCTACTATGGGCAGTTCCTCATGTTAATGAGGGTGGCTCATCGACTTTGCCACCGTCGTGTGCCTCCCTCCAGGCTGTGGTGATCTCCTGTGTGGTGGAGGATCACAGTAGAGTTGTCATCTAGCTCGCGGTCTGCACTCCACTTGGGTCATCATATGTGCCATCTAGAGGGGAGGTGAAGGATGGAGTCTCCATAGGGGAGCACAGACTCTCTAGGTCCCTGCCGGAAGCTTTGCTACGGGTGTTGGTTCTACTTCTGCGGTTATCATTGGGCTAACCTGCAAAAGCTGGTCAACACAGATGGTCCGGTGCTTGGGCGAGTTGGGGTTTCAAACGAGAGCCATGGTGATCCCATGTGAATCACATTCCCCTAATCACACTCCAATCATCCGGGGCCGTCACTTTGAGTCTTATGCCCCATGCCGTGTCTTATTCCTCTTTCTTGTACTTTTGTTGTTGCGAACTATGTACTTGTAAAGGAACTCTGATTAATAAAAGTAGTAGTTATTGCCTTTATTCTTTTCACTTGTCGCATGAATCTTCTCCCTTTTTTGTTGCTTAGTGCATTGCATCTCCCAGACTGTAGGGCTTTTTTTTTTGTCGCACGCGCTGATTCATGCGTTTGAGTGCTCCCAGTGGCCCGCAGTCTACTTTTGCAAGCACCTTCCCTCGAGTCACTGTGCTGATGGTTGATCGGAGGACACGGTGCAAAGAGATTGCTGATGCAGGCTGCTCGGGGAGGTCAAATGCTACTGGCAGACATCACATCCACCGGATGGTCTGACGGATTGATTGTATGGGAGATTTTAGGGTGTCGCGTCATAATGACTTCATTGGAAAGGCGCAATGCTTCGGGGATCCGCCATGTGAAAGGAGTCTATTGGTCCTTTCTAGCACGCTTCGATTCCAGAATGTCACCGTTTCACTAGGGGCCTTTGGTTATTTAAATACCTGAGTTCCCTCCAAGGCTTTGTGCCCTATTGTTACTTCGATAACATGAAGTTTTGCGTTGCCTTCGGGTGTTTTTGTCTTTCTCTCTCCATGTTATGGTTTCAATGGAAAGGTTGTCCGCGTTATCAGGATTTGAATCTTCTTCTAGAGAATCTGTGAGGGATACTCACGCTTCAAGGATCCGAAGCGAGACTGTGGCTGGCGCAGCAGCAACAGAGGGTTGTTATTCAGAGGCCACTGTTGTGGGCCCAATGCGATTTCTGAGGATGCCTCCAGGCTTCGAAAGGGAGGAGGCATCCACTTCCTCACGACATCATAGGTCTCGGTGGGTGGATCTCTTGCTTTATCAAGTCACCGGGGCCATGGAGGACATGGAGGTCCGTGTGCAAGCTACCGCAAGCACAGTCGAGCAGGCTCAGGCCAGTGCGACGCGCTTTGAAAGGGCGTGGTCAAAATCTGAGGCAAGGGCCTCGAGGCTTGCTAGCGCCGATGTGCAGTCTCGGGACCGCATACTGGCTCTGCAAGAGGAACTCGAGCAACTACGGGTGCAGTTCGGAGAGGAGTGTGCACGACTAGGGGTCGAGTTGAGGTCGAGGTTCTCACCGGAGGACATTGGTCCTGCACTAGAAAGGAACTTCCAAGACAACATCCATCTTAGTCGGAGACTATTCTCGCTGGAGGATCCAAATTTCTGCATCGGCGTCCTAGATTCTCGAAACTCCAATGCCCTGACGCACGTGAATCTGATAGAGTGCACGACTCTAGGTCCTTTTGGGCCCAAAGGGGGCCGTTAGTTATACTTTGCTGCCGTAGGCTACTGTAAAAAAGAGTTATTAATGAATCACATAATGAAACTTTATACTTAGCTATGCCGTTTATTTTCTGTCGCTTGCTATGATTGAATGGTCCATTATTTCTCGCATGCGCTTGCCTTTGAAGTCTTTCCACTGCAGCCCCTGGCAATCAAGATCCCTGCATTAAATGTCGGTGTGATAGTCGGGATTCTAGCAGGCGGTTGAGGTGAAGTCAATCTGCAGTCTAGCAGGGCCATGATTGGATGTTGCATGGGACTTGTGATGCTCCTACTGAGCGAGCACGTGGCCTAGCCATTAAGCAAAGGTGTCGTTTAAGTTTTTCCACGTGCTGGCACCCCGTTGCCTATTTAAGTAACACTTCAGGGAGATCCCTTCTTTAATGCTTCATTGCACTGAAGGCTTTCGGCTTATTCCAGAGAGAGAGATGGTAAAGAAGAAAGGATCCCCTTCCTCTTCCCAAGTTTCTCGTGTTGTTCGTCATGGGGTCAACAACACTGGGACCATCGTAACGGCGAGCACCATTGCTGCCCTAATGGTGGACTACGAGATCCCCAACGACTGGGCATACCGTGCTCCTAGCTCCATTGGTAGAGCCAACACCCCTTCAGAAGGTTTCATCTCTCGTTTATGAGCACCATCTAAAGGGTGGGCTTTGCTACCCCATGGTGTGTAATCTGTACGCACTTCTTGAAGTGTTGCACGTTCCTGTCGTGAGGCTTCATCCGAATGATGTCTATTATTTGGTTACCTTATGCGTTTTTGGCCGCATTTATTCTTGCATCTTCGATGAGAAGGCGGTGAAGGTAGTCTTTCAATTTTTTGAGTCCAAAGACTAGATCTCAATGTCTCCTTGAGCTAGATTTCACTTTAGGGATACCAACCGATTCGGAGAAGAATTAGAAGAACCGGTTCTTCTTCCTGTAGGAGCCCTCGAACTCGGAACTCTCCAACAAGTGGAGTCCAATCCTTGAGTATTTTTGTAAGGGATTGGCTGCCGAAGAGAAGAGTGACTTAGCGAAGCTCATTACAGCGATCCGCTCGGAGATGGAGACCTTTTCCATCCAGGGTCATTATCTGACCTTGCACGTTTTTTAGGCAGCTAGGTGGGGGCCAGAGTTTGGATGGGTGAACGCCGGCCCAAAGAAGAAGTCTGATGCCCTCGTGCTCCATGAACCATCAGGGAAACTTCAGGAGGAAAGTGTCTCGTTGTTGGAGATCTCGTCAGAGGAGGAGGTGGAGGCTCCACTGAAGAGGTTGAGAGAAGTCGGTGGCACCTTCACCCGGAGGTCATGGAGACAGGCGGCAAAGTCTACCATACTTGTTACGTGTCCTTCTCCGGAGCAAGTGTCAGGCCCGGAGCCACATGAAGGGGCAGCCAAACACTCGCCAATACCTAGCTATGGTGCTGGATGAGTACGGAGTTCCCATGATGGAGTTTCATTTTGGAGGGGAATCCCCAAAGGTCCTTTTGTTGATCTAGAGTGACCGGAGGTGGTCGCTGAATATGTGCCGATAGTGGAGGTCAACGCACCCGAGTCAAGAGAGGCGGAGGGGGCTAGCGTTCCAGAGCCTATGCCAAGGCCACCTCAAGCTTTGGAGCTGATGGCATCGCCTGACAGGGCATCCTAGGAGGTGTGCGTCCAAGAGGGCACCGACGCTACAGAGGAGGCTGTAGCCAGATGGGCTGCTGGTCTACCTGGCGCTAATTGGCCCCGGAGGCGATTGCGGTGGAGGCGGTTTAGGAGCCGGAGGCCCCAAGTGTTTCTTCGCTGCTTGCGACTTCGGATGCTCTTCATTCCACAGAAGTTGCTGTTGGGGACTTGGAGCCCCCAAGTGTGCTGGCATCAGGAGGCGGGCCTAGTCACACAATCGCATTCTCTATTCAGGTGCGATTTCCTTGGTTCTTACGTTTTTTCACAGACTGGAACTCTGAAATTTATTAACTCATTGTTTACTCTTGTAGGTCCCTGAGGGGTTTAGCTTCCTCAACACGGTGCATACTCAATTGTTCAACTTCTTTCTCCATGTCAAGGAAGAGTCTAGGCAGGAGATGGCACAATGCGCGGGAGCTGAGGCCACCGTGCTCAGGGATGAGAACGAGTTGCTGAAGGAACAGGTCGGGTGGCTATCCCAGGAGGGCGAACAATTGAGGGAGGAGAATAGGCGGCTGGCGGAGGAAGGTTAGCAACTGAGGGAGGAGATTAGATGGCTGTCAGAGGAATGCGAACGGCTTATGAAGGAGGGTAGGCAGCTGAGGTAGGAGGTCGAGTAGTGGAGGGGATAGACCTCCACCATGGTAGATGATACATCTCACCTCACTACTAACCTCAGGCTATGGCTCACTCTGGAAGAAGTGCACCACGCACTCTGACGCTAGATTCTAGGATGGTATTCGCCTATGTCACCGGATCATCTCCACTGCGCTTCTAGGCGTCTCCGTGGGCATTTTACATCTAAGGAACGCCGGAGTTCCCAACAACTCCAATTTGAGAGACTTCTTAGGAGAGGATGGGCCGTCAAACTTGTAGCATTAGAATAGCTCTTGTATTTTTCGTTGTATAGTGCCACGCTGTAACATTGCTTGCCCTCGATAAATGAAAGGTAGTCTTTTTTGTTGCACCGGTGTCTTTGCCTGCATGATGTAGCTTTTTGAATATTTGTTCATGTATTAGAGGCTAAGCTGTAAAACTATTGTCTCCAAGGCCCTAATCTAGCACCTTCTTGCGCTATACTTGTCCTTTGTCAGAGGATGTAATCGCATCTTGCGTTTAGCGAGAAGCTTGGTCCAGTAGAGTGGACATTGTCGCTAACCCCGTGAAGCCACGTTGAGGGCCAGTTGGGATTTCAGGTCGCAGCAGCCGGACTCCAAATCTAGGACTTTTTGCACACGATACTTGTCTTAGGTGCTTAGCCCTGCTCAAAGCGTCATCGCTCTCATGTGCACGGTCCTAGCCCACAACCATAGCAGACTAAGGGTGCTCTCTTCTTCGAAAAAAGCTCACCGCACGCCTGCAATTCTTACCCCCTAAGGTTTTAGTGGCCGTACGTTGGGAATTTCAAAAGCCCCCAGGCCTTACACTTTAACCGCTTGGGTCACTTGGTACGAAACCAAGGTTTTTGGGGTGCTTGAGCCCTTCGGCACTGAGCTGCGATTTGAGTATGACTGCTTTCGGGTTGTTTGGCGTAAAGCCAGGTTGGTGGGCCACCTAAGGCCCTTTCGACGAGGAGTCAAAATCCATGTATGGCCGCTTTCAGGCAACTTGACGTGGGATCGAGGTTCAGGTATGGCTGCTTTGGGTCACTTAGTGCGGAGCCAAGGTTTTGGGGCCACTTTGGGCCACTCAACGTGGGGTCGAGGTTCGGATATGGCCGCTTTCGGGCCACTTGAAACAGAACAAAGACTATGGTTTACAGACAGATGAGGATCAGCCCGACTTAGGGGCAATCTAGGTCATTTTATTTTTGAAATCTCATGCATGCAAAACTCATATGAATGGACACACAAAATAACAAAAATGATCAATTTTACTAAATGAGAACACACAATACATGTACAAGCATTTTGCATGATGTACATACATTCCTTACCTGGGCCAGTTTTGTCCTACTAATAATATTTTCTGAGGTTGGCGGCATTCCAGGTCCTAGGGATCAACTTGCCATTATGGGTGCATAACTTGTACGCTCCACTCTGGAGCATTTCTGAGATGAGGAATGGGCCCTCCCAGCCAAGGGAGAGCTTGTTCTTGTTGGCGGTATTTCCCGCGGCCTCTACACTTCGGAGGACCAAGTCTCTAATCTCAGGCAGGCGTGCCTTCACCCATTTATTGTAGTACCGTGCGATACGCTACTGGCAGGCTGCGATCCTTAGGTGGGCCACGTCGCGAACTTTTGAGAGCAAGTCAAGGCATTCCTCGAGTCTCTGGGAGTCGGTGGCCGGATTGAAGCATTTGACCCGAACGGGGACAGCCACTTCAATTCTTTAGCAGAGGTTGAAGGACATCTCTCTCGTTGGTTCTGCCAGGGTTATTCGATATGACCAAAGCACGGAAGGTAGTTCATCGACCCAGGAGCCCCCTGCGTCCTCGAGTTTGATCTTTAATCCGTGTAGCAGTGTGCAATTGGTGACTTCGACTTATCCAGTTTTCCTAAGGGTACGCTCTAAACATATGAACCGGCCTAATGCGCAAACTCACACAGAACTTAGTGAATCGTTTTCCGTTGAATTGGGTTTCGTTGTTAGTTACTACGACCTTAGGAATCCCAAAATAGCAAATGATATTCTCGCAGAGGAACTTTGTTGCGTTCTACTCCGTGATCCATGCTAGAGGAACCACTTCCACCCATTTGGTGAAATAGTTGATGTCGACAATGAGAAACTTCCTTTGTCCGGGGCCAAAGGTAGCGGTCCAAGAATCTTCAACCCCCACTACGTGAATGGCCATAGAGATTGAAGACCGTGCAGCTCTGTGCAAGGCTGATGGGTCGCGATCCCATGAACCTAACAGCTTTCACACTTCTTCACGAATTCTATAGCATCCTGCTTCATTGTGGGCCAGAAAAGTCCTTGCCACATGATCTTGAATGTGAAGTTTTTTCGTCCGATGTGCGAGCTGCATATGCCAAGGTGGATTTCGCTCAATGCATACTCAACCTCCTTGGGGGTTAGACATTTTAAGTAGGGAGTGGAAGACCCTAGCCTATATAGCTTGCCATTGAGGATCGCATACAAGCCTGCTGTCTTCTTGATCCGCTTGGCCTCGTCGGCATTTGCAGGTAGCATGCCATCCGCTAGATACCTATACTACGAAGTCATCCAATTGTCACCTTCATCAATCTGTAGTACTTTTTGGTCTAAACCGTCCACACTAGGTGTGGCAGGATTTCCCACAGGATCCGGGCGTACTGCTCTGGAGATCCCGTAGCTGCGTCCCTAACCAACTGGTCAACTTTTCAGTTTTTGGCTCTCGGTACATGTTCGATCTTAAAATGCTCGAACGCATGGATCTGGGTTTTTACTCTCCCAGGTACTTCGCTAGCTGAGGGTTTGATGCCTCAAAGACTCCTTAGATTTGATTGACCACGAGCTCGAGTGGTTTTGCTCGAACCAGTGACTTGGTGGAACATTCCTTTGCTAGACGAAATCTTGCAAGAAGGGCTTTGTATTTTGCCACGTTATTAGTGGCAGGGAAGGTCAACGCAACAAAGCACTTGACCTCTATACCGTCGGAAGTTCTGAGCACAACTCCAACTCCGCTGCTTATTTGGTTAAATGATTCGTCCACTTTCAAGCTCTATGATGGAATGCTCGGTGTGTCTGAACTCTTTAGGCTGTGTGGGTCATCTTGAGCTGGTGTCGCCACCTTGACGATAAAGCCTTCCAGAGCTTGGCCCTTAAGAGTCGGTCATAGTCAAAACTCCACGTTAAACTCTCCCAGTTCTATAGCCCACTTGACTAGTCGCCCGAAGGTCTCCGGCTTCTACAAGATCGATTTCAAGGGTTGATCCATTAGGACGATGATTCGGTGTGCTTGAAAGTAGGGCCTCAACTTCCATGTCGAATAAATGAGGGTCAGCACTATCCTCTCCGCATGCGGGTAGCGAGTCTTCACATCCATCAATACCCTACTCACACGCTACACGGGCCGCTGTGCGCCCTCGTTCTCTCTAATGAGCATGAGCTAGGCGTTATGTCTGACGTGACTAGGTAGATGTATAGGTCATCGGCCGCGGATGGTGAACTCAAGAGAGGTGGGCTTACGAGGTATGTCTTTAACTCTTGAAATGCTTCCTTGCACTCATCCATCCACAGGAATCCGGACACTTTGGTCCCTCTAAGCACCTTGAAGAAGGGCAAGTACTTCTCCGCGGACTTAGCTAGAAATTGCGAGAGGGCTGCCAGCCATCCTGTGAGCTTCTGTACTTCCTTCACGGTTCGCAGAGGGTTCATGTCAAGGATGGCCCTGATCTTCTTCGGATTGGCTTCTATGTCATGCTGGGACACAATAAAGCCAAAGAACTTTTGGAGGTCACCCCGAACACGCATTTGGCCAGATTGAGCTTCATCTGTGAGCTCAGAGTACCTGGAAGGTCTCCCCCAAATCAAGAACATGGTCGTCAGCTAGTCGGCTTTTCATAAGCATGTCATCGACACATACCTCCATGTTTCTTCCGATCTAGGCCTCAAACATCTTGTTCACGAGGCACTGGTAGGTGGCCCCGGCATATTTTAGGCTGAAGGGCATTACCTTATAGTAGTACGTTCCCTAGTCAGTCATGAAAGAGGTGTATTCTTCATCATCCGAGTCCATCCTAATCTAGTTGTAGCCTGAGTAGGTGTCCATAAAGCTCAAGAGCTCGTGCCCGGATGTAGAATCCATCAGTTGATTGATCTGAGGGAGCGAGAAGCTGTCCTTAGGATAGATTTTGTTCACATCGGTGAAGTCGACACACATCTGCCACTTGCCATGCTCTTCTTCACAAACGCGATGTTGGATAGCCAGTCCAAGTACTGGACCTCTCTAATAAATCTGGCGTCTAACACTTTCTTCACCTTCTCCCTTATGGCTATTAGTTTCTCGACGGAGTGATTCCTGCGCTTTTACCTAACAGGCTTATGACCGGGATTAAGGCCCAACTTGTGGATCATTATTCTGATCGGTATCCCGAGCATATCGGTAGGGATCCACGCAAACACGTCGGAGTTTTTCTAAAGAAAGCTAATCAACTTATCGCGGTCGGCTGCAATGAGAGAGTTGCCGATATGTACACACTTCTCTGGCTCAGTAGGGTCTAAAGGTATCACTTTGGTTGCTTCTCCTGATTGAGCTTGTTGTAGCATGGTTTTATCACAGAGGTCCAAGTCTCCGTCCATGCGATATGGCACCGTTGGAGGGACTTGGGATAGGTAGCACGCCCGTCCCATCATCTAATCACCGAGTATCTCTCCTATGCCATACAGGGTTGGAAACTTTATATTTAAATGAGAAATCGAAGTATCAATCTCGAAGGTTGTGAGGAATGGTTTGCCTAAGATGGCATTGTAGGCGCACGACAGATCAAAAACAAGGAACGTTAGCTCTCGCGTTGCGATATGCAGGTAGGTTCCCATCGAGACCTCTAGTTGGACAACCCCCTGTACTGGTACAGATTCATTATCCAGACTATATAGAGGGCCATTGGCCACTTTCATCTGGCTTCTTTCCAATCCAAGCTTAAAGAAGGCAACAAGATATAGCAAATTCTGATAGCTTCCATTATCAACAAAGATTCATTTTAGTTGGTAATCAACCGTACCGTCTGAAATGAGGACGGATACAATAAGGGAATCAGAATGGGGGAAGGTCACATGAGCCATATTATCGTTGCTAAAACTAATGATATCACTCCTATCCTCTATCATTGCTCTCTTATTGTTGGAAGTCTGCTCGGGTTACGCTTGCCTGTTGCTCTTAGTCGACGCAGTTGAGATCATGCTGATCACGCCAGCGGTCGTTCAGTTCTTCGGAGGCTCGCTCGCCTCACCTTTTGAGGCTGCAGGGGCCTGCCCTGAGCCCTTTATGAACTGTCTAAGGTGTCCGCAGTGGATCGGGTCTTCTATCTATTACTGTAATGTCTAGTAGTTCTCCGTGGAATGTCCTAGGTAGCGGTAGTACTGGCAATACTTCATTTGGTCACCGTCGCTTGGGCCCTTTGACGCTTTCGGCCACTGAAGAACATTTCATCTTGGATATGCATTAGGATGTTCGCGCGGGTGTCGTTTAGGGGAGTTAGGGACGTCGGCCCGTACTCTCTTCTGGATCCCAGCGAAGGTTGCACCTGCTTGTAGCGTTCCTGGGAGTAGCCACCGTCGCCGTTCCTCTTCTTCCCGGTGGTTGGTTTAGGCCCTTCCAAAGGGTGGTCCACACATTCGAGATGCTTCGCCTCGTTGGCCTCCTCCGCTGAGATGTAGGCTCGGGCGATGGCCTCTACTTCTCGAAAGGATTGAGGACACTAATGTGAAAGATGCTTGATGAAGTCCCCTGCTACTAAGGTGGCAACAAAGGCATTGAGCTCCAATTCATAGAGACTTGGGGGATCCGACGCACCTCAATGATAAAATAGTTGAGGAATCATTTCAAGCTTTCGTCTATCCTCTGGCGGAGGTGGACCAAGTGTCAAAGCTATTTCTCTTCCTTCTAGTTGGAGGCGAACTAGTTCAAGAAGCAGTCCGTAAACTCGTTGAAGGAGCAGATAGAGTTTGGCGGGAGGCCATGGAACCAAAGCAGTGCGTCCCCTTGAGGGTGATGGGGAAGCACTTGCACATTACGGCCTCACTCGCTCCATGGAGGGATAGGTGAGTGCGGAAGTAGTTGAGATGGTCAATCGGATCCTTACTCCTGTCGTACCTGTCCTGTGTTGGCATTTTAAACTTTCGAGGGAGCGGCTAGATTTGGAGATCCATGGCGAAGGGTGATCTTTGCAAGTCAGCGGAAGACCGCGCTGGCCTCTCCTTGTGTAGGAGGTCCTAGAACACCTTCACCTTTTCCTCCATTGGTGGGTCAAACTCTCTTCTCCGCGCGTTGATGACATTGCGGAGCTCCTTGTGACCCTGCTGGTGGTGCTGAACATGTCGGTTGCAGCGGCTTTTCGCCTTGGGCAGCCACACGCTATATGAGTCCGCCTCCTCTAGCTGTGAGTGCTATGGGGGTTACACCGCTCTGGGCTCTCTTCCCGCTTGTCCCGGCTAGGGTGGCTTATAGCCGCTGACTGGGCCCTACTGTCGAAGGCCGCTTGGGTCTCGGCATCATCAAGCTGATCTAATTTGCCCCTGGGGGCTCTAGTACGATTCCTTCCCCGCCTGGAGGATGTTTCCTGAGGTGCTGGGGGAGTAGTCCCCATCTATTGAATGCCCGTCTGGGTGCAGAGAGCCTGGTGCATACGCCTCATTCGCCCATTTCGACTGCTAGCTGGTGAACGTCAGGCTACGAGCGGATGTCAGCACGGCTACTCACTGAAGGGTCATCGCCGTGAGCGGTTGCATGTCTTGCTAGGGTGCTTACTTACGCCCAGGTATTGACCATCTTGTTGTAAAAGAGTGAGTGTTAAAAGGAGACGCCAGACTTTTTGTCGCGTACGCATAGACAATGCCAATGTTGCGTCCTGAGTCCCAAGTTGTCCTACTGATTAGGGAGCATTTGGATTCTTAGTCTGAACCAAATCTCGAGCGGGTTTGGTCTACATTGTTGTGAACTTGGAACCTACACAATACAAACTACAAATGAGATATCAGAGGTCCGGTAGGATTTCTCCCACCAAAAACACTTCGACGCTCAAGTCAGTAATTTTTCACAATGAACAGAAAAGGGTGTACACTTAGAGATGCACGAAAATATGCTGTGAATGCGTTTGGAGTGTGTGTGAATGTAGGAGTGAGGGATTTATGAGCATTTAGTGGGAGGCCTGACTCCCTATGTGTACCGCAGAGGGTGGCTCACTCTTATAGCCTGAAGAAGGCTATGGAGGTCAGATTTGGACACTAGTTTGAGAGCTTAATCTCTGGGGGTATGCATCTTGCTGCACAATATAAAGTTGAATGTGTAGAATCGATCTCGTTTCCTGTAAAATGAGAGGAAATTTGTAAGCTCCTTCGCTTGGAGTTTTAGGCGCAAGAATTCTTCCTGTAAGGATTTATCGGCCATTGCCCAATGGTGGTCGCCGGCGTGTCAATTGTTGTCTTGTGGTGGCCGGGAGATCGTCGTGCGTCGCAAGCCACGATTGGTCTACTTCTTACGTTGAGATTAGCTGGAGAACTGCAAACAGCGATGCGAGCTACGGTTGGCAGTGTTGACTGTCTCCTCATTGGCTCGTTTCCTCTGCGCTGTACTTGCACTCATGCAGCCGCATTAATGGGTTGCATGTGGCACTGATTGGTTTTGAGTACCGAGCTCCCACGTAGGCAATTTTAAATATTAGGCCGAGATGGGCCTTACGTTCCTCTGGGCTGCCGCCTAGATTGGGTATTATCGGTATTGGAGCCAACGCTGTGAATATCACCCATTAATATGGCAATTTTATTGTATTATATGGGTTTGGTGGATGGATTAAAGGCTTCATTGCACCAAATTCAAAAGTTACATCTCGTGACTCTTTTTTGGAACAAAAAGTTACCGCTGTCAGAAATTAAATGTGCCGATTCGTCAATTGTAAGTAAAACAAGGGTCTTTAGATTACAGTTGAGGATATCTAGTTTCTAAGGACTTGTTGGCTCTCTTTTTTTTTTTTTTTCTTTTAATTATGATGAAACTAAATATTTGATATTTAGTTTACAAAAATAATAACACAAAAAAATATTAAAAATTAAAATATCAGTACATATATATTTTATGTTATCTCTTTTTTCTTATCATGTATTTCCTTTATTCCTGGCAAAGAATGAAATGAGGAGACTTTCATCTTTTAAAGAGATAAAAAGAGTTAGATTTAAATCTAGACAATTTATTTTTAAATAAATAATTATAATTTAATAATTAATTTTTAATTTTTTAAAATAATTAAAATTTAACTATTTATTTAAAAATAAATGACTTAAATTTAAAATATCATCTATTTTTTAAAAGATAGAACCTCCTTTAATTCAAAAAAGAATATTTTTACCAAGTTTTTTCTTTTCTTTTTTTTTATTGGGTGGATTAGAAAGCTCTGTATGCCCTAGCTCATGCGTGTGGTGAAGACAACCATGGCTGTAAAATGACATTGTTGAGCTTTTGGCTTGGTTATTGTTATAGACTTGAGTCTTCTCTATACACAACAGATTTAACTCCAACGACATTTTTTTTTCTCTAGTAAGTAACTGTTTAAAAAAGGAATTTACCTTAAATATATATATTTATCTACATGTTTCAGTATTATTAATTAGCTAGTTGAAAGGTCCGACAAAAAGATCTAGAACATATAATGTATCAGCAAAATAAATAAATAAATAAATGACCATAATTAATTATAACTTGTCACCCACACGGGTCTAATATAGTTTTGCATTGAAGTACCTAGTCGTAAGTTCAACTATTATTGTTGTATTAAAACTTATTTAATGAATGTTTTCTTAGTGCCAAACGTATACAAGTCTTAGTTTGTATAGAAAATAACTAATAAAGGACACCACTGATGTATATTTATTTAAATATATATATATATATATTTGTCTCTTTTATCATTTCTCACTATGGTTGTATATGTATTGCTTTTAAAGAAAAGTAAAATTTTAATTTTTTATGTAATCTTTAGATTAAAAAAATTTAATAGTTAAAAATTAAAATATTAAATAATACATTTTGAATAGTATATTTTATTAAAAAAATTTATTATCAGGTTTAGTTTTTAATAAAAGTTAATATAATAAAAAAATTTAAAAATACAAATATCTTTAATTTTAATTTTAAAAATTTATTTATTAAATTTATTCCAATAATTTTATTGTAAGGAGTAAAATTCTCATTTTCGATTGTATATAATAGCAAGCTATTTTTCTACTGGCATCTGTGTTTCTTTTAAACTATCCCGGTCTTCCTCCTCTAACTGAACTTTATATCTTCGATCCCCATCTCATTTCCCCATGGCTGAATCCTCTCCTTGATAAATATCACAAGACCACCCGTCCAGCTCATCGTGCCTAAGAACCCCGTGCATCAAAACCATAGAGTAATGAATGGATAATCGTTTTCCTCAGCAACAAGAAACCAAGCAAACCCACAAATCTCTCCCCCCTTGCTCTCTCTATGTCTCTCTTACCCACGAAAAGAATGTTATCGTCCGAGAAGTTGATAGCGAATTCTGTGACGGAGGAAGAAACACATCATTGCTCCGGCGGCAGCGGTGGTGGGCGCAAAACTTCATCACCACAGAAGCCGAAAACCGTAAAATGCCCAAGATGTGATTCGTCAAACACCAAATTCTGCTACTACAATAACTACAGCCTCACTCAGCCAAGGCATTTCTGCAAGACTTGCAGAAGATACTGGACTAAAGGCGGCGCACTCCGCAACATCCCCATCGGTGGCGGCCGCCGGAGGAGCAGGGAGAGGAAATTATCATCTTTCTCATGCTCATCAAGGCTAGCCAATGATCGTCACTCCAAAGACCAAGACTTCAAGGTCACTCATGGGCATGCTCGGCTATGGCTATGGACTTCCAACTTGGAAGCCTCTCCTTGCCAACAACTGGTTTTTTCAACCAGCTGTCCCCGTTGTCAGACATCAATGGGGGTCTTGATCATTTAGGGAGTTCCTCTTCGTCTACTTCTTTTCTGGGCTTCGATTATCCGGCACCTGATCTTACGCATGGAGGAGGGAATGGTGGCTTCAGTGGGTTAACTCGGGAAATGGCATTAATGAATGGGAATGGAAGCTTGGCTGCTTCAATTGGCTCACTGTGCTCAATTAGTAACCATGAACTTCACTGGAAGTTGCAGCAGCAGAGGTTGGCTATGCTTTGTGCTGCCGCTGCAGGTGATGGTGGGGCCGATGTTGGAGATAATAATATCAACAATATCAATAAAAATCAGAAAGAGACCGTTTCTTCTGCTTCTATTGTACAGAAGCCGCATCCCTTCGTGCTTCAGAATTCGGAGATCTTAAATTCAAGAAAATATGGAGGCGCTGAGTGGTTCTTTGACAGCTCTTTTTCTCCAACCCCCAAAACCGACAACAACAATGAGAATGCTACTACAAGCAGCTTCGATGGTGTTTATCAGGCATGGAGTACTGCTGACGCTCATCAGTTCAATGGATTGCCCTAGATGGAGAGAGAAGACTCAAAATGTTGTAAGATAGTTATAAATCATAGTCAAATATTAGAAAAAAAACAACATATATAAAAAGATTTGTATACCTTAAACCCATCTCAGATATTATGTATGTATATCACTTGCTCTTTTAATTATATGAGATATTGATGCAGGTACGTTGGGAAAACAGACAAGCATTCTGAGAGTTCCTTTTCAAATTCCTCTCTCTTGTTCTGTTTCTATTAATTAGGTGATCAGTTGTACTTGTGTTATCATTGGTACTAATGAAGGTAATTTTCCACGTTTCCATTATAGTAGAAAACATTAGTACCACCTATCTGTCTTTTACCATTAGCGTTTAAATTATACTTATATGATAATATTTTAAAAATATATAATTAAAAAATACTATTTTATATATTTATAAAATATAAATAATACAGTTAATAACTAATAAAATTTTAATCTAATTTATAACTAAATTTATCTATATATTTTTATTTTTTTATTAAAATTAATATTTTTGTAAGAATTATTAAATTTATTTGAGTTATTTTAAAATATAATTATTAATATAAAAATTTAAAAATATATTTTTTAATCAATATCTAGACATTTAATAATGATAATATTTAGGTTGTAGTTTAACTTTTTCTAAGACTTAATAAAACATATGTATTTTTAATATAATAACAATTAAAGTAATTATGATATGATGATTTAAAGGCTCTCCCTTATTGAAAATAATATGCTATTAATATATATTTTTAATTTATTGATAATTAAATATATAGATAATGCCATGAAAAGTTATATATTAGCAAATTTAGAGTTGGATAATTAATTTTATGATGACGTGCTACATATTATGGATCAGATAGCCCAAATTGTCAATTTTCTTGCTAATTTAGACATGATTAGCTTTAATATGAAAATAAAAAATTTATTTGGTAATGTTATTCTTAATTTGGTAGGTGATATTAAAATTAAAATTAAAACGAACTTAATTCATTCAAAAAGATCAGAATAAATTGGTACGTTTTCCATATTTAGTGTCACTACTAAGCTTTTTGGGAAACTTTGAAACAACCAATATGCATTATCCAAATATCATGATTTCAAATTATAGAAACAACCTATAATATAATAAAAATAATATTATATATAATAGATTCAAAACAATCCTACTTTTCTTTTAACTATCACACATATGAGCTTTGTCAGTCAAGCTATCATTTATTGAGATTTTTCAGGGTGTAGGAGAATGATCAAATCTCTCCTCATCAACTCACATGTTAACAATATCACACATATGAACTTTGTCAGTCAAGCTACCATTTATTGAGATTTTTCAGGGTGAAGGAGAATGATCAAATCTCTCCTCATCGAGTCACATGTTAACAATATCACAGAGGAAACCCTGAAATTATAAGTTATTTTTTTTTAGAATAAAATCATGAGAAATAATATAACGTGTCTCTGAATTTGGATTTTTGTACAGATCAGGGAGTCATTGAATCTTTCGTATTAGGTCAAAATCAAACGGGTCCAGCCTCTTTCTCTATTAATATGGATTTTGCATACCATAAATAACAAATAAAAAGTCAGAGAATTGGCAAAACTCATTCCTCGATTTATCATCCAATACTCAAAATAAAAATATTTTGCAATGGATAGAAAAATATAAGGAGAATGTAAAAAAATACAATAATATACTTGTGTAGGAGATAGTGATGTTTGTGAAGGATTAGGCTCCAAGAATGTGTTTGATAGAGATCAACTTTGAGTGCTGACAAGGGGCTAAACTCTGGTGATATGCTCGGCGTGAAGCGATTTTGTGAGCTGATGGAGGGCTAAGCTCCGAAGGTACGTTTGATGGAAAGCAACTTTGAAAATTGATAGAAGATTAGGTTTCAGTGGTGCTCTCGATGAGGAGCGGCTTTGAAAGTTGATGGAAGACTAAGCTCCCGTGGTGCGTTCAATTGGGAGCAACTTTGAAAGTAGGAGAGGGAAAAAAGTTATGTGATCGAAAGAGAGTTTGGTTCCTTTTGAATTCTTGTGTGCCTTTCGGAATCTTCTTTTCCTACAATGTCGTAGGGTATTTGTAATGTTTCGTAGAGATAGCATTGACGCTAAGATTGGTGACAGATATTTGACCAGAATTCGTCGACCCGTCTTGATGATAGTCATGGTCGACGTATCAGTTGTTGCCTTGCGGTGGTGATATGACTGCTGATGGTCCTTACTGATATTGTATTGTCCATTCCAATAGGTGATTCATCAAGTCATGCTGGTAGCGGCTGCGGCTTGATAACAATAGTATTTTTTTTTAACCATTGACTACAGCCACAATGGTAGGGTCGGCGGTCTGTGCGTTAGCTATGCTGTTGCTATTAGATTAGAAGGTTCCTTCATCGTGATTGGTTGTATTGTAGGGGTTGCTTGTTGAGCCTAGTTGGTCCCTATCTCCATCAACCTACCATGCATTGCCATGTTCGGGCCTGCTGTTTGTGCCTTCTTTACCCTGATCGTCGTGAAGCTTTGCTCCACGGATAAGCCTGAATTGGAGTTGGGTTGGCCCACAATATAGTTGGATCCATTATAACAAATATATAAAAAATAAAATATATAAGTTACACAAATTATTTTATACGGAATTTTTTTTTAATTAAGAAAAAATTATCAAATATTTTGTCTAAAATTTTCTCAATTATATTTAAAATTAATTTATAAATAATTCTTTTGAGCATTTTTTTTTTTGGGGGTAAGTGTTTTTGGAGCAAGCTCACCCATAACACGATATGATCTCTGTTTTGATAGGGTTGAACATCAACTATTCATGGTGGGTACCGTCAGGATGTCCTGATGGAATTTGCTGTTGTCGCCACCGAGCCTGTACGTGGACATATAAGCATGCATAAATTTTGTGCAGGCATTGGTCCATCGTATTAAATTCAAATGATGATATCTTCCGTGGAATGATTTTCGCTGGCGACGTACCCTCGCTGAAAGTTATTACAAAATAGGATGAGTTTTAAGGCAGCGTGGATTTTTATTTAAGATATTATCTATTTTAACATAAGACATGTAAAATATGTGGTTGGTACTTCGGTTTTTTATGGTTTTATTTTGAAAAAGACATATCAAAATTAGAAAAGAAAATACTTATATATAAATAGGAGATCACATAATTATTCAATTAATGTAGGACATTTCACAGTTGAAAAATGCGCCAAGTGAATAAGCCACTATGTTGCTATAGTGGTGCAATGGTATAAAATCCTAAAGACGATTCCATTGTGTTGGAATTTGCATGACACATCAAATTTTGAATCTTGTAACATGATCAGTTACTGTTCTTTTTTGATTGATTACAATAAATGGTAAATAAAATAATAAACCAAAGAAAAAGTTAAAAAAATCAATTTGTATGAAAATCTTTTTTAATTAAGATAAAATTATGAGATTTTATATTTAAATATCTTAACAAGATTTAGAGATCCCATTACTAATTACTTCATTCAAGCACAAATATTCACAACCATTACACATATAAGGAATCAATTAATACAAATATTAATATATTTAACTATTAAATAAGAAAAAATATAATAAAAAAATAAATAATCAATCAATAATATATTCTATAAATGAAATTAAAAATGATATATTTGAGTATGACAATGGATAAATTAAGAATCAAACATTAAACAAATGCCCGAATCTTTCTCTCTCTCTTTTTTTTTTCTCTTTTCAAGTCAATTCCCTTTATGTTATAATAGTTATCAAAATTAACCCAAAGATCAAAAAATGGATATTTATATCCATGTTAGCACATGAATGCCCATTATACTTGGATTAAGTATGACTAATCATGGAACACACTTTTACCTTCAAGCATGCATTAGTGCTAATATTCTGTTCAAACTGATACATATATTTATGATGTACTATTTAGTTGAGCTATTGAAAATGCTATCATTTGAACACCATATAAATATTGAGTGAATCAGTAGATGACATATCTAATGGATATAAAACTTGCATGAAGCTAATCTCAAACCCAACACATCATTGGGTTCGAGGTCTAATTGATTAGTATTTGGGTATTGTTAACGTTGTGAGAAGGCTTGGGAAGCATTCGGTCGTTAGTCTCTTTTTATGCAATTTTGCTTCTAAAAAAGGCATCTCAATTGAGAAAAAAAAAAACAAACAATTTTCCTACTTAATGACAAAATATGATATTTTTACTATTAATATAAGATGATTTGCCTCGTAACTGTACAGATAAGAAAGTACAAAGAAGAGAACAAAACTATTAATATGTTTGGTACATAATTACACCCATAAGCGATAGAGGGGATCGAGTATTATATACGAAGAATAAAAAAATGTTGGGCAAATTAATTTTGTTGATAAGTAACTTAATAACAATAAGTTAAAATTTCATCCCGAGATTAACAACAAAACATTTCATCTAAAACTTTTGCTAAATACTCGTATACATAAATTTAGTAAATGGGGAGATGTTTTATATATATATATATATGTACAAATACAAAAAGTGATGCATATTTGGAATATGGATTGCCATCCAAATACATCAAGTCGGACCTTCAAACCACTTAATCCAGATCTCGGGATCTAGATTTTTGTTCGAATATATCAAGTTGAAAATTTGAACCACTTAATTTGAAACTTATACAATACAATAATTAATAAAAGGTAAGAAAATATGGCATCACTTTAGTATATCATCCTATACTCAAATTAGAAATCATTTCACTAATATAAAAGATTATAAAAAAATTGGTATGAACATAAACGAGAGGGATTATTTGAATTGGAGGACTCAGTTTTGTAATTGTGGAAGGATGCAAGTGAATCAAGACTACTGCTCTATACTTGCATTTTTTTCTTCCCAATTTTGATTATTTTGATTAAGAAAAATTGACGTATTTATAACTTGGCTGGCAACCAGTTTATCTCTTTAGAATTGGCTTGACTATTCATTTGAGGTAACATGTTAGTTAAGACCCAATGTTGCTTAATTTTTATAATTACTTAGTACTTAATACTTAACATTTAGTGGCTATGATTGCCTATTTAATATGACTGTTTATCCATCGAGTTATATAATCATTAATCATGACTTAATGCCAGACTTAATCTTCTGTTAAGTTATTAATTGCCTCAATTTTCACTATTCTGAGTAGGTTAGGCATCTAAACAAATTCTTGATTCTCTTCTATTCCGAGTCAAACAATTCGGTTGCTTTAGATTCCTCTATAAGTTTGTAATTTGTGGGCCCATTGTGACAAACTGACTTTCTTGACTGGAATCTGATAGAGTTTCGACAGTAAAATGACCACCAAACTAATATAACTTGTACAAAAATCTGTACAGCACAAATATACATCCATACTTCACCTCATAGGATCCAAAAGCCATAACAAATATGTATCACCAATGTCATAATTTCGGTACGATGTCGGTTCAGATAAGATGCCACTAGGTACCAATACAAATCATAATAACCTGTGGAAGCAATACATCCATCAATACTGTGAAAACTAAATTACAATATACATTGCAATCCCACACATATATTGGTATACAATTTCATCTCAAAATATACACAATATTCCATGAGAAAGGTGCAAAACTACTAAACTAAGTCCACAAAGCTTTTCCTCCAAGATCTACGGCCTAGCCAACTCCTACACTCTAATTTATCTCATCAGGTAGAGGCTTGTACTCATCTGAAGGAAGAAAAATAATAAAGGTGAGTCAGATACTCAACAAGTACAATATAATCAAGGATAATAAGCAATATATGTAAAAATAAACAAAGGAAGGGAATAAGAATAGTATATGAATGCATAAACATGAGATATGAACAAATACTTTTTTGAACCACATTTATTTATTTTTATTTTATTTTTGATCCTCTTAGATTTTAAAATATGCAAAAATTTTATTTTCTATGTAGATTTGGACCAGTAGGCCTTACCAACTAATGGTGTGGTCAAACAAGAAAAAGATTGTGTTTGCTTTTACACATTCTAAAGCACAGATCCACACAATTTAACACATTATGAAAAGCGATGTACCTATCACCCGGTATACAGAGCTATAAACATATGCCACCATGTCCCCTATGACTCAGAGACAATTCTTGTTTTTCTACAGTAATATCCTAAGATATGTAATAGAATACTTTCCTTTGAAATATAAATCTATGGTCTAGATTTCACAATTCCTTATTTTTTAAGAGAAAGTCTACCAAACGTTTTTTTCAAAGTTCTGACTCTGAGAGAACGAATCATAAACATATCAAATTGTGGCATTCCCTTTGTATACTTACATAATTCTTATATTTCTTATGGATTTAAGCCTTCATATGCTTTAAATATATGCACAAGTAATTGGGAGCTTAGGAAAAATTAGAAATTTCTTACCACAACGGACCAAACACAACTTTGAAGCTTTTGGATGATAAATCCCTTCGCAACGATTCACAACAATATTTCCAGAATGTACAATTAAGTATATACAAATTTACATGCAATTTAATACAAAATAATTGAAGGAAAACATTAACAATGTTAGGGTTTCAATTACCTAGGGCCAAATCATTCATAAGTCTCAAATCAATCGGGTAAAGAATGCTGGGGCACGGGGTTTGAGTTTCACGTGCACAAAACTTGGAAATCAGACACTAAATCGGTAAGTCATCATGCTCAAGATGTAGGTTTCAATTATCTAAAGTCAAATCATGCATAAAATCCAAAATAAATGGGTAAAATGGTTCAAGGCACGGGTTAGGGTTTCTGAGATGCACAAAACTGCGTAAAAGTAACAAATTGGACAACAAATCGATAAATATTTGTCCTCAAGTTGTGGGTTTCACAAATTGTGTACATGGGTTGGGTATCGGGAAAAAATACCTAAAAAAATTGAATGAAAACTAAAAAGATAGAAAGGAAAATATATGAGTGCATTTGTCTCAACACGATCTATCATTTTTCGAACTAGCTCTAAGTCGGATTCGAACTTGAAGGTCTTAATCTCCACTTCCTCTCTCTTCTCCTTTGTGGTCTCTCTCTCTCTCCTCTCTTAGAACCGCATGGAAATAATGGTAATAAACCTAAACGCGTTTTTATACGTGGATGGGCACTCGAGTGCCAAGGCATCCAAATGGTTGCGCTCGAGCACCCATCAGGCGCTCATCGAGCAAACGATTCTGTCGGCCCTGCCCTGGCGTGCTCGAGTGGGCATGACATTCTTTTTTTCATGCCAAGGTCATGTCTCAGGCACAGGTCGGTGCAGGTCAAGCCTGCGTCTAGCTTGCAGTGAGCCTGCTTCCCACACGCACCGTCCAGGACCCTTTTCAACCCTTCCAACCCAATTTTTCACATCCTTGAACTCTAATTTTGATTATATTAACTTAATATGTTATGATTATCATAATTTAAAACTCAAATATCATTTACAGATTAACTTTTCAAAGATTACAATGTTGGTTTTTGATTTGTCAATTTTGGATCTTTGGGCTTTTTAATCTAATTTCTCCCATATCCTTTGACCTCGATTCATCTATATTAACTTAATTACTCCTAATTATCATACTTTTGGAACCGGTACCTTACACCCGTATTTCACCGTGTCGAGTTGACCTTATCTTAGACCGTACTCAATACTTGCTCCATGCACAAATGTCAAATTCAAGCTTCAAACATATTAAAATAGAAACTTAAGCAATGCATCTTGCAAAGTAATTAAATTTGCCTTTCCAAAAGATTTTCAATTAATATTAATTGATAATTGATTGATTTTGTTAATTAGATTTTGATTCCTTATCTTATTGATCAAATTCTTTGATCATTTGACCGCCTTGGTTCACCATAAGATGCTTTGTTTAGTTGCCCATTTTTGGCTATAAAAAAGGGACTTCTCTCATTCGATCCTTAAACGACTCAACATTTGAAGGAGCTTTGTTTGACCTTTTCCCAAGCCTCACATCTTAACGTACAATGGAGTCCCTATTTTTTGAATTTGAAGAGAGATTTCTCCTTGGTGTTTTTGTAGTTCTCTGAAGGCATTCATAAAATCTGTTTTGATTACTCTCTTTTATATGAGAAGCCATTTTGGTTTTTCTCTTTTACATAATATCTTGAACCGTAGTGACTCCCCTTTTGAGTGCCTTCTCTTGATGCCACTTTCCTTCCCTTCATGGATCATCAAGGAGATCGAGCATGCTCAAAGGAAATCAGTTGGTTCTCTGTCTTTCTTCTCTTTTCTAGTGACATTTTTTAATATTACACGATAGAGACGATCGATTGGCTAGTTTGTTTTGAGAGTGAAGGGTAGCATTCTCTGAACTTTGTTTCATCCTCGAATTTATGTTGCTTGATAGCCCACATGCTTCCTTTTCTCTTTTTTTTTCTTCAAGTCATTCAAGTTACCTATCTAACTTGTAAGAACATATCCTCTATGTAAGAGTATCTATAAGAAATAATTTTATTTTTCACATTTAGGTAACAATTTTTAATCTATTCCTTTCATTGGACTTGTACTTTATAAGTATAGGTTTATAGGCTGTTAAAAGTTTAAATTAATAAAATTATCTAAATAGAAAAAAAAATTCTTTTGTTATTGATTTTGATACCTTAGCCCTTTTCGGATTATTATTTGGAAAAGAATAGCTTATTTGGCAAGTGGATAATTCTATCTTCTGACTTCTGGCAATTTGGCTTTCTAATAGTTTGGATTTCTGACAAATTAGGACATTTAATTAGATATCTTTAAATCATTCTAGTCAACCAAATCTGTATCTAGAAGCAAGTTGAATCTTTGAAATTTAATTTTCTCAATTTAAAAATAATGACGTCGTCATCATTATTATCTTTATAATGGAAATAACTTGTTGTGCCATCAGTGTCTTGATAGATGGCTTGAAAACTGTGCCTTCTTTTGATTTTCTTCTAAACATGGTATTTAGGCTTGAGAGAAGGTGAAGAAATGCACCGTTTTGATCAGCATTGACATCTAAAACACTTCGTTTTGGCCTGGCTACCCTCTTAAATTTAAAACTCTCCATCTCTTCATTTCAAACCCTAATTGCATTTTCTTCTCAAGTTGCAATGGGCCATAAGATTTCTGATTCCCATACTTGTCTTGCTTTTGATGGCTCTACAAAACACTTTAAAGGGCATTGTGGACATTGCTTCTTGCCTCTCCATGGATCTCATACTAGACATTTATGCTTGATATAATATTCCGTCTGCCATTTCCTTTAAAATTCCTTCATCTGAGGAGGGGGCTTGCTTTCAAAGGGATGGCTTTGTTGCCATTTATAAAGCTCATCTTAAGGATGGTTTTTGAATTCCTTTTGCTAGGAAATTCGTGAAAATAATAAAGGCTTTGAAAATTCCAATCTCCCATTTCTATCCTAACACCATTAGATATATTATGGCACTATGTATTTACTTTTGTTGACAGGATCTCAGACTAGATGCCCCAACGTTTAAGGTATTTTTTGATTCAATCAGGAAAATGACTAGATAGCTCTAAACCTGTGACGGATAGGATCCTAATCCTTTTAAAACCCTCCATCGTGAACACACTAAACAAAATCCAGAAATTTAAAACATTAAAATTTGCAGAAATTTTGACAGAATTTTCTCTACATCTAGACCAAAACCAAATATACAATCTGTATGAAATAACCCATACAGGCACACAACTAATCCAATATCACAATTCTCCTACAACACACATTCATAGGATATCAAATGCAATCCATGGCTTTAGGCCAACTATCCTATCTACTATATCCAAATTCAAACGAGAGATCCCATTTAGTACCTGTACAAAAATCAAAAAACATATAGCGGAAGCAAAACTATAAACTTGCAAAAGCAATATTTTCTGTTTCATCACATACATGGCATACATTTCATTTACAGGATCCATGCCTACAAAATCCATCTTCGAAATTTGGCAATTACATTCAAACTGTATCTTCCTAACATTTTTCAAAATACTCTAGGTCTCTAAAGTCTTCAGATTAAACTTTGAATTACTCTCTCACGTCTCATACTAGTCCTATAGTTTTATCTGAAAAAAATAGTAAACAGTGAGTTGAAACCCAGTAAGGTACCAAAATATGAAGAATATAATGCTCAGATGCAGAGCATATATACAGAAGGATATGAGAACTGTTAAGGAATAGGAACATATACAGAAAGTATGACAAAGTCTGGTTCGATATAAACAGGTTTCGATAATCACAATTTATGTGTTCATATCAAGCATAAATACATTAGAACAGAAAAAGAACTGTGATATTATCAGAAGAATAGAAGCATTTATAGAAAATAGGAAGAAAGCATAAATTCTATTTAAACACTTTTCGGGATCCAAAAAATGGTTCCAAATCTCATTTGTTTTTCAGAAATTCTAGTTTAATATTTTAGGGACCCATTTAGTATACTCTACTAGCCAAGGGATGAATAATCGAGGACAAATTATATTCAATCCACACAATCAAAGGTCGATAGTTCAATGTTTTGATAGTCTGATGGTTCCGATACTTCGATAGCTATCCTCAATTACCATAACCGTTATGTTCTAAGGCATGTTGGAGAACCTTATCTAACTATACGACAGTTCTAGGTCTGATTTTCCTTATGGATTACTTAATTTAATGCATTTGTTCAAAATTTCATAACCAAAATTCATCATATTTCAAAACCAAATATGATTTTCATTCAATTTCTCTTTCAGATGATTTCAGAGGTTTCCATAACTCGATAAGTCTTTCCATAGTTTGATAGTCCAGTTCCATGCAGAGTTTTCAGATACAAATCATTTGATAAACTTTACAGGACAACGATTAACATTTAAATTATCAAAATTTCAATCTTCCAACACGATTTTTTTTCCAAATTTTCGTTCAAGGGTTCCATAGAAAACTTTCAGGCTTAAACATCAAACACATGTTTATTCGTGAAATCGATGCCATAATTCCAAATACACATACAAAATCATGCATTTAAACCAAAAACCCCTAATTTTTCGAGCTAGGGTTTGCACTACATTGTCCGGACATGAAACGAAGACAAAACGTGAGCTAAATCACGAAATCAAAGTTATTAATCACAATATATATGCATAAATATAAAATCTAGTCCAAAAGTCATGAGATTCATTCATTATTCATGTCAAATATCAAAGAGCAAGAGATTTAGAGCATGAATAATGAAATGGAGATATTCAAAAGTGGTAAAAATCGAAAACGAGGTCTGAGGTACACTTGCCTTAGTTCGAGCTACCATTTTTCTTTCTTGGATCAGAGTGGAATAGCCCAAAATTTCCTTCTTTTGCCCTTTTCTCCTCTCCCTCCTTTGCTGCTTGTTGTTCATGGCCCTCTCTCTTCTCCCCTTCCGTTTTTAAAACAAAATGAAAGCAGGTCAGTGGAGAAAAGTCGGGTGCGTGCTTGAGCGTGTGGCAGGCACATGGCGAGTACAGGCCTGCTGCCAGGGTGTTGCTCTAGCGTGGTAGGCACACGGTAAGTGGGGCCCTACTCGTTTTCGGTGCTTACTACCACGCTCGAGCGCGTGGTAGGCATCGAGCTGTAGTTTGCTGAACTACAGTAATTTTTTCACCTTTTTCAATTTTACTTGTCTCAAACTTAATTATACCAATTTAATTACTAAAATTACTATGTTTTGGAAACTCGAGTCATCACAAAACCCTAGGAAGGTGTTTGAAATAAAAGATGCAAACCCTGACTCGGTAAAAAATTAAAGAGTTAGTTTCTTTTTTGTTAGTGTTCCTAGAATCTGGATCCTGTCAAATTACTAGAGCGAAGTCAAACCTACAGTTTTTGGTCCAATTCTTAACAATGAGAGCTTCATAAACTAATCTCGAACAGACCTCATTAAGGGAAACGTGGCCGAGTTATATAGGATTGGTAATTTTTTGAACCATGATACCTTAAACGTGTCATTCTAGGAGAAGCCATCATCGACATTCCACCTCATACCTTGAAAAGAAAGAGGAGTGGCCTTTTTATTAACTCTCCACCTTGTGCTAATGGATCAGTTTGGGATTGGGGCAGCAACTATTCTGGGGCATTATTTAGATGATGATGAGGTTTATAAAATTATTGATGTTGTTTTGACCAAGGTAGACGAGGGTAGTACCAAATGATCTTTTGGTAGGTCTACTTTGACTTTTACCCATTTGACTACCCCATTTTCAGAGGAGATGTCTTCTTTTAGCTTGGAAGAAAGGATTCCTTTTCCATTTTCAATCATTATATGAAAATGAATCAGTTGATGTAGTAATGCCCTGTTCTTGCCTAATTTAATTGTTATTATTCATTTATTTTAGGTTAAATTTGAATATATCAAAAATAATTATATAATATAAATTTAAAGAAAATTCGGAGTATGTAATCAATTTTGGCACCAGAGGCACAACCAATGCGTGCTCATGTGTGGATTGTAGTGTAGGCGTGCTCGAGAAGCCATGAGATGACTCTCGAGCACAGATTCTAGTGTGGGAGTACTTGAAGGATGCCCAAGGTGGTGCTCATGTGGTGATGGGGTTAGGCATGGTGCCTAACGTGCACTGAAGCAGTGCTCATGTATCTATTTGGCTATATAAGAAATAGCATACACTGTTTCAGTCATTTTGCATGGGAAAAAGAGAAAGGAGGGAGAAGGAGAAGGAGAATGAAGAGAGAGGAAGAGGATAAGAGGTATTTCAAGATATTTTTGGTCAGATCAATTTAGTTTGGAGGTTAAGGTAAGTATCCTTATATTCTATTTTTGAAATTATTTTATTTCTATTTAATTTTACCTATATTTGGAGATTTAATGTACATGCATGATATTTTACTTATCCTATTTAACTATCTTGTGCATACATGTCACTTTCACGGATTATTTTGGGATTTTACTTTTGTTTTGTTGATATTCAAGGATTTTGTTCACTTTGTAAAAATAGGAAAATATTTAAGGTGTTTTGCTTATATAAAAGTACATTTATAAAGAAAAAGTCATGAAAAGTTGTATATAGGTTATGCATGTGGTATCCATACATTGTACTTTAGGTTGGGCTCTACCATTTTTATTTGATTTGACTTGTGACATTTCTTGAGTAAAAAGCTTTATATTTGACCTTTTTGAGTGAAAGCTTTAACTTTTTTTCACTAGATAGAAAAAGTTTTAGGTTTGTAATATAGAGACCTTTCCCATTGTATGTTTTTATGAGAATAATCATAAAAAAATGAACAAAATTAATATATTTGAATGTCTTAATATATCAGACAAATTTGAAGAGTATACTCATTCCATAGGTGGAAAAAGATAAGTGATTTTGTCCTCATCTATAGGAAAACATATATAGACAGCCCTACCTGTGCTTTTAAATAGTA
The DNA here is from genome assembly GCA_033239525.1 of Nepenthes gracilis. NCBI lineage: Eukaryota > Viridiplantae > Streptophyta > Magnoliopsida > Caryophyllales > Nepenthaceae > Nepenthes > Nepenthes gracilis. The sequence continues at coordinate 8,972,031 of BSYO01000014.1, read as the reverse complement.
GTGATACAATTTAAGGTTATCGAGAGTAAGAGTAACACTTTTTCAAATTAGTTTTTTGGTCTTTGATTTTTTAATTTGCACATATTTTACCTTTTTGATATATTTTACTTGCATTGATTTAGATATTAGAGATTTTGATTGAGATTTGTAGGTTTCACTCTTAGTTGGAATTCAATTGGTTTCATACATTTAAAACTTTTGAATGCGAGGCTACATTCGGACTTTCATTAACATGATATTATTGACATTTGGATTTTGATTTCTTATGGGTTTTTATATACATTTTAATTTCTTTTGTTTTGTTTATATATGCATCAGTTTATTATATAAGTTTTATACTAATATTTGTTGAGCATTCGATTTATATTTTTATTACTTCTTATCCTTTCAAATTAGAGGGTTATAGGTGTCTTGTAGGGAGTTTGAGCGCGGATTGATTGAAGTCTCGTTCATATTGGAGAGTATCAGCTTTGTATTTGGATTATATTTGTATTTGATGTATTTTTATATTATTTGGGGTTGACTGTTACGAATTTAGATCAAAGTAAGCCTAATTAATAAATAATTATTTTTTAAATAATAGATAAATAAATCCCAAACCTGGGTGTGATATAAACAAATAGATCAAAAAATTTCATTATCTGGAATATAAAAATAGATAGACCCAAAATTTATCACAAGATTTCATTGAATAATCGTTCGGATAATATAAATATGACCCACTTTGCATATCATAATGGATGTACCTATACTGTGACAACAACTCATCCACAAAATATAATAAATCTATAAAGTCTTAATATACTATCAGAAGGCCTATACCTGGCCCATTTAACAACCAAATATAATCCATACAGATGCAATAATGTCTAAACGAATGTAATATTTATCAAAATATGTGATACCGTGTCAGATATTGTCTAACTCTTATAAGATATCCAACTCTTTACTCTAAAGGGGTAAAACAAAAAATGTGAGTTTAAAACACAGCAAGTATCATATATATATATACATATAATAATAACATGTCCGATAAAATTAGAGAGAGGATCTATAAACAGATTTCAAAACAGAAAATAGATACAAATAAGATATCCAAATATATTATAAAATCATCGTTCAAATACCAGACAGATAGGACAGGTCAACTACAAATAGAACTCAACCTTTCCTGCCAATGGAAAGGGAATAGAGTCTTTCTATCGAGAGAGGTGTCATAGATATGACACCGTGTCACAGATACGACAGTCAATAATGGATAGCCATAATAGGATATTACTATAAAGATGGCGGTTAATAATAGATAGCTATAAATATTGTCTCGCCTTAGAGATGACGATCAATAACAGATAGCCATAGATATGGTCTCACCACAAAGACGATGGTTAATAAAAGATAACCACAGGTATGGCTTCACCATATAGACGGTTGTCAATAACAAGTAACCACAAATATGGCTTCACCGAAGAGACAATAGTTAATAACAGATTGCCACAGATATGGCTCCACCACATAGGTAGCATTTAATAACAGATAGTAGTGACCATAATCTTCAGGCAGTATTAGATGTTTTTTGAGTTTTTATAAAATAGTAAAACTCTCCAAAAATCATAAAACCCGAATAAAATTCCAAATTAACCAAGAATCATATATGTATTTACATAATAAATAGATAGGGTGCTTAAAAATAATATGCATGTAAGTAAAATCTTCAAACTGCAGTCATAATACATGAGATGTTGAAACAAACCAAAAATACGGCTTATAGATACTTGCCTTAACCTCATATGTGAGATCCTGATCCCAAAACATGATAATTAGGGAGGAGTGATGATGGCCAGAGTAGATAAGATGATGATCGGCCGAAGTGGTATGATGATTTGATGATGGTCGGAGTTGATAAGATGATGACCGGTCAAAGTTGTGTGGTGAGTTGATGATGGCTGGAGTCGATAAGATGATGACTGGCCAGAGTAGTATGGTGAATCGATAACCGGAATTGATGATGGCCAGAGTTGATAAGAGGATGACCGGCCGGAGTGGTGTGGTGAGTTGATGTTGGCGAGAGTTGATGATGGCTGGATTTGATGGTCGATCGGAAGAAGAAATACTAATTGGATTTAGAAATATTGACTGGAGTAGATTAATGGCGTTGAGAACCGGAGTGAATTTTAAAGTAAAATACTGAAGTGAATTTTTGAAGTAACTTTGCCGGCGTAAAATGCTTTACCTAAATTTGTTGATGACCAAAGTAGATTGAATTTGATAAAGACCGACTTTGTTGATAGTCGGAGTAGATTTACCTATTTCGTTGACTCTTTCGACCTATTTAGAGTAAGTAAATTGCTCCCACCTATTTTGCTGACCTTCTAGAAAGGAAGTACCAAGTAGGTGACTTATCCCACCTATTCCCACTTAACCCATCCTTTATAAATGCTGAGTTCGATAGAGAGGAAAAAAGTTAGAAAAATTTGTGAAGAAAGGGGGAAGTAGGAGACGAAGAGGAAGAAAGAGTCTTAGGCCAGATGGGAGTAAGGAGTTCGAAAGGAAAGAGCACTTCGGAACTCGTTTTCTAGGTTCACTGCTTTTGAATATCTCTATTTCGTTAGTTACGCTCTAAAACCCCATCCCCTAAGTTTCGTTACGAAAAATCTATGAATTTTATGATTTTGATATAAGTTTCATGATTATGAAATTGTAGCTCCTGACTTTGATTTCATGTTTTGGCCCATGCTTTATGTTCAATTTACATCCGAATTACTTTGCATGAAAATCTTGCATGGAACTGGAATGGCAAAATATGAAGGCCATTTTGAATTTGACGGGATTATGTAATGCGTGAACTTTGAATCGGCCTTGAGATATGATAAATTTTTATTTTGAACTATAAATAAATGCATTAAGATTAGACCTAAAATTATTACGTAGTAAGATAAGGTTCTCCGGCATGCCTTAGAATATTACGGTGATAATCAGGGATAACTCCATCTATAGAGTGATACATGGTCTGCCCCTCCTCAGGACCTAATAAGAGGATAGAAATTTAAACTTTAAACTTTGAATATTGAATGAAAATGGAAATGGATATGACTTTTGAACTTCGGCTTTTGATTGTGTAGAGTGAACACAATTTATCCTCGATTATTCACCCCTTGCCTAGTAGGGTCTACTAGCCTAGGTCCCATGAGCAATAGAGCTAAGGATGGAAGGATGAATATAAATGACATTTATTTATGAACTTTGAAATTTGACACTGAGTTATGAACTCCGGAAATTGGCATTGAACTATGAATTTTGAAAAAAAATGATGTTGAATTAAGAACGTTGAAAAATGGCATTGATCATGAATTTCGGTATCTTCCATGACCTTTGTCTTATTGCAATTATGATTTACAATGTCTGTTTTCGGTACCTTATTGGGATTCGGCTCACCTGTTATGATTTTCTTTCTAGATAAGACTGTAGAACTGGTCCCGGACGAGCAAGAATAGATAAAGCTTAGCAAGGAGGAACTTTAGAGTCGGAAAGCTTGTAAAAAATTTTTAGGATTTTTGATGGTTGTGAATGTATTTATCTCAACTCGTGAATAAATGTTATATATGAACAATAACTATGCAACTGCTTGTTCACATTTTGGGAATAGATCTGCTTCTGCAATCTACTTTTGGATACGATCAGGTTCTAGATGGCATCTATGTATGAGTTTTGGTATGATGAATAGAAATGTTAAAAGAGTTGGAGCAGGGGATATTATATGGCATTAGATGATCCTGTGAAAGTATTGTGATTATGTATAGGAGGCTATATTTGTATTTGCAAGTTTCATTCAAAAATAAATGTATTGTTTTGGTCCGAACTGTCTTAACTTAAAATTTATATTTTTGGGTTTTAGTTTTTGTATGGTTACTGACAGAAGGAAAAAAAAAAAACTATTCCATCACGGTTAGTATTAGAGAAAAAATGAGGTGCCTTAGGAATGATCGATCGTAAAGCGGAAGTATATGTTTATGTTTAAGTAGGACAAGGCTAAGGATAATTGAGGTTAGATAGGAAATTTAGGTGTTAACCTTTAGGCTAGTCCTAAACTTTCTTGAATAATTATTAATCCCTCCCTATAACCTAATCCTCTAAGGTTTATTAATATTGCCCTGTTCTCAATTATAGGATATAAATAGCCAGTAGAAGAGGTAGAAGAAATGTGACGAAATGAATTTTTTTTTTGTCCTCAAAAGTTTTGTCAAAACAGAAACACCTTTAACGGTCTAAAACATAAGGTAAGACTCCTGCAGAAATTTCGGTAGAGTCTTCTTTGTAATAGGGTGAAAACCCAAAAATATAACCCTGTATAATCATCCATAACAAGCACACAACTATTCATCATTCACAATTCCTACAACAAACATTCACAGGATCACATGTGCCATCCATAGCACAAATCCATAAAGACATTTACTACACTAACAGTTTAATAACGAGATGCCATCTAGGACCTGCATAGTAAATTTAGAGTATATAGCGGAAGTAACTAAGAACCTGCAGAAGTATAGCATTTTCTCTTCTACTATCATACATATCAGGAGCTTTCTATACAAAAATCAACATGTTCTAAGACATCAATAATCACAAGATCAGTATACAAAAATCATATGCAGCTAGGCCTTTACGTGGGCGCGGCTCCTCCCAAAATAGCTCAATATGCTATGGTCCTCAAAAGTCTTCAAGAAGCTTCTTTCTCGATTACTCTTTTCGTCAAGTAAAAGCTCTACTGTCTCATCTGGAGGGGGGAAACACTAAAACAGTGAGCCGAGGCCCAGCAAGGTACATGCACATGAGCAATAAAACCATGATGCGCGGTCATGTAATCAGCAATGCGAAACGAGCGGTTGACGTAAAATTCAGGAAATAGAAAAATCATGCGTTGACAGTAATATACTACATAAATCAGAAAACAGAAATCATCCACTGAGATCGGGTAATCGCTCGGCAAGCGTAAATCGGTAGTCGAAATCGGTAATAGTAAAGCGTAATCGGTGCGGTAACCAAGAACGAAAATCGATCACGGTAGCCAATAACAAAAATCAATAATCAAAGCTGAAGTGCAATTAACATAACGCATCTGAGATCTTGCTAGCGTACCCTACTAGCGAGGAGGCGAGTGATCGAGGATAGATTGTGTTCACTCCACACAATCCAAGGCCGAAAAGCAGTATCCCATCTCTAGGGATTAACAAGTGTGCCACCCGATGGTAGGCCGTGAAGAAATTTTCTCCCCCGTAATGCCCCAGGGCAGGGCGGACCCCAAATAACTCCATGGACAGAGTTATCCTTGATTACCACCGGAAAGTCCTAAGGCATGCCGGAGAACCTATCCGGACTGTAATTAGTCTCGGGTCTTAAAATAACTGTAACGGAAACATTTCTTTATCGAAAACCCCTTTTTGAAATCAGCTTTTCTGAATACACTTTCAGCTAACTTGAAACATACATGAAAATTTTCTCAGTACAGGTCGGTACACATTTTCGAAAATAAATTATACTGGAAGCTTCAATTTGATGTCAACTAACTTTCATATAACTGGAGCTACGGTTAAATATTATTAAAACCCTTTCATTTTCGTACTTAGTGCTTCACCAAAACTTCCGGACACAAATCGGTCTCTAAACAAGTCTTATTTCATAAAATCAAAGCCATAAATCCAAATATATATACTCAATCATGCATTTAAACCATAAATCCCCAAAACTTCAAATTAGGGTTTGGCCATGTTCTTTCAATGTCAAAATAAACACATAACACATGCTCATGCATGAAATCGAAGCCAAATACTTCCATAAACATGAACAAACATGAAATCTAACCAATTAATCGAAGGAAACATGTTTCAACATCATTTTTACAACATTTTCATGAACTTTAAAGCAAGAGAAACAGTAAAAACGTAAAACGACGTCCGAGGTACACTTGCCTTGAGCTCGCTCTGCCATTATTTTACCCGGATCGGATCGAAACAGTAGTCTCTCCCCTTTCTTCCTCTTCGTGCTTGCTGTTGTGCCTCAACTTCTTCTCTCTACAAACACATATCCTTTAATCGGCATTTAAATAAGGAAGTATTACACAATATCGTCCGAAGTTTTCGGAAGAGTAGTACCCATGTACAGTGCACAGGAATAGTGCACGTGAACAGTGCACACGTGCACGAATTGGTTGATTCTCGGAATTTTGGACATCCAACAGGTAATTTATCAAACCCAAGGCATGGGTAACTATAATTCCAAGTCAATTTATACATTTAAATCCAAATAGAAGCTCAAACGGTGCCCGGGCGTGGGTCGAGGGCTTTGCGAACGAATTTCCATTAAATTCCGCAATTTCGGATACCCAATCGGTAAATCAACTTACCCAAGTGATGTATAATCATAATCTAGTCCCAAATAAATCAAAAGCCCCAAAATCGAAGCCCTAAACCACCCGGGCGTAGGGTTAGGGTTTCACGAACAGAATTTCACAAAATTCCACCAAATCGGGTACCCAACCGATGAATTAACTCATGGGGGATTTGGGTAATCATATTCTAGTCCTAATTCATGCAAAAGCCCCAAAAATCAAAGGCCGGAATCCACCCAATTGCGCATGAACAGTATACGCGCATGGGTGAGGGTTTCAAATGCGCATAACGGTATGTAAACAACGAATCCGACGATGATATTCACATATATACACAATTAGACTATGGGCATCACAATGATATACATAGGGTTCGGTATCGAGGCAAAATACCCAAAGGGGATCGGATGAAAATCAACAGAAACGGAAGAAAAATGGTATAGATTTACTTGCATCGACATGCTCTACAATTTCTCTAACGGGCTCGAAGCCGGATTTGGACTCCATGGCCTCGATCTCGTCCTTTCTCTCTCTTGTTCGTCGCCCTCTCTCTCTCTCTTTAGAACCCTAGGACCGTGAAAAATGAAGAGGGGGGGCGGAGGTCTTCAGGTACACCACTTGTTTTTCTGCCTGATAGGAGGGCTTGAGCGCACGGAGGGCCCCGGTCTGGCCCGCGGCAAGCCTGCAGGAAGCCTACGTCGCGTTTTCGCCGTTCGGGACCTGTTTTGACCATTCTAACCCAATCTTTCACATCCTTGGACTTTATTTTTGATTATATAACCTCAATAAGTCATGATTATCACAATTTAAAACCGAATCTTGTCAACGAATCAACATTTCAGCGCTTGTAATTTCGGTTCCCGATTTACTAGTTTCGGTTCTTTGAGCTTTCCAATCCATTCCTCCCGTATCTTTTAAACACAATTCATCTATTTTAACTTATTTACCATCCAATTATCATATTCCAAAACTCGGGTCATCACAAGAAATGATCGAGGTGGCGTTGGTATGCCCTCAGATCGCAAAGAAGAGTATGGAAATCTGTTGGGAAGAATGACGAACATAATAGAGTCAATGGAGCAACGCCATATGGATCTAGTCCTAGCACCAGAGCCAGCTCCGGTAAATCTTGCCCCAATAGCATATGATAAATTTACGATGGAGAGAGCACCGAAATTCTTGGGAGAACCAGATCGAGCCAAAGCCAATATCTAGATTAGGAGAATGAAGAAGATTTTCACAGTGATACAATGCACTGATCAGGAAAAAGTTACCTTTGCGGCCTATAAATTGGAAGGAGAGGTCGATAGTTGGTGGGCTAAGAAAAAGAGGACGTTTGGGGTACTTGATGAAGAGATCACTTGGGGAATATTCAAAGAGGAATTTATGAAAAAATATTTCTCCTCTAGTCTTCAATATCAGAAGGAGGAGGAGTTCATGCGACTTAGACAAGGGATCCATACAGTAGCTTAATATGATGCGAAATTTACGAAACTGTCATGTTTTGCCCCTTACTTTGTGGAGGATGGATTGAGGAAGGTGAAAAAATTTCAGCAAGGACTAAGAGATGATATTAGAAGGAAATTAGTGACCCAAAAGCTTCAGATGTATGCAGACATTTTAGATCGGGCATTAATATTTGAGGTGTGACGTAACTTTTTTTTTTGCAAAAGAAGGCCACTAGCTTGAGATCCCTATCACGGAGTATGATAATTATAGATCGGGCATTAATATTTGAGCTTGAGTTGGAGACACGCATAATCCCTTTTTTTTGCAAAAGGGAAATGTGGGGGGTCACGGAGGCATTGGCAAGAGGCATGAAGGGGAGAAAGAGGAAGAAGAAAAAGGGGAGAAAAGAGGAGGAAATCACCCGTTCTGATCCGATTCGAAAAAAAAATAATGGTAGATCATGCTCAGACAAGTGTACTTTGGACATTATATATCATTTTTATAGTGTCGTAATATCTCCATGTTATCATTTATACTCCGAAAACCTTGTTCTATACGATTTGACATGAATAATGCATGAATCTCATGACTTTTGGACTAAAGTTCTTATTTATGCAAAATATCTGTGACAAATAACTCCGATTTCATGATTTAGCTCATGTTTTGTCTTTGTTTCATGTCCGAACCATGTATCGCAAACCCTAGCTCGAAAATGAGATGTAAATTTGAGCTTAATTCATGTTATATGTATGTTTTATGAATTATAGCATCGATTTTGTACCCATGTTCTGTGTCCTATTATTGTCCTAGAATTTTGCCCAAAACCCTAGCACAAAAATTGGAAAATTTGTGTTAAAAATTCAGAATTTTGATGATTTAAATGTTAGTCATTACTTTGTAAAGTTTATTAAATGATTTGTATTTGAAAACTCTGCATAGAACAATATTATCAAACTATGGAAGTCTTTTTGAAATCATCGAAGAATTGATTGCATGAGTTTGGACTTGGCTTTGAAATATGATGAAATTGATTATAGAATTTTGAGCAAAAGCTTTAAATTAAAGTAACTAGTAAGGAAAACGGACCTAGAACTGTTGAACAGTTAGAAAAGGGTTCTTCGGTATGCCATAGAACGTTATGGTAGTAATCGAGGAAAAGTTATCGAACTATCAGACTACCGAACCATCAAACCCTCGAATTGAGATATATACCGTCAAACTATTGAACTATCGGCCTTTGATTGTGTGGATTGAATATAATTTATCTTTGATTACACCGATTGGGTCCCTAGAACATTGAACGGGAATTTCTAAAGAACATATAAGATTTGGAATTGTTTTATGAAGCCTGACACATGTTTAAATGAAATTATGTTTTCTTCTAGTTTCCGTGGACACCTTTGTTCTTCTGATATTGCTATAATTTCTGTTCTATTATATATATGTTATGCATGAAAGTATGAATTATGATTATTGAGATCTGTTCTCATGAATGCTTCTATTCTTCTGATATCATCGTTGTTTTCTATCTTAATGAATATATGTTCTACATGTTTTGGTACATTGCTGGGTTTTAACTCACTGTTTACTAATTTTTTTCCTCCAGATAAAAATATAGAGATGATACTAGATGAACAAAGTGATTAGCGTTTAGCAAGGAGCTGGATGGACTCTCAGAGCCTTTGAAGATTTGGGATTTTTGGTTATTGTTAATGTAAATACTTAAATTGTGAAGAAAATTATGTATTAATAGTTATGATAAGTTCTGCATATTCTTGAAACAGAAATTATACTTCCGCAGGTTCATATTATGGATTTAGTTACTTTCGCTATATGTTGTCTGTATTTGTACAGGTCTTAGATGATATCTCTCGTATATTTTTGGTATAGTGGAAAGGATTGTATGTTAAAGTCATAAATGGATATGGCAATTGTGATCCTGTGTATGTGTGTTGTAGGAGAACTTGTGGTTTTTGGATAGTTGTGTGCATGTATTGATTATATTATATAGGTTTATGTTTCAATTTAGCCCAATTTTAGGAGTGACTCTACCCATTTTTTTCTAGAATTTTAAGTTTGGATTTGGGTTTCTGTTCGGATTTGGGTTTCTGTTCCTGTATCTGTATGACGGAATTATCTAAGGATAAAAAAACCTGTTCCGTCACACTAGCTGGGCAAACTTTAGCTCCGGATCGAATGTGGGGCTCTCAGGGCCGTCTAAAAAGGCAAAGACAACTGTTAAGGAGAAAAGTATAGTTGAAGCCCAATCAGAGAAGAACTCTCAAATATCAGTTACTGATTGTACTCACTGTGGAAAAAACCATGCTGAGAGACCCTGTTTTAAGGCGATTGGGGCATGCTTTAACTGTGGGCGGTAGGGTCATTTGATGAAAGATTGTTCATTACTCAAGAGATTTGAAGCAAAGAAGCTAACAGTTGTGGCTAAGGCTTTTGTAGTGATGGTACAAGACCCTAAAACGTTTCTAAACGTGGTTGAAGGTACCCTCCTTATCTGTAGAGTTCCAACCTCTATTTTATTTGATTCTGAGTCTACACACTCTTTTATTTTTCTGTAATTTGCACATTATATTGTATCTACCCTGAGAATTTTAGATTTTTCTTTAGTTGTATCAACCCTTATAGGGTCCTCGGTAGTGACTGATGTTATGTACCCAGAGTGTGTGGTTGAGATGGATGGAAAATGTTTGATGGTAGACTTGGTATTGTTAGATATGGGTAAATTTGATGTTATCTTAGGAATGGACTGGCTAACAAAATACCATGCTAGTATTGATTGCTTTTAAAAAAGGGTGTGTTTCAATATCCATGGAATTGAATCCTTCTCATTTAAAGGTATTGGGAGAAAGGAGATGATTATGTTGATTTATACTTTATGTGTTAAACATTTGATAAAAAGTGGATGCCAAGCTTATTTAGCGTATGCCAGCACTCTTAGGAGTTATAGTGTGCTGGCTTAAGATGTTTTGGTGGTGTGTGATTTTGGGGATGTATTTCTGGAGGAGTTCCCAAGACTACCTCCTCACTGAGAGATTGAATTTGAGATAAAGATTATTCCCGATGCTGTTCTGATTTATAATGCACCATATCGTATGGCACCCACTGAATTGAAAGAGCTAAAATTGTAGTTCAGGAGTTGTTAGATAAGAGATTCATTAGACTGAGTGTATATCTGTGGGGTGCACCGTGTTGTTTGTAAGGAAGAAGGATGGATCTCTGCAGCTATGTGTGGACTACCGTGAATTGAATAAAATTACGATTAAGAACAAATATCCTTTGTCGCATATTGATAATCTGTTTGACCAATTACAATGATCTCGGGTGTTTTTAAAAATTGATTTAAGGTCCGGATATCATCAACTGAGGATTAAGCAAGACGATATGGGCAAAACTACTTTTAGAATGAGGCACGGCCACCATGAAATTCTTGTGATGCCGTTTGGTCTTACAAATGCTCCGATAGCTTTTATGAGTTTGATGAATAGGGTGTTTAGGCCTTATCTTGATAAGTTTGTGGTGATATTTATAGATGACATTTTGATATACTCTAAGAGCCATGAGGAGTATGAAACCCATTTGAAGATTGTATTCTAGGTGCTTTGGGGAGACAAGTTGCATGTTAAACTAAAAAAGTATGAATTCTGGCTAGAGAAAGTGATATTTTTGGGGCATGTGATTTCCAATGGAGGTATTGCTGTAGATTGGAAGAAAGTCGAGGCCGTTACAAATTGGAGTCGGTCTACGTCTGTTATTGAAGTCTGGAGTTTTCTTGGCATTGCCGGATATTAGACACGCTTTGTAGAGAAATTTTCTCAAATTGCCATGCCCCTGACTCAGTTGATAAAGAATGAGGTCAAGTTTGTCTGGACAGAAGAATGTGCCTGGAGTTTTTAGAAGTTGAATGATTGCTTAACAACCGCTCCGGTTCGACTATTTCCGAACGGTTCAGGTGGTTTTGAAGTATATTTGTGGTGCTTCTAAGGCTGGTTTAGGATGTATGTTAATGCAAAATGGCAAGGTAGTGACTTATGGTTCTCGACAGCTGAAGGTGCACAAAACGAACTACCCAACACACGATCTGAAACTTGCTGCAGTTGTGTTTACCCTCAAAATTTGGAAACACTACCTTTATGTAAAAAGTTTCTTGTTTATTTTGATCATAAGAGCTTGAAATATCTGTTCTCACAGAAAGAGCTTAATATGAGGCAGAGGAGATGGGTGAAATTTTTGAAGGATTATGACTATGAGATTCAGTATAAGTTATGGAAAGTTAATGTAGTTACAGATGCTCTGAGCCACCGATCAGGCTACGTGGCGAGGTTACAGATTAAACAGATGGAGATATTAGATTACTTGAAGCAATGTGATATCCAACGATATGTTTGAGGAAACCGAATGCTTTTATCGTACATGCAGATTCAAGTGGAGGTGATTAATGAGGTGAAGGAGAAGCAGGTAAATGATTCTTTCCTTAAGAAAATTGTGGGTGATTCGAATAAAGACTCCAAAATTGATTTTAATATTCAAACGGAAGGAGTGCCGAGATTTAGAGATTTTTTGTGTGCATCGAACGATAAGGCGTTGAAGGAGAAACTCTTAAAGGAAGCTCACTGATCTTGGTACACAATTCATCCTGGAACGAATAAGATATATTAGGATTTGAAGAAAATATTTTGGTAGAGAAACATGAAAAGGGATATTATGGCTTATGTAGAAAAATGCCTTGTGTGCCAACAATTAAAAGCTAAAAGAAGAAAGTCATCTGGGTTATTGCAACCGATGCTGATTCTGAGTTGAAAATGGGAGGATGTTACTATAGATTTTGTGTCTGGTCTACGAAGGACTCCTAGAAACCATGACGCCGTTTGGGTTATCGTTGATCGGTTGACAAAATCAGCTTATTTCTTGGCAATCAGGACGACTTACTCTCGTGATAAGTTGGCTCAGCTGTATGTGAATGAAATTGTCAGACTTCATGGTGTGCCAACTTCCATCGTATCTAATAGGGATCCCCATTTTGTTTCAAGATTTTAGGAAAATTTGCATAAAGAATTGGGGATGGAGCTGAAGTTCAGTACTGCCTATTACCTCCAAACCGATGGCCAATCGAAACGTACAATTGAGATCCTAGAGGATATGTTAAGAGCCTCGGTGTTAGACATGAAAGGGACTTGAGATAATTATTTGGCCTTGGCAGAGTTTTCCTATAATAATAGCTGTCAGGCAAGCATAGGCATGGAACCTTTCAAGGCATTGTATGGAAGAAAATATAGGTCTCTAATCCACTGGGAGGAAATCAAAGACAAAAGAATTTTGGGCCCTGAAATCGTTAAAGAAACGGCGGAGAAGATTAAGTTGATACACGAGAACCTAAAGTTGCCCAGAGTAGATAGAAAGCTATATAGACCAAAGGAGGTCTGAATTAAAGTTTGATGTGGGTGACTATGTGTTTTTGAAAGTATCACTGTCTAAGGGGATGTTCGGATTTGGGATAAAAGGAAAATTGAAACCACGATTCATTGGCCCCTTTGAGATTTTAGAGAGGATTGGAGAAGTGGCTTACAAGTTGGCGTTGCCACCTAATTTGGTAGAGGTACACGATGTATTCCATGTATCGATGCTCCAAAAATATGTCTACAATCCCACGCACGTGATCGAGTTCAAACCCTTAACGATTGACAAGGATTTATTCTACGTTGAGGAGTCGATGCTGATTTTCGATTGGAAGGATCAAAGGTTACATACGAAAACAGTCTTCCTGGTGTAGGTGCTTTCGAGAAATCACTCACCAGAAGAAACAACTTGAGAACGTGAAGAAGAAATCCGGAGCAAGTATCCCTACTTGTTTACTTAAGGTCTGTAACTTCATTTAAATTTCAAGGATGAAATTTCTTTAAGTGTGGGAAAGTTGTGGGATCCCAATCCAAAAAACTAGATAATTAGGGAGGAGTGATGATGGCCGGAGTTGATTTGATGATGACCGGTTGAAATGGTAAGATGAGTTTATGATGGCCGGAGTTGATTTGATGATGACTGCCCAAAGTGGTAAGGTGAGTGATGATGGCTGGAGTTGATTTGATGATGACCGGTCGAAGTGGTAAGGTGAGTTGATGATGGCCGGAGTTGATTTGATGATGGCCGGAGTCGATTTGATGATGACCGGCCGAAGTGGTATGGTGAGTTGATGATGGCCGGAGTTGATGGTCGACTAAAATTATAAATATTGACCGGATTTAGAAATATTGACCGAAGTAGATTAATGGTGTTGAGAACCGGAGTAAATTTTAAAGTAAAATGCTGAAGTGAATTATTGAAGTAACTTTGTCGAAGTGAAATTCTTTACCTGAATTTGCTGATGATCGGAGTAGATTGAATTTGATAAAGACATGACTTTGCTGATAGATGGAGTAGATTTACCTATTTCATTGACTCTTTTTACCTATTCAGAGTAAGTAAACTGTTCCCTTGGCTGATAGGTTCTACTAGCCTAGGTCCCTTGAGCAATAGAGTTAAGGATGGAAGGACGAATAAAAATGACATTTATTTATGAACTTCAGAATTTGACACTGTGTTATGAACTTCGAAAATTGGCATTGAATTATGAATTTCGAAAAAAAAATGACGTTGAATTAAGAACTTCGGAAAATGGCATTGATCATGAATTTTGATATCTTCCATGACCTTTGTCTTATTGTATTTATGATTTACATTGCATGTTTTTGGTACCTTGCATGTTTTTGATACCTTACTGGGTTTCAACTCTCCTGTTATAATTCTCTCTTAGAGGAGATTGCAGAACTAGTCCCTGGACGAGCAAGAATAGATAAAGCTTAGTAAGGAGGAACTTTGGAGTCGGAAAGCCTGTTGAAGATTTTGAGGTATTTTTATGGTTGTGAATGTATTTATCTCAATTTGTGAATGAATGTTATATATGAACAATGACTATGCAATTGCTTGTTCACATTTTGGAAATAGATTTGCTTTCGCCATCTGCTTTTGGATATGATCAGGTTCTAGATGGCATCTCTATATGAGTTTTGGTATGATGAATAGAAATGTTAAAAGAGTTGGACCGTGGATATTATATGGCATTAGATGATCCCATGAATGTATTGTGATTATGTGTAGGAGTCTATATTTGTATTTGCAAGTTTCATTCAAAAATGAATGTGTTGTTTTGGTTCGAACCGTCTTACCTTAAAATTTATATTCTTGGGTATCAGTTTTTGTATGGTTACTAACAGAAGAAGAAAAATCATTCCGTCACATCATATCAAGTAGATTTGATAAAAAAATCTCCGAAGTACCCGAACTCTTCTTCTCTCTCTTCTTCCTCTCTCCTACCACGCGCTTCTCCTCCTCTCTCTCTCTTTTGCTCCGCCTTCCTCCTACTTGTGCCTCTACTTCTTCCTCCCCTCCCCCTTTCTCTTTTTCTCTTCCTCCTGTGCTCTCTCTCTCTCTCTCTCTTCCACACGCTTCTTCTTCTGCTATTATTATTATTGTTATTATTATTATTATTATTGTTATTATTATTATTATTTTATTTTATTATCCAACCAACACTTGGGTGCCAACATAGATGCACCTTGAGCATAAGCCCACTAGAATTGATGCTTAGGCGCCCCTTGGGCACATTTCAGGCACCTGTCCTACTGATCTAAATTTTCCTTTAAAATTTTATAATATTTAATTAATTTTTATCAAATCTAAATTACATCCAAAATAATAAATATCACCAAAATAAAGTATACGGAAGCCAAGTATTACAATTTTTTTCTCCTTATAAAATTTTGTCTCGAAATTTGTGCATCTCAAATCTCAAACAAATAGGGGTATTCTCCCGGACTTCATCTTCAAGCTTCCAAGTCACTTCCTTGATCAAATGATTCCTCAAAAGCATTTGGCTAATGGAATTATTTTATTCCTTGTCACTTGTTCCTTTTATCTCAAAATCTCAACGTAAAAACAAATTATTGCCAATCAATAATGGCTCAAATCTGAACACATGTGAAGGATTATAGACCTATCTTCTTAGTCTACATACATAGAATATATCATAACAATTTGCTAAACTTAGAGGTAAGGCTAATCTATAGGTCACCTCTCTGATCTGTTGAGAACCTCGAATGATCCAATGAATCTTGACTTTAAATTACCCATCGTTCCCAAAACTTGAAATTCCTCTCCTCGAAGATACTTTTAAAAACACCTAACAACCCACCTCAAACCTTAAATAAAATTGTAAGTCAGATCTCCTACTTCAAATATCAAATCAAGTCTCATGACTTATGGCCATAGGCCCACACGCTTCTATTATGCCACTCTGATTGATCATTTGCCTGTAAATTATTAACATATCAAATTCCAACCCGGTGCCCAATTTCTTATATGAACATGTCCTAAAATTTTGATAAAAATCTCAAATCACAATTAGAAACCTTGAAATTGGAATACCTTAAAACCTCTTCATCTCGATACTATACCAACAAGCCAACTTATTCCTTGAATACCTCAACAGAATTGGGAAGAAAATGGTTGATCTTGTCAGCTAATCCACAATCATCCATATAACATCCATATTCTTCACCATCCTAGGCAACCCCGAAACAAAATCTATTGTTATATATATATATATATTCCACTTCCAACTAGAAATTGACAAAGGATGTAAAAATCCTGGAGGCTTTCTATACTTTGCTTTCATCTGCTGAGACACAATATACCTTGCTACATAAGTCACAATCTCATGCCTCATATTCTGCCATCCGAAGGACTTCCTCGTGTCTTGATATATTTTATTCACACTTGGATGAATTGTATACCTCAATCTGTGAGCCTCATTCAGAATTTTCTCCTTTAACTCATCGATATTTGGCACATAAATCTGATCCCAAAAATAAAGAATCCCACCAGACCAAATACGAAAATCTACTCTCAACTCACTATCTAAATCTCCCATAATCTCTATCAGATATGAGTTGCTCATCAGATTCTCCTTAATCTTCTCCAAAATCATTGGCTACACTTGAAGGTATGATAACATCATCCTCGACCCTTGGGAGTGTAATTGAATCGTACAATTCTTTATTCCATCCAAGATTTTCCACTCTTTAGACAAGTGGCCCATTTGACTGTAATTAAAATAGGCTCCCCTCTGATGGAAGTAAACTCGCCCAACATGATTGTTCCCACAAAAACTCGCAGGCAAACCTCGTGAACTGGAACCATGGAGGAGAAGACTTCGCTTCAATTGAATTTCCTTTATCTTGACTTCTATATATCAAACAAGATATCAAATGATATCCACCCTTTGAGTTCAGGCCTCGATACTCTAATTTCTTCTAAAAATATTTTCCCTGGAGCTGCTTCTGTTCAATCAATAGGGCCTAGTCCAACATCTCATTATAAGTCCGTAATTAGAACGACACCAATTACTTTTGAATAGAATCTTACAGCCATTGCTGAAATTTCTAAGCTTTTAAGGACTCATCTATGACTAAATATGGAGAAAACAGAGATAACTCTATAAAATGTGTTGTACTCAACTACTATCTTGCTTCCTGCCCGGCAGCTATCGAATTCAGCTCCTTTGACCTCCCAAATGCTCGAAGGAAAAAAACTTCTCCAAAAATGCCCCTCGAATGACATCCTAAACTATCTCCTTATTTTTCTAACCCAAGATATGGCATTAGGAGTTCCACCATCTGATAGCTTCATTGTCTAATTTGTATGCAGTAAATCTTACTTTAGCCTCTAAGCAATCAATGATCTCAAATACTCTCCCCACCTTTTTAGCCTGTTCTCAACTTTAATTGGGTTGAATTCTCCTAGAAACTCTGGAATATGCTCACCCTCGAACCAATCGAAGGGCATCCTACCGTGACCCTACTCAGCCATCCTCCTCAAGGCAGCCATATCATGATCTTGCCATTGAATCATCCTATCCATCATGTCACTCATGAGACCCATCATAGCAACGTAATCATCTTCACAACTTGAGATCAATCTCCTTTCCCTAGCATCTTCCTGATTTAAGACTAATCTTTTGCCCCTAGTATTCCTATTGTCCGCCATAATATTCACCAATCATTCAAAAGATTTAATTAACAATCTTTCTAAAATTGACATGAAATTGACCCAAAATACTTTTCAATATGACTTTCTCTAACACTACTTCTATCATGAACTTATACCAAAGTAGGTCTAATTAATAAATAATTAATTTTTAAATAATCGATAAATAAATTTTAAAACTCCAGTGTGACATAAACAGACAAATTAAAAAATTTTATTATCTGAATATCAGTAATAAACAAACCTAAAAGCCATCATAAGACAACATTGATAATCATCTGTACAATATAAACACGACCTACTCCACATATTGTAAGGGAGGTACCTAAATAATAAGAACAACTTATCTACATAATATAATAAATCCATAAAGTCTTAATACATTGTCTAAAGGCCTATACCCAACTGATCCTACAACCAAATATAATCTATATAGATCCAACAATGTCTGAACGAATGTAATACTCATCAAAATATGTGATGCTATGTTAGATCTCGTCCAACTCTTACAAGATATCCAAGCCCTCTATTCTGAAAAGGTAAAACAGAAAATGCGAGCCTAAAGCTCAACATCTATCATATATATATATATATATATATATATATATATATATAAAATAACAACACGTTCGATAAAATTAGAGGGAGGGTCTATAAATAAATTTCCAAATGGATAACAGATATAGGTCATATGTTCGAATATATTATAAAATTTTTGTTCAAATATTAGGCATATAGGGAGGGTTAACTACAAACAGAACTCAATCTTTCCTACCAGTGGAAAGTGAATAGAGTCTCTTCATTGGGAGAGGTGTCACAGATAGAGCATTGTGCCACAAATATGATAGTTAATAATTGATAGCCACAGATATGACCTCACCATATAGATGATAGTGAATAACAGATAGTCGCAGACACAATCTCGCCACAGAGACGGTGGTTAATAACAAATAGCCATATATACGGTCTTACCATAGAGATGACAGTTAATAATAGATAGCTATAAATAAGGTATCACCATAGAGATGACGGTTAATAATAGATAACAACAGATATGGCCTCGCTGTAAAGATAGTGGTTAATAACAGATAACCATAGATATGATTTGCCACAGAGATGGCAATTAATAACAAATAGCCATAGATACGGCCTCGCCACAGAGACGACAGTTAATGACAGATGACTACAGATACAACCTCGCAACAGAGACGACGGTTAATAATAGATAGTAGTGACCACAATCCCTGAGTAGTATTAAATACTTTTTCTACTTCCATAAAATAGTAAAACCCTTAAAAAATCACAAAAACCAAATGAAAATTTGAATCGAACAGTAAATTATACATGAAAGATAGAGCTTATAGATACTAGTTTTAATCTCATATCAAGTAGATTTAATAAAAGGATGCTTCAAAATACCTGAACTCCTCTTCTCTCTCCTCTTCCTCTCTCCTGCCACGTGCTCCTTCTCCTCCTCTCTCTCTTCTGCTCTACCCTGCTCCCACGCAGGCCTTTGCTTCCTCCTTTTCCCTCCATTTCTCTTTCTCTCTTCCCCCATGCACACTCTCTCTCTTCCACATGCCTCTTCTCACCCTCTTAAAACTATTATTATTATTATTATTATTATTATTATTATTATTATTATTATTATTATTATTATTATTATTATTATTATTATTATTATTATTATCCAATTGGCGCTCAAAAGTCAACACAGGCATGCCCCAAGTGCAAGTCCATTGGAATCGGCGCTCAGGCGCCTCTTGGACACGCTTCAAGTGCTAGCCCTATTGTTTTGAATATCCTTTAAAATTTCACAATATTCAATTAATTTTTATCAAATTCAAATTATATCCAAAATAATAAATATCATCAAAATAAATTATACAAAAATCTTGTATTATATTGATAGTTAGAATGATGATATAATGTTATATCGTTAAAGGGATAGTGTTTGAATTATTCGATTATTTGGATATTTGTGACATTTGGTTTGTTATGGTTTAGTTATTTTGTTTGTATTGTGAGTTGCCACTTTTCCTTATGATACTTTGGAGTGGGTCATAATTATATAATTGTTCGGATGGATCATCTAGAGGGAGCCTGTGAATGACAGTATTATTATTTATTATTCTTATTATGATTAGATTATTGGATAAGTCGTCTGGTCACGCCAAGATTTGAGGTTTTATTTTGGTTATTGTTTTATTTTTTGGGATTTAATTTTGTGAGTCAAAAGGTTTTTAGAATATTATTAAGACCTACTTGGATCGGTGTGACAAAACAGATTTTTTTTATCCTCAGTTAATTCCATCATTCAGAATAGGAATAGAAGCCCAAGTCACACTTACGGTTCTAGGAAAAATGGGCAGAATTTTTCCTAAAGTTGGGCTAAATAGAAATATCAACCTAAACAAAACATGCATAACAAACTAGTACATGCACAGAACTATCCCTTTATACCATACTTTTTCTATAACATACATTCACAGGACCATAGATGCCATCCATGGCTTTAATTCAATAATTATATCTACTATATCAGAATTCAGATGAGAGATGCCATCTAGGACCTGTATATATTCAATAATCAGAATAGCGGAAGCAACTATATCCATAACATAATCATGCGGAAGCATAAATACAGACATAACAGAATACAGAACGCATAATAGTTATCAATACATAAATCCATCCTTTACTTAGACATTGACATGTGAAACTATAAAATCTCCCAAGATCTTCAGGATGACTTCGAGACTTCACCGAGGCTCCAAAATCTTCATTGCTAATCTCTAACTATGCGTGATCATCCAATATCTTCTCTATATCCTTATCTGGAGTAAAAAAAATAGTAAAACATTGAGTCGAAGCCCAACAAGGTACATGCAGGTGTGCAGTAAAATGTTTATACAGAACAAAACACAGTAAAACAGGTATAGATGTATGTTGAAGTATAAATGCTACAAAGCAGTGATTTACTGAAACTATAGCAAAATATAATGTAGAAGATTATAGAATATAAGAAAATAGAAACAATCAAGCTTTGGAAATCAAAAATCAGTATAGTCATGCTTTGTTAATAATAAATCGGAAAAATAGGCTCCAGAAAGCAGAAATCGGTCTCAACTTTATAACTTATAGAAATTTCATTTTCTATCAGTAAAGGACCCAACCAGTTGACCCTACTAGTTGAGAGGGCAAATAAGCAAGGATATATTGTGTTCAATCCACATAATCAAAGGTCGATGACAGGAATAAGAGATCCCTTCTTGTGGGTTCTATATACAAATACCTCCCGAAGGATGGTGGATTATATGCAAATATCTCCCAAAGGTTGGTGGATCATCAGAATTCTACCCTCAAAAACTAATGCCCTCGAGGAAGGGCGGATAATATGTAACTCTATGAAGAGAGTTATCCTCGATTACTACCATAACGTTCTAAAACATGTCGGAGAACCTAACCTGATTGAATATCAGTCATGGGTTCTAATTAACAGTATCAAAATATTTTTTCTTCTTATTTCATAATTAAAAATCCTTTTTAATTTTAGAAATTAGTCAGAGTTTCATAATAACTCTTCAGTCAGTTTCTGAACATATAGAAATAGTTTATAATCCTTTAGTTTCACTTCAGAATATACAGAAACAGTTTGAAACCCTTTAGATTTGTTTCAAAAATACAGTAACGGTCTAGAACTCTACAGTTTTGCTT
The DNA here is from genome assembly GCA_033239525.1 of Nepenthes gracilis. Taxonomy (NCBI): domain Eukaryota; kingdom Viridiplantae; phylum Streptophyta; class Magnoliopsida; order Caryophyllales; family Nepenthaceae; genus Nepenthes; species Nepenthes gracilis. The sequence goes on along the minus strand of BSYO01000014.1, from coordinate 8,950,388 downwards.
AAAAAGTCCACAATAATTTAATAATATAAGTCCGTATAAAATTTTCAGAAATAAATTACACCAGGTTTTTTTTTATCTCAGTACAGATTAACTTTTATATAACAGAAATTTTAGATAAAAATAGTTAAATCCCTTCAATTTCGTGCTTAGGGTTTCATCAAAATTTTTGGATGATAAACGGACACCAAACACCTACATTTTCATGAAATCGAAGTAAGATATTGTAGTATATATATATAAATATGAAATCTGTTTGAATAAATTATAGAAATAGGCTTTATTTGTTCAGAACATGGTGAAATATGTTTTTAGAGTATAAATGCCAATTTTGAGATACAGAAAAGCAGTAAAAATAGAAAATAGCATCTAAGGTACATTTGCCTGAGTCCGATCTACCGTTATTTTTACCCAAATCGGAGTGAAACGTGTGGATTCCTCCCTCTCATTCTCTTTTCCCTCTTTTATCCTTCTGTTCCACGTTGGATCGGCCGAATGCTGAGGGAAAAATGTGCATACATTTATATACCAGTCGGGGCGCTCAAGCGCACTTCGAGCGATCCCTTATGGCTATGGCGCCGCCTTAGGCACTCATCGAGCCCCCTTTAGGCGGCTACATTTGCAGATTTGCGCCCCGGACAGCGCTCGAGCGGTCCTTGAGCGCACTCCTCATACCCAGCCTCACCCCAACCTTGCCTAGGGTGAACTTTGAGCGGCTCCTTGCTCAAAATCGTGCCTCACTAGTGCTCGAGCACTGGTGGAGCTTGCAGCACGGAAACGTTGCATTTTTGCTATCCGGGACCCGTTTGACCCTTCTGACCCAATTTCTCATATCCTTGGACCCTAATTTTGATTATATAACCTTAATTGGCCATGATTATCATAATTTAAAGTTCATAATCTTATTTACAAATCAATGTTTGTTGGTTTACATTTTCTGTTCCCGATTTACCAATTTCAAAACTTTGGGCTTTTCAATCCGATTTCTCCAGTACCTTTTGACAAAAATTTACCTATCTCAACTTAATTACCTTCCAATTTTCATATTTTGGAATTCTAAAACCTTACTACCCATATTAACCATATCTTGGAAACCGATACCTTATAGGGCCCAACTTCCTCTTTCTACTTTTAAACTCAATTTTTCACATTCTAAACCTAATTCTTGATCATTATTAATTTAGTTTCACCCTAATTATCGTATTTTAAAATTTGGGTCATCACAATCGGGGCCATGACAGTGAATGGTATTAGAAAGGAGTCGAAAGAAGAGGTGTTTTGGGTCAATTATGAGGATCTGATCGCTTGGATATCTTATATAATAGGTATTGAATGGTAGATAATAGAGGTTCACGATGTGGAGGATCGGGTTTGAGCCATGAGGATGATTACCTTGCGATGATGGGCCACATGAGTGATATTATAGATCACATGATACAACAACAAGATGAAGAATTCCCTGCGATTGGGAGAATGACTAACTATGGGCATGTAGGATGCCTTTTGACCACTTCAAGAATGAGCACATTGTGAGGTATGGGTTCTCAAAATATAGTAAATCATGGTAATTAAGTTAATATAACTAAGTTGACGATAAGTGGATTAAGAAAAGATGAGGATAAATTTGATTTGGAAGCAAAAATAGGCATCAGGGACTCGGCGCCCGAGCTATGCCTAGGGTGCCACTCGGGCAGATTTAATAGAATAGGCGTGCCTAGGCAGCGCCCGAGGTGCCACCCGGGTGCGAAAAACAGAATGGCTCGCCCAAAGGGCACTTGATGTGTGCTCAAGCATGACCCTTCGAAATGCCTTGGCACTCGATGCCCATTTGAGTGCCTTCATCTCACGTTTATAAAGGGAAAGAAGGGGAGAGAGAGAGAGAGAGAGAAGGAGGGAGAATGACAAGCAGAGCAGTGAAGGAGAAAGGGAAGAAAAGAGGAAAAAAGGGAATCTCCGCCATTTTCGGTATGATCAAAATAAGAAAATCGATAAATCAGACTGAGACAAGTATACTCTAAACTTTATTTTCCTCTATTATTGCCTTTTAAGATCTCCATTTTGACATTTATGCTCTAAATTCTCTTTTTCTAGATTTGCTTTGAATGATGCATGTTTCTTATGATTTATTGGATAGGTTTTATGTTTATGTATATGTAATATGATTTATGGCTTTAATTTTGTGTTTTAGATCAAGATTTAGATTTGATTTTCGTCCAGAAGTTTTGCATGAAACCCTAGAACGAAAATTTAGGATTTGATGTTTAAAAAGCTTGGATCTTAAGATACAGATATTATTTGGTGATTTGTTAAAACTTATCAGACGATTTTTACTTGAAAATGTTGCATGGAATTATACTGTTAAATTATTGAGAACTTCTGAAACTATTTAAAAGTTTGATTGTATGAATTTGAATGGCCCTTAAGGCATGATGAGTTAAGAACTAAGAAATGAGAACAAGGATACCTTTAGTTTGGTTAAAATAGTAAGAAATTGGACCTATGACTGTTATTCGGTTAGGCAGGGTTTTCCGAGATGCCTTAGAATGTTATGGTTATACTCGGGGATAACTCTATCCATGGAGTGATACGTGGTTTGCCCTTTCTCGAGGTGTTAACACTGGAGGGTAGAATCTGAATTTCATCTACCTTCGGGAGGTAATATTATAAACCATCCCATTAGAAGGAATGTTACTGTTCTAAGTCTGGCCTTTGATTGTGTGGAATAAACACAATCTATCCCAAATTATACTCCCCATTGGCTAGTAAGGTCTACTAGCTCGGTTCCTTTTGGATAGTAAAAGTTAAATTAAAGGATAAGCGAGATTTTAAACTGACTTTTATTTTCAGCACGTGTTCTAATTAAGATTAATAAAGGAAATAACCAAAGAAAAAATATAAGAAATAAAACAAGATTTTCGTCTATGAACTCATGTTTCCAAATCGTTTCATGCTTTCTCTTGTTTCTGCATGCCTTTTTGTTCATTAATCATGTCATGTCGATTTTCTTCTATTATATATATATGTTTATACAAATTCTGCATATTTTTGTTTCCATGGTATCTTGCTGGGCTTCGGCTCATCCTTGTTGCTTTTGTTTTTCCCCTCCCAGATAAGTTGAAGCCTGATAGGAAGGATCAAAGATAGGAACTGGTTAGAAGAAACTTGTGAAGCTTGAAGACCTTGAAGATTTTGGATGTCTTGAGGACTTGTGAATGTATATAGCTAGTATTTTAAACTAATGTTGTAAATTATGATAACATAGTAGGTTTTTGTACTTTGATGAATGTATTGATTTTGCTTTCGCAAGTTGATATACGGTCATAGTTGCTTCCGCATTGTTTTTCAACCTTTGGATTTGTTTTGGTCCTAGATGCCATCTCTCTTAAATCCAACACGGTAGTTAGGAATACAGGTGATTTGGATGGTTTTTAGCTTGTTTTTAGAGGATACTCTACCTAACTTTCTATAGATATTATATTATTTAGGCATTAGTTTATTTTTTTATGAAGGGAGATTATTTGAGAAAAATAATCCATTTCGTCACAATTGGTATCAGAAAAAGAGATGCCTTAGGTTTGATTTGAACCATATACGAAAGCTTAGGGTCAATTAAGATTGATCGAATAAGTAGATGAACACTTAGAATGATTAATTTAGATTGATAGTCTGAGGCATCTTAGTTTGCATAAGTTAGATTTGAAGTCAGTTGAAATTTAGTGTTTAAGCTAATTGACATTGATTTTCAGCCTAGTCTAACCGATCTTGGTTTAAAGTTTAGATTTGATCTATTCTAAGTTGAGGTTGTCAGGTCAGTAAATCATTAGAAAGGGGTACTTAGGTTAACCTAGCAAGTATAACATTTAAGGTATCCTTGATGACTTGATGATAGTGTAAATTGGAGTCGATTTTCGGTATAGTGAAACTTAAAATGTCAATTTTTGATTGATTTAGTAGCGATCGGGTGCTTAACATTTTGGGTGACACGAATCTTGTAGATTTGAAATGAGTAAGGGTAGTTCGAGTTAAATGAATGTTTAGGTGCTAGCCTCTAAGTTCAAATTTGAAATGCACTGATTGATTGTAACCCCTTCCTCTAATCTGGTTATTTGAGGCCAACTAATTTTGTGACATTTTTGGCTATAGGATATTAGCATGGCTAATAGAAAGGGAAGGAGAAATACTTATGGAGGTGCTAGTACTCCTTAAGATCATGAGGCCGAATATCTAAATTTGTTGGGGAGGATGACTATTATTCTAGAATCAATGTAGCAACATCACATGGCTTGGGTTCCTGCACCAGAGCCAACCCTAGTTAATCCTGCCCCAATGGCATATGAGAAGTTTACGGTGGAGAAGGCGCCTGAATTTTTAGGAGAGCTTGATCCAATGAAGGTGGAAGTTTGGATTCGGAGGTTAAAGAAAATATTTACAGTCATTCAATATTCTAATTGGAAAAGGTTTCTTTTGCGGCTTAGAAGTTAGAGGGATAAGTTGATAGTTGGTGGTCGATGAAGAAAAGCGCGTTGGGTTTTTCCAATGAGGAAATCTCTTGGGAGATGTTTAAGGAGGCTTTCTTGGAACAATATTTTCTAGTTAGCCTCTAAGAGTGGAAGAAAGAGGCGTTTATGTGGCTTAGGCAACGAAGCTGCACTATGGTAGAATATGATGCGTGGTTTACTGAATTGTCTTGGTATGTGCTAGATATTGTAGAAGATGAATTGAGGAAAGCCTAGAAGTTTCAACAATGATTAAGAGATGAGATTAGGAGTCAATTAATGACTCAAAAGTTTCAAACTTACACTAAGGTTTTAGATAGGGCTCTAATACTTGAAAGAGAACTTGAGGCTCAGAAATCTTTTGTTAAGAGAGCTATTAGTTAGGTGAGTTTTAGTATGGGATCAACTTTGAGATTTTTGAAACTTGCTAAAAAGATAAATGTGTCTGATAAAGGGAGAGGTGGTATCAAATTTCAATTAGTGCCAGATTCCCAGGCATCTATGGTAAATTGTAATCATTATGGGAAGAAGCATTTAGGAGAAACTTGCTTTCGAATGACGGGGCCTATTTTAATTGTGGTCAGTAGGGCTATTTGATCAAGAAATGTCCTCTACCCAAGAAATTGAAAACAATGAAGCCCGTGCTTCATCTAAAGCCTTCCAATGACGATTCAGGACACTGAGGCTCCCATAAATGTGAATGAAGGTATTCTTTTATTTATGGAGATTTGATTTCTGTTTTATTTAACTTGGGATTTATGAATACTTTTATTTCCCTATGAGTTATATGTTATATCATATTCACTCCGAAAATTTTAGGTTGTCCCATGGTTGTAATCTTTGTATTCTTTTATGGATTTTATAAATTATGGAAAGTAATTAGTCGAATGTTCATTGGAGGAAAAGAGTGCAAAATTAGTTGAGGAAATGCTTTATGGAGTATGTGGCATTGGAATCCTGTGTAGAGTTGTGTTGTGATTGTTACAGGTTATCGGAGGTTGGGATTATTGGATGTATTATGTGTTGTACAGGATATTTCATAGGTTTTTGTATAATTGGACGGTCATATTACAGTGGAAACTCTGTCGGATTTTTAACAAAATATACGGTCCATCATAGTCGACATCTTCGATAGTATAATTTGAATTTGTGGGAATAAAATGATGTCTAATTGGAAAAACCAATTGATGTTGTAAAGGTATATGGTCTTCTTAGGATTCGACAAGTATTTTCCAAAGATCGTAGAGCCATGAGGTGTTTGGCTTAGGAACGATCAGTATTTATATGAATGGAATATGTGAAGGTTGCCTTCGAAGAATTAAGGGTAAATTGTTGGTTGTTCTATTTGGGTTGACCTCTAATGGGTCTGGCAGGTTGTGGTAGAATTTAATATTTTGAATAAGTGCCTTGTAACAACCAAAAAAATTTTAATAAGAAATTTTAACAATCAAATCCGGTCAACGCACGTTGACCGAAAAAAAAATAAGAAGACGTCCGAATTTCATTGGTTAAATCATACTCGGTTTACGAAGTCGGATTTCTGGGTAAGAAAGGCGTCCGGATTTCCTTAATCCAGTCCAGATTTTCCTATAAAAATCCACTCCGGAATATTTCTTAAATTCACTCCGGATTTTCCTATTAAAAATGAGTCCGGATTTCCGTTATAAAAGAAAGAAGATTTCGTTGGGTAAATGAAGACCGGACTTTCCTTTGGTAAATGAACTCCAGATTTCGGAGTAAAAGCGCGTGCGATTGCTGAAAGAAATCACTCCGGATTTCCGGAGTAAAAACGCGTGCGATGACTGAAAGAAACCACTCCGGGTTTCCGGAGTAAAAACGCAGCGACATCGAAAGAAATCACTCCGAATTTCAGTGAAAACGCGTGCGAACTTTCAGGAAAGGCGAGGTTGACCGGATTGGAAATTAATAAGAAACGCAGAATCGATGAGGGAGTTTTAAGAGGATTAAATGGGAAAGGTGTGTGAATGAAGCCAATTAAATTGAGAAAATTAAATGAGTGAATTGTAACGGACCAACGATTAATTGAGATAGCGGCAATTCAAATTTATAAATAGGGCTGGAGGAGTAAAATTTGAGTACGCCGCAGAGTCCGGAAGAGAGAAAGAGAGAGAGGCCGTAGGTCCCGGACATAGAAAAAGGAGAATCCGAGGGCAAGATACTTACCTCATTTTCCAAAACGCATGTTTCTTTATATTGTTATGAAAATATATGATTTTGTATGCTTTTGATGATTAATATGCATGTTTAGAGGAAATTCTGTTATGCATGATTTTAGTTATATTCTGTCAGAATTCTGTTAAATCCAATCTTTGAAATTCAAGAAATGAATTTCGGCGTCCTTTCAGAAGGCGAAAATACAATCAGCCTCTTTGAAAGGTGAACTCCCACCTCTGATAAAATTAAAATGAACTCCGGCCTCTTTGAATAATATATTCCGTCTACTGTGAAGATACACTCCGGCCTTATGTTCTGAAAGTCACTCTGTAAAAATGCACTCCGGCCTTAAGATTTGAAAAGCACTCCGAAAATGCACTCCGGCCTTAAGTTTTGAAAAGCACTCCGAAAATGCACACCGGCCTTAAGTTTTGAGAAGCACTCCGAAAATGCACTCCGGCCTTAAGTTTGAAAAACACTCCGTCCACTGTGAAAATACACCCCGGCCTTATGTTCTGAAAAGAACTCCGTCCACTTTGAAAATGGATTCCGGCCTTAACTGAATTTTTGTACTCCGTCCACTGTTAATATGAACTCCGGCCTTTAATGAATTTTATACTCCGTCCCTCTATTTTTGAAGTAAACTCCGGTTTATAAAATACGTACTCAATGAACTTCGGATTTTATGCACTCCGTCCCTTAAAACACTCCGGAATAAGGAAGGGAAGTGTACTCCGTCAATGAGGCACTGCGTTCCAAAAAGCACTCCGGATTGAGCACTCCGGATTTTACAGAAAAGCCACTCCGTCCTATGAGCTCCGGATTTTCAAAGAAAATCCACTCCGTCCCTTTGAGCTCCGGATTTTAAAGAAAATCCACTCCGTCCATTTGAGCTCCGAATTTTCAAAGAAAATCCACTCCGTCCTATGAGCCCGGATTTTCAAAGAAAATCCACTCCGTCCTATGAGCCCGGATTTTCAAAGAAAATCCATTTCCGCCCTATGAGCCCGGATTTTCAAAGAAAATCCACTCCGTCCATTTGAGCTCCGGATTTTAAAGAAAATGTGTCCCTATGAGCTCCGGATCTTAAAAGAAAATCCACTCCGTCCTATGAGCCCGGATTTTCAAAGAAAATCCACTCCGTCCCTTTTGGAAGAAAAGCACTCCGTCCATTTTGAAAGGAAAGGCACTCCGTCCCTTTGAAAAGAAAAGCCACTCCGTCTCTTTATGCACGCCGGATTTCGAAAGAAAAGTACTCCGTCTCTTTTAGTACTCCGGATTTTTGGTAAGAGAGGCACTCCGTCTCTGTTGAAAATAAAGACACTCCGTTCCCTTAAAGCAAATGAACTTCGGATTTTGTGCTCCGTCCTTTATGAACTCCGGTTTTGTTAATCTTTGGACTCAGAAAGAATTACGGCTTGGATTTATAAAACGAACTCCGGTTTGTAACAAAAGAACTCTGGCAAAGAACTTAGCTTCGGTTACAGAATAAAAAGAACTTCGGAAAATTGAACTTCGGATTTTTGCTTTGGAAAAATGAGCTTCGGCTTGATGATATGAACTTCAGTAAAGAATAAGAAAATATATGGATTATGGACAGCAAGTAGAACTCTTCCGACTTTTGAACTATGACGATTGGCCAATAAAGAATACGAACCAAGAACCGAGTTTCCATTAAATTTCTTGTTAAAGATGGATGAAGGATATTGGAGTGACACTCGAGGATGCCTCCTGGGCCACGGGAGGGGACCTTTTGGTGGCACAAGAACTCTGGACTATGGCCCCGTATGCCGGGTTAAAGGCATTACCTCCCGCCCCGGGGAGCATAATGAGGGGATACGGAACAAGAACTCTGGACTATGGCCCCGTATGCCGGGTTAAAGGCATTACCTCCCGCCCCGGGGAGCATAATGAGGGGATACGGCTTTAGGTTGTGGGGTAGCACACAACCCGTCCTCGATGTTGTCCGCTCCCGTCCGGTCCCTCAAGATAATATGAATTCCGAATGATTTTGATAAAGACAAGATGAAAGAACATGAACTAAAGAAGAAATGATATGATGATTTTTATGCTATATTATGATCTATGTTCTGATTATATGTATGCTTGTGTTTTCTGCATGTAAGTATCCTGCTGGGCTTTGTAAGCTCACTCTTGTAAATTTTCAGATGACAAGCTTATGGAGGGCGAAGTTGAGTAGAGTCCTATGGATTAAGCTGGCTGGAGCAGATTTCTTGGAGTTTTGTTTATTTTGTTTGAGGAAATTTGTAATTTTGATTCCGCTGCTTATGAACGTTAGAATGTTTCCGTGACACTTTTGGGATTTATGAAATTATTTATCTTTAGAATGCATCTCAGGTTCGATTAAAGAAAAGAAAAATTTTTATGTTCACTCTTTTTATCCCTTATAATTAAGAACTTTGGAATTGACGACGGCTTTTAATGGTAATAAAAGTCGGGTCATCACAGTTGGTATCAGAGAGAAAACTGAGATGCTTTAGGATAGTTTGAATCAACACGGAAACTTAGGATAAATTTAGAAGAGTGTGGTTCTTACTTACATTTTGGGACAATGACAATTACGATAGTTACCTTTGGAATAATTGACTAACGAAATTGTTCTTTTCAAATGTTTCCGCAGCCATGTCTAACGAGAGGAGAAGATATGGCCAGGGTGGTACTAGAACTCCCCTTGATCAAGAAGCAGATCCGTTGAATGCAGAAATTTGGATTAGAAAATTGAAGAAAGTACTTATAGTTACCCAATATTCCGATAATGAATTGATGATCCAGGAGTTTCAAACTTATACTGAGATCCTAGAAAGGGCCTCGGTACTCGAGGAAGAGTTAGAGATACAAACATTTTCTACAAAGAGGGCTGCTAGTTGGGAGGACCCTTGTAGGAACTCACGTGTGGAACCACCTGAGCCATCCAAGAAGGCAAAATGGTGGATGCGGGGAAGAGCACTACCGAAGTTTTGTCAACAACTCATTTGCAAACATCAACTACTAAATGTGCATATTGTGGGAAGAGACACTTGGGAAAAACTTGTTATAAAGCAATAGGAGCGTGCTATAGATGTGGAAAGTTGGGCCACCTGATAAAGGAGTGCCCATTATCAATTGATCGAAAGAAAAAGAAGTCTAAGTATTATGGCGGCATGCAAGGCCCGGACACACCCGAAGGCAGAGTAAGGTATTCTTGTAATCCCCAAATTTTGACTTGTTTCTTGAATGTATAAACATATGCAGGCTTTATGGATTTTGTTAATGAGTAGTATTAAGTAATCGCCAAAGTGGGGAGGCGTCAGGTGGGGACAGATTGCCCCACTGTGAATGGGAATTTTGTGATGAAACCTCCGAGGACTTAGGAATGTTCCCTCAAAGCAAATTTTAAGGTTAGAAATGGATCTTAATATATTTGGCGGAGAAGAATACTAAGATTAATAGTCGATGTCAGAAGTCTTCGAATGGATTTGCGAGGGATCACTTGAAAGATAATTCTGATCTGATAATTTTATGAGGAGGAACTTTTCTAGATTGTTGGGAATTAGTACTCTCGAGTAAATTAGGAGAGGAATCCCTTATCAGAATTACTTGAAATTAGTAATGAAATGTTTTCACTTAAATGACGATCAAATGATGCCCCCAGGGTGATTTTAAATAATGTGGCGATTCACATGCCAACGAGATTTTAAAATGGTTAAGTATAGAGGTAATAAATTGGATGATGGAATCTGAAGCCACATTAAACCAGTGATGGTCGTATGATTTGCGGCTCCGATCTTGCCACAGTTTGAGGGTTTGAGAAAAGTTGTTTCCTTTGGTACATGGACATTGAGATTTTAAGTAATGGCTATTGGAAAGACCGGTCAGAATCTTGAAAACTTATGTCGCCTTAACCTAAGTCATTAAATAACCCAACAAATATTCTGGAGGGCTGCAAGTCAAGTGAAACGTTTGACTTAGAGAGATTTGTAAATAATTTCGGAAATCAAATAAGTCTGGCAGTTTACCGTGGGGTATAATGTTGTTAAAGAACGTCAAGGTCATACCTTTGTTTCAGTGGGGGAGTAGTTCATGACTAGTGAGTCAAAAGTAGTAATTAAAAATCTCTGCTTTGAAGATTTATTGCTAAAGAGAGTCATTACCTAAAGTTTTAAAAGTCAAATTGTTGAACCATTAGAAAGGATGACTATATGATATCTCAGGTGAACAAACGCTGTTCTTGGAGAAAGTATGCATCACATGCTGTGAATCTTTGGACTTGTATGTTTTTGAAGTTTCATAAGGAGATATGAAAGATTAATCGTGGGGTGATAGGATGTCATAATCTTGAGTAGGAATCTTAAAATGCTTGATAATGATTTAAAGTTATGTTGGCTCTTGGAGTAATTGTTGTAATTGTAACTCGGAAGTAGGCAGTGATCTGAGAAATTGGCATTGTCTTTATAAAATTACTATCATAAAACTATTTAAAGCACAACGTAAGCTTTATGTACCCATGACTCAGGGATTTCAAAATAAAAATTATGTCCCTAGGATCGAATTTTGAGGTTTGGAATGAACTGAAATGGAAGTTTATTGGATTCGTTTGAAGTTTCATATTTAAATGGAAAAAAAAAAAAAAAATAGCCAGCATTTCTGTAAGTCGCTCTTAAAATTTGGGAGTCCTTATAAGGTTTTCCTTGTATCAATAGTTGAAAAAGTGTTTGGGTTTAGTCATTCTAAGCTAAAGATTTGTTTTGCAAATAAGGAATTAAGAGAATTCAATTACTTGAGTGTTCCCAGAATAATCCTTGTCTAAGTGAAAAACGTCTGGATACAAGAAAAAAAAATATCTGCGGTTATGAAATTGTGAGGATTGTCAAATTTCGAGGACGAAATTTCTATAAGTGGGGGAGATTGTAACAACCCAAAAATTTTAATAAGAAATTTTAACAATCAAATCCGGTCAACGCACGTTGACCGGAAAACGAAATAAGAAGACGTCCGGAATTTCATTGGTTAAATCATACTCCGGATTTCTGGAAGTCCGGATTTCGGGTAAGAAGGCGTCCGGATTTCCTTAATCCAGTCCGATTTCCCTATAAAAATCCACTCGGAATATTTCTTAAATTCACTCCGGATTTTCCTATTAAAAATGAGTCCGATTTCCGTTATAAAAGAAGTCCGGTTTCGTTGGGTAAATGAAGACCGGACTTTCCTTTGGTAAATGAACTCCGGATTTTCCGGAGTAAAACGCGTCGACGATTGCTGAAAGAAATCACTCCGGATTTCCGGAGTAAAAACGCGTGCGATGACTGAAAGAAACCACTCCGGGTTTCCGGAGTAAAAACGTGTGCGATTACTGAAAGAAATCACTCCGGAATTTCCGGAGTGAAAACGCGTGCGAACTTTCAGGAAAGGCGTAGGTTGACCGGATTGGAAATTAATAAGAAACGCGTAACTGACGAGGAGTTTTAAGAGGATTAAATGGGAAAGGTGTAACGGACGAAGCCAATTAAATTGGAGAAAATTAAATGAGTGAATTGTAACGGACCAAACGATTAATTCAGACAGCGGCAATTCAAATTTATAAATAGGGCTGGAGGAGTAAAATTTGAGTACGCCGCAGAGTCTGGAAGGAGAGAAAGAGAGAGAGGCCGTAGGTCCCAGACATAGAAAAAGGAGAATCCAGGCAAGATACTTACCTCATTTTCCAAAACGCATGTTTCTTTATATTGTTATGAAAATATATGATTTCTGTATGCTTTTGATGATTAATATGCATGTTTAGAGGAAATTCTGTTATGCATGATTTTAGTTATATTCTCATTACATTAAATCCAATCTTTGAAATTCAAGAAATGAATTTCGGCGTCCTTTCAGAAGGCGAAAATACAATCTGCCTTACTGAAAGGTGAACTCCGGCCTCTGATAAAATTAAAATGAACTCCGGCCTCTTTGAATAATATATTCCGTCTCATTGTGAAGATACACTCCGGCCTTATGTTCAAAGTCACTCTGTAAAATGCACTCCGGCCTTAAGATTTGAAAAGCACTCCGAAAATGCACTCCGGCCTTAAGTTTTGAAAAGCACTCCGAAAATGCACACCGGCCTTAAGTTTTGAGAAGCACTCCGAAAATGCACTCCGGCCTTAAGTTTGAAAAACACTCCGTCCACTGTGAAAATACACCCCGGCCTTATGTTCTGAAAAGAACTCCGTCCACTTTGAAAATGGATTCCGGCCTTAACTGAATTTTTGTACTCCGTCCACTGTTAATATGAACTCCGGCCTTTAATGAATTTTATACTCCGTCCCTCTATTTTGAAGTAAACTCCGGTTTATAAAATACGTACTCAATGAACTTCGGATTTTATGCACTCCGTCCCTTAAAACACTCCGGAATAAGGAAGGGAAGTGTACTCCGTCAATGAGGCACTGCGTTCCAAAAAAGCACTCGGATTGAGCACTCGGATTTTGCGAGAAAAGCCACTCCGTCCTATGAGCTCGGGATTTTCAAAGAAAATCCACTCCGTCCCCTTTGAGCTCGGATTTTAAAGAAAATCCACTCGTCCATTTGAGCTCGAATTTTCAAAGAAAATCCACTCCGTCCTATGAGCCCGGATTTTCAAAGAAAATCCACTCAAATCCCTATGAGCCCGGATTTTCAAAGAAAATCCATTTCCGCCCTATGAGCCCGGATTTTCAAAGAAAATCCCTCCGTCCCATTTGAGCTCCGGATTTTAAAGAAAATCCACTCCGTCCCTATGAGCTCCGGATCTTAAAAGAAAATCCACTCCGTCCTATGAGCCCGGATTTTCAAAGAAAATCCACTCCGTCCCTTTTGGAAGAAAAGCACTCCGTCCATTTTGAAAGGAAAGGCACTCCGTCCCTTTGAAAAGAAAAGCCACTCCGTCTCTTTATGCACGCCGGATTTCGAAAGAAAAGTACTCCGTCTCTTTTAGTACTCCGGATTTTTGGTAAGAGAGGCACTCCGTCTCTGTTGAAAATAAAGACACTCCGTTCCCTTAAAGCAAATGAACTTCGGATTTTGTGCTCCGTCCTTTATGAACTCCAGTTTTGTTAATCTTTGGACTCAGAAAGAATTACGGCTTGGATTTATAAAACGAACTCCGGTTTGTAACAAAAGAACTCTGGCAAAGAACTTAGCTTCGGTTTACAGAATAAAAAGAACTTCGGAAAATTGAACTTCGGATTTTTGCTTTGGAAAAATGAGCTTCGGCTTGATGATATGAACTTCAGTAAAGAATAAGAAAATATATGGATTATGGACAGCAAGTAGAACTCTTCCGACTTTTGAACTATGATGATTGGCCAATAAAGAATACGAACCAAGAACCGAGTTTCCATTAAACTTGCTGTTAAAGATGGATGAAGGATATTGGAGTGACACTCGAGGATACCTCCTGGGCCACGGGAGGGGACCTTTTGGTGGCACAAGAACTCTGGACTATGGCCCCGTATGCCGGGTTAAAGGCATTACCTCCCGCCCCGGGGAGCATAATGAGGGGATACGGAACAAGAACTCTGGACTATGGCCCCGTATGCCGGGTTAAAGGCATTACCTCCCGCCCCGGGGAGCATAATGAGGGGATACGGCTTTAGGTTGTGGGGTAGCACACAACCCATCCTCGATGTTGTCCGCTCCCGTCCGGTCCCTCAAGATAATATGAATTCCGAATGATTTTGATAAAGACAAGATGAAAGAACATGAACTAAAGAAGAAATGATATGATGATTTTTATGCTATATTATGATCTATGTTCTGATTATATGTATGCTTGTGTTTTCTGCATGTAAGTATCCTGTTGGGCTTTGTAAGCTCAGTCTTGTAAATTTTCAGATGACAAGCTTATGGAGGGCGAAGTTGAGTAGAGTCCTATGGATTAAGCTGGCTGGAGCAGATTTCTTGGAGTTTTGTTTATTTTGTTTGAGGAAATTTGTAATTTTGATTCCGCTGCTTATGAACGTTAGAATGTTTCCGTGACACTTTTGGGATTTATGAAATTATTTATCTTTAGAATGCATCTCAGGTTCGATTAAAGAAAAGAAAAATTTTTATGTTCACTCTTTTTATCCCTTATAATTAAGAACTTTGGAATTGACGACGGCTTTTAATGGTAATAAAAGTCGGGTCGTCACATGCCTACCCTCAATATAAGTGGAGGATTAGTCGATGAGGTCTTTATCTTTGGGAAAATTATAGTTGTTGTTTATGAGAATAGATTGTCCCATAATTTTGGAGGTTTGAGGAAATGTATCATAAAGGAGGAATGAAATAAGTAATGAGACTTTTTGAGAAAAACCTAGAACTATGTTTCTTGTTTATCTAATAATTTTACAGGCCAAATGTGACGGAACGGATTTTTTTTTTCCTCAAAAGCTTCCGTCAAACAGATAACATAATTAACGGTCTAATTAAGGCAAGACATCTGCAGAAATTTCGGCAGAGTCTCCTTTGTAACTGGATGAAATCCCAAAAATACAAACCTGTAATAATCATCCATAACAAGCACACATCTATCCATCATTCACAATTCCTACAACAATTATCCACAGGATCCTATGTGCCATCCATGGCACAATTTCATAAAACATTTACTGCTCTAACAATTTATTAACGAGATGCCATCTAGGACCTGCACAATAAATCCAGAGTATATAGCGGAAGTAAACTAAGAACCTGCAGAAGCATAGCATATTCTCTTCTACTATCATACACATCATATGCTTTCTTTACGAAAATCAACATGTTCTAGGACATCAAAAATCATAAGATCTGTATACAAAATCATGTGCAACTGGGCCTTTACGTCGACAGGCCCCTCGAAAATAGCTCCACTATGCTATGGTCCTCAAAAGCCTTCAAGAAGCTTCTCTCTCTGCTTACTCTTCTTCGTCGGGTAAAAGCTTTACTGTCTCATCTGGAGGGGGGAAAAACACTAAAACAGTGAGCCGAGGCCCAGTAAGGTACATGCATATGAACTGTAAAACGATCATGCCAAACCGATCATATAACTATGCAAAAATCATCGTTTTCAATCAATATTATCTGAAAGGAACTGTAAAGACATGCTATAACAATATTAAATCTCATGCTTCATAAATCATATCATTATAGGCTGTAAAACAAAAACTATAAACTCTAACTTTTGATGCATGGTAAAATGAAAACAATACCTATATTGTTCTTGTCATCTTTCACTTGTATACAATTCAATATCATCTTTTTATTGTAATATAGCTTATCGGTAAAACATTAGTCGGTACTTCATGTTGTTTTTATCGTTATATTTTTATTAAAAACCCCTTTTCACAATTAGACTTATACAATACATTTCATCTTTTTCCGTGACATATCTTAACACTTTTGAGACCACCGGTGTACCCTACTAGCGGAAGGGGCGAATGATCGAGATAGATTGTGTTGATCCACACAATCCAAGGCCTATCATGTCATATCATATCATGTATATCCCATCCCGAGGGATATCTATCGTGTGCCACCCGAAGGCCGGCCTATGTTCCTCCTGGCTTAACGCCCTTGAGGAGACGGGGCGGACCATGAATCGCTCCATGGACGAGCTATCCTCGATTACCACCGTAAGTTCTAAGGCCTCACCTAAGAACTTACTGACTATAGTCGATCTCGGGTCACAAAATAACCGTGGAAATCATCTCTTTATCGAAAATCCCATTTTCGAAAATCAAACTTTCACAACACAATTTCAAAGCACTTCTTTAAATTTACATGGAAATTTTGTCGGTATAATGTTCGTACACATTTTGAAAACAATCTATACAGGAAACTTCATTTCGATGTCAATTAACTTTCATATAGTAGAAGCTACGGTTAAAACTCATCAAAACCTCTTCATTTTCGTACATGGGGCTTCCCCATAACCTTCGAACTCAAATCGGTCTCTTACTTGCACATATTTCATGAAATCAAGCCATAAATCCAAATATACATACTTAATCATGCATTTTACTCAAACTACACAACATTTTCAAGCTAGGGTTTCACCACATGCTTTCTGAGACAAATCAAAACACTATTTTCATGCTTATTCACGAATTCGAAGCTAAATCTTGCGTAAACATGGATAAACATAAAATCCAACCAAGTAATCGAAGGAAACATGCTTCATGTACTTTAAACATGCATCATCAACATTTAGAGCATTTTCAACGGTTTTTAAAGCACGAGAAATCAGTACAGTGAAAAACAGCGTCCGAAGTACACTTGCCTGAGCTCGTTCTACCATTATTTTACCCGAATCGAATCACAACTGTGGTCTCTCCCCTTTCTTTCTCGTCGTGCTTGCTGTTGTACCTCGACTTCCTCTCTCTACAAACACATATCATTTAATCGGCATTTAAACAATTACGAAATTATTTCAAGACTCCCGGATGCCACAAACGGGTCAAATCTTGCGAGATTCGGCATCCGGTCGATATATACACACAATTGGGACATGGGGATTCATATTCTAGGATCATTTCGTCATTTCATGAAGGTGACAACACGCAAAATCCACCTTCGGTCTCGGGTGAACAGTAACAACGCCCCTTTAACGGGCTCGGACGCCGCGAACGGGTCCAAACGTGCGAGATCGGATCCACGGCCGACATATATACATCATTGGGACGTGGGGATTCCAATTTTAGGGTCAATTTCATGATACGAGGTCGGGAAATGGGGAACCCCCAAAATCCCGTAGGTTAGGGTTTCGGTAAAACCCACCCGGGCGAATCGGACACGAATCGGACAACTAACCACATTTTCATGGACCTCAAGGCATGGGTTTTCAATATCCTAACATTCCCCGTGGGTATCGACACAAAATACCCAACGAAAATACACAAAACATCGAAAGAGAACGAGAAGTGGATATGAGAACACTTGCCTCGACGCGTGCTTTCACCTTTTTAAGCGCTCGAGGTTGGATTCGGGCCCGGTCTCATTCTCCCTTCTTCTCTCTCTAAGTCGTCCCTCTCTCTCTCCTCAAACCCTAAAATCACGTGGAAATGAGAAAGAGAGAGCCGCGCGGGTTCTTATATAGCAGCGTAGCCGCTCGGCGGGGCTCGAGCGGCCGCAAGCGGCAAGGCCCGGCAGCCCACCGCTCGAGCGGGGCTCGAGCATGCATTGAGCGGGCTTGCTACTGGTTTTGTGCTCGATAGGACGGCTCGAGCGCGCGGAGGGCGCTTTCGTCGGCTCGCGTCAAGCCCCGCAGCAAGCCTACGTTGCGTTTTCGCCATTCGGGACCCGTTTTGACCATTCTAACCCAATCTTTCACATCCTTGGACCTTATTTTTGATTATATAACCTCAATAAGTCATGATTATCACAATTTAAAACCCGAATCTTGTCAACGAATCAACATTTCACCACTTACGATTTCGGTTTCCGATTTACTAGTTCCGGTTCTTTGAGCTTTCCAATCCATTCCTCCCGCATCTTTTGAATACAATTTACCTATTTTAACTTAATTATCTCCCAATTATCATATTTAGGAACTCGGGTCGTCACATTCATCTGTAACGTCCCCGGAGCATCCGCACTGACGATATTGTCCGCTTTGGACCGTCCCCTGCCGCCAAGGCCGTCCACGGGCGCCTCACGATTTTGTTCCCGGCAGACCCTCACGGGCCCCCAAAACGCCGCCAATGGAAGAGGTATCCACACCCTTTATCGTGCATGCTTCGTTCCCCTCCCCATCCGATGTGGGACTCTGATCCACCCCCTTGGGACCCAGCGTCTCCCGCTGGCACACCGGACCCGGATCCGGCTCACGAGACCATCTCGTAACGTCCCGGAGCATCCCGCACTCGACGATATTGTCCGCTTTGGGACCGTCCCCCCGCCGCAAGGCCGTCAGGCGCCTCGGTTTGTTCTCTGAGACCCTCACGGGCCCCCAAAACGCGTCGCCAATGGAAGAGGTATCCACACCCTTTATCAGGCATGCTTCGTTCCCCTCCCCATCCGATGTGGGACTCTACACCAAAATAGTTATGATACCAAGGAAAGATAATCCTATGGTATTGTAAGTGGACAAACCTGGCTAAGAAATTGTAGAGATGAACTTAGATGTCATTAAGGATAATGGATCCTAGTATGTGCAAGGATGATGGAGTCTTTAGATTTAATATACTTTCGATGCTTCATAGGAGATGTTAAAGGAAAATCACGAGTAGGCCTAATGTAGAGGTAATAGAATGTTGTATTCTTAAATCGGGAGACATAATCATAATTGAAATATTGGAGTCATGAAATTTCAAAATAAGAAGTCTTTATGCTTGTGTTTTAGGACACTTAGAACGATCCACTTATTGTGAATTATAGAGGACATGTCTGGAGCTAATTAGTAGACTTATCGGTATACTAGCGAGATCTTGAGGTTACTAGTATTTGGGTTGTGAGATTTGGATGATAACCTAAGGCTATATCGAATTCTTGGATGACTGTTATAATTATCATTTCTAGTCTAGCTGTAATTTGAGGATTTGTGAAAATTGTCCTTATGTTATGGCTATTTCAGGACTTACTTCAATTATGGTCGCCGTATAATTTAGGTGTCTTATATGAGCCAATGGATATAAGTTAATATAAGTTGTAAGAAGATTTGGATCCGTAATATAAATAATTAGATAGAATAGCAAAAGCATGTGTAGGCTAATAACTTCCATAGGCCTCAGGATATGATTAAAAAGGGCTAGGAGTGAATAGCCGTGTATTTTAGGGATATATAGGTATTTGTTACATCCCTTATAAATCACCAATTTTGTCAACATGGGGTTTTGTATTTTAGGGAGATGTTGGTTCACCATTGAAATAACGAGAATTTGAGGTTTAATTGTGACTTGAGGTTAATGTCAGAATCTTGACCAAACTCAATCAGAGAAATTTTAGGTGATAGCTCAAATCAAATATGATGGTGAATTGTAACCAGATGATTTATAGTTAGATAATTAATCAGAGTGGTGCAGTGGAAGCATGGTAAACCCATGTTAAGGTTAAATTTAAGAATCGGAAGGACCAATTATTTCGAGGCTTAATGTCAATTGAAGTGAGAAAATGTTTCTCGTTTAAGGTTTTAAACTAGATTGGAGAAGTAATCAATAAATTGGGTTCCTTTCGGACTTGATGAAATTAGATTCTTGAGAATCAAGACAATTTGAATGTTTAAGGTTCTTTGGGATAAATCGTTTGATCGAGGGAATGATTTGGGAACGCTAGGAAGATTTCCTCCAATTAGGAAAATTTTGAGGTTCGTTAAATTTCGAGGAAAAAATTTCAAAAAGTGGGGGAGAGTTGTGAGGTTTGGGTACTCAAAATATAGTAAATCATGGTAATTAAGTTAATATAAGTAAGTTGAGGATAAATGAATTAAGGAATGATGAGGAAAATTTGATTCGGAAGTAAAAATAAGCATCAGGGGCTCGGCGCCCGAACTGCGCCTGAGGTGCCACTCGAGCGGATTTAACAGAATAGGTGCGCTGAGCAGCGCTTGAGGCGCCTCCCGGGTGAGAAAAACAGAATGGCTCACCCGTAGGGCGCTCGAGCGTGACCCTTTGGAATTCCTTGGCACTTGATCCGAACTCGAGTGCCGCTCGAGCACGATCTAGAAGCTTCCCACCACCTTTGTCTCGGGTTTATAAAGGGAAAGAAGGGGAGAGAGAGAGAGAGAAGGAGAGAGAATGACGAGTAGAGCAGTAAAGGAGGAAGGGAAGAAAAGAGGAAGAAAAGAAAATCTCTGTCATTTTCGGTCCGATCAGAGTAAGAAAATCGGTAAATCAAACTGATATAGGTATACGATAAACTTTATTTTCCTCTATTATTTCCTTTTAAGATATCCATTTTGACATTTATGCTTTAAATTCTCTTTTTCTAGATTTGCTCCGAATGATATATGTTTCTCATGATTTATTGGATAGGTTTCATGTTTATGTATATGTAATATGATGTATGGCTTTGATTTTGTATTTTGGTTGAAGATTTAGGTTTGATTTTTGTCCGAAAGTTTTGCATGAAACCCTAGAACAAAAATTTGGGATTTGATGTTTAAAAAGCTTGAATCTTGAGATACAGATATTATTTGGTGGTTTGTTAAAACTTGTTAGACGATTTTTACTTGAAAATGTTACATGGAATTATACTGTTAAATTATTGAGAACTTTTGAAGCTATCTGGAAAATCGATTGTATGAATTTGAATTGTCCTTGAGGCATTATGAGTTAAGAACTAAGAAATGGGAACAATGATACCTTCAATTCAGTTAAATCAGTAAGAAATTTCACCTAGGACTGTTATTCAGTCAGGTAGGATTCTTCGGTATGCCTTAGAACGTTATGGTAGTACTCGGTGATAACTCCGTCCATTGAGTAATATATGGTCCGCCCTTCCTTAGGGCGTTAACACTGGAGGGTAGAATCTTAGTCTAATCTGCCTTTGGGAGGTAATATTATAAACCAACCCATTAGAAGGAATGTTACTGTTATGAGTCTGGCCTTTGATTGTATAGAGTGAACACAATTTATCTCTGATTATTTGTCCCTTGGCTAGTAGGATCTACTAGCTCGGATCCCTTTGGATAGTAAAAGTTAAATTAAAGGATAAGCGAGGTTTTGAACTGATTTTTAATTTTCGACACATGTTCTGATTAAGATTAAAATAAATAACCAAAGGAAAAATATAAGAAATAAAACAAGATTTTCATCTCTGAACTCATGTTTCCAAATCGTTTCATGCTTTCTCTTGTTTTTGCATGTCTTTTTGTTCATTAATCATGTCAAGTTGATTTCCTTTTGTTATATATATATATACTTATACGAATTCTGCATATTTCTATTTTTATGGTACCTTACTGGGTTTCTGCTCATCCTTATTGCTTTTTTTTCCCCTTCCAAATAAGCTGAAGAATGATAGGAAGGAGTAAAGATAGGAATTGACTAGAAGAAACTTGTGGAGCTTGAAGACCTTGAAGATTTTAAAAGTCTTGAGGACCTGTGAATGTATATAGCTAGTATTTTGAAAGAATGTTGTAACTTATGGTAATATAGAAGGTTTTTGTACTTTGATGAATGTATTGATTTTGCTTCCGTAGGTTGATATACGGTCATAGTTGCTTCCACATTGTTTTTTGACCTTTGGATTTATTTTGGTCTTAGATGGCATCTCTCTTAGATCCAACATGGTAGTTAGGAATACTATGTTGGAGCCATTGATGATATGGTATATGTTGATCTTGTGGATAAGTTGTAGATGTATCATGGAGTAAATTGTTGTGATCTAGTGGTTTATATTTATTGCAAGTTGCATTAATATAGGTTATTTGTATGGTTTTTAGCCCATTTTTAGAGAAAGCTCTACCCGATTTTCTATAAATATTATATTATTTGGGCATTAGTTTATTTGTTTATTGATAAAAATTATTTGAGAAAAATAATTCATTCCGTCACACACGTTCTGGAGTTTTTGGAAGAATTTGATCCTATCAAAATGGAAAATTGAATTCAGTCAGTGGAGATGGTGTTTGAAATGATTGATTGCCCTCAGGAGGACAAAGTGAAGTTTGTTGTGTGTAAGTTGGAAGGAGAGGTGAGCTAGTGGAGGGCCACTCAATGACGAGTTTTAGGAATGGATAATGAGAGAATTTCATAGGATGTATTTGTTGAGTTATTTTTAGAGAAATTCTTCCCATCTATTATTTGGGAGATTAAGGAAGATGAGTTTAGCCACTTGAAGCAAGAAAACAAAACAATGGTAGAGTACGATACACAATTTACTAAGTTGTCTCATTTTTGCCCCCAATGTAGTGGGGGATGAGGCCTGAAGTGCCTGAAAGTTTCTACAATGGCTCCATGATTTAATTCAAAAGCAATCAGTACCCATTCGACTCTGAAAGTATAGCAAAGTGCTTGATCAGGCCCTATTTACAAATCAAGAGCAGCTAAGGAGAAAATATTTTGAAAGGAGATAAGAAGGTAAAGGTCAAAGTTCAAAGGTTAGAGGCTCTCACTCAAAGTCTAAGGCCTAAGATAAAGGAAAGTCGATCGAGGTGAAGTGTTCATCAACGAAGCCCCAATATGAGAAGACAGCGTGTGAATTTTGCCATAAAAATTATGCCGGGAGGCTATACTACCATCAAAGTGGAGCGTGTTTCAATTGTGGCCAAGTTGGCCATATGACGAAGGACTCTTCATTTCCTCCGTGGTATCCAGAGAGGAAAACTACAATTCCCGAAAAGGGCTTATATAGCAATGGCAAACCCATTGGTGGTTGAAGGTAATGTGAAAAGTTTTAATTCGGTAACACATTTTGATTGATTTTGGATCTACACATTTTTTTGAGGCTCTGAAATTTATTTGTTATATGCATGTTCCTCCTCAAATTCTGGAATGTGCATTAGTGATATATACTCTATAGGTAAATCTTTGTTGGCTGACATTATATTTCACCAGCATTCAATTTGGGTCAACGGGTTTGAATTATTGGCAAACTTCATATTGCTTGAGATGCTTGACTTCGATGCCATTTTAGGGATAGATTAATTGGCGTGTTATCATGCAATTGTGGACTGCTATAATAAGTCTATTTTATTTTACATTTCGGGATATAAATCTTTCGAGTTCTAAGGTAGAGTCAAGAAGGAGATGACTGGTTTGATTTTCGCTTTGCATGTGAGTCATTTGATGAAGGATGGATGTTGTGCTTATTTGGCTTATGTAACCACATCTGAGTGTCATAATGTGGTGATAGAGGAGATTCCTGTAGTATGTAAATTTGAGGTTGTCTTTTTGAAAGATTTGCCTAGGTTATCTCCTAATATAGAAATCAAATTTGCTATTGATGTTGTGTCAGGATTTGTGCTGATTTCGAGGATCCCTTATAGAATGGCTCCATTTGAGTTAAAAGAACTAAAATAGTAATTGTAAGATTTATAGGAGAAAGGATTTATTCAGCTTGGCGTATCACCTTGGGCTACTCTAGTTCTTTTTGTAAAGAAGAAGGATGGATTGATGAGGCTCTGTGTTGATTATCGAGAGTTAAATAAAATTATAATCAAGAATAAGTATCATCTTCTAAGAATAGATGGTTTATTTGATCAACTGTAAGAAACTCAGGTCTTTTTAAAGATTAATCTTTGTTCAAGGTATCATTAATTGAGGATTAAGGGTGAGGACGTACCCAAGAAGGCTTTCAGAATGAGGATACTTAATGATCCTTACTTGGATCAATTTGTAGTTGTTTTCATTAATGATATTTAATATATTCAAAAAATTTGAGGAGTATGAAACTCATTTAAGAATTACGGTGTAGAATATGAGAAAAGGGTAGTTGTTCACTAAATTAAAGAAATACGAGTTTTGATTGGAAGAAGTATCATTTTTGGGACATAAAATTTCCAAGGGTGGCATATCAATGGATTCAAAAAGGATTGAAACTATGGAAAATTGGGATCGATTGACCAATGTTACGAAGGTACGGAGTTTCTTGTATCTAGGCAGTTATTATAAGCATTTTGTTAAAAATTTCTTAAGGTTTGCAGTACCACTGACGCGTTTGACTCAGAAGTGAATGGTCTTTTTTTGGAATGAAAATTGTAAGAGAAGTTTTGAAGAATTGAAAGACAAGTTGACCTCAAAACCGATATTAGTGATTTCAGATGGATCGGGAGGCTTTATGGTGTATTGTGATGTTTCTAAAAAAGGCTTGAATTGTGTGTTGATATAACGTGGTCGAGTGGTGGCTCATGGGTCAAGGCAATTGAAAGCTCATGAATAGAAATATCTCATCCATGATTTGAAATTAGAAGTTATGATCTTTACGCTAAAAATTTGAAGGCATTATTTGTATGAGTAAAAATTTATAGTGTATTCTAACTATAAGAGTTAAAAATATTTAATTTTATAGAAAGAAGTGAACATGAGGCAAGATAGATGGGTGGATTTGTTAAAAGATTATGATTATAAAATCAATATCAGCTAGGAAAAACAAATGTGGTTGCTGATACATTGAGCCAAAAATCAGCAAGTATGTTGAACCATTTGATGATCAAGGAATGAGAGATGTTAGATAGAATGAAGGGTTGTACTATTAGATTACACTCTCATGGGTCAAGGATGATTTTATTGAATCTCCGAGCGCAACCCGTGATTAAAGAAAGGATAAAGGAGACTTGAATGAGCAATCCGTATTTGATGGAGAATGCTGAAGATTTGAATAATGAGGCTCGGGCAGATTTTAATGAGTAGGTGGATGGAATTTATTGATTTCAGGATAGAATTTGTATACCCAATATCGAGGAGTTAAATGAAAAAATTTTGAATGAGGCCAATAGGTTCAAGTATACAATTCATCCCTGGGTAAACAAGATGTACTAAGATATTAAGAAAACTTTATGGTGGCGAAATATGAGGTGAAAAATTGTAATGTATGTGGCCAGGTGTATTATGTGCCAACAAGTCAATGTTGAGCATAGGAAGCCTTAGCATTTATGCACTCTTTGCCAATTCTCACTTGGAATTGAGAGCACATCACGATTGATTTTACTTTGGGTTTTCCTAGGACGGTAAGAAATATGGATGTTGTTTGGGTGATTATTGATAGGTTGACAAAGTTGGCTCACCTTTTCCCATTAGGACGACGTTCTTAAGAGATCACTGGGCATGTCTGTACATTAACAAGATTGTAAGATTGTATGGTATGCCAACTTCAATAATTTTCGATCAAGATCCAACATTTGTATCTAAATTTTGAAAAAGTTTGTATAAGGGTTGGGTATCAAGTTGAAGTTCAGTACATCCTTTCACCCTCAAATAAATAGTCAATCGAAGAGAACTATTCAAATTTTGGAGGATATATTGAGGGTATCTACTTTAGAGATGAAAGAAAATTGGGATATTTTTTTGTCGTTGACTGAATTTACATATAACAACGGTTATCAATTAAGTATCAAGATGACCCCTTTCGAGGTTTTATAGGAATGGAGATGTAGGTCTTTTATTTAGTTGGAGGAGTTTAGAGATCGTAAACTTTTTGGCCGCAACATTATTTAGGACATATCTGATAAGATCAAGATTATCTAAGATAGTTTAGTTATTGCCTAAAGTCGTCAAAAGAGTTATATTGATAGAGAGAGATCTAATTTGAGATTTGAAGTAGGTGTTCATATGTTTTTGAAGGTATCTCCGAGGAAGGGAATCTTGAGATTTGAAGTGAAAGGCAAATTAAAATCGAGATTCATAGGACCGTTTGAGGTCATGTAGCTGATTAGAGAAGTGGCGTATAGGTTGGCTTTGCCTCCAAGTTTAGGGGATTGTCATGATATTTTTCATGTTTCTATGCTAAGAAAGTACATGTATAATCCTTCACATGTGATTGAACATGAACTGTTATAGATTGATGAGAATTTAATATATGTTGAGGTCCTAATCTTGCATAGAGAGGATCAAGTATTAGTGACTAAGATAATTCCCTTGGTTAAAGAGTTTTGGAGGAACCATTCAATGGAAGAAGCAACATGGGAACGTGAGGTTAAAGTTTGGAAGAAATAGCCTTACCTATTCGACTTTAGAGGTATGTAAATTTTGAGGATTAAATTTTTACGAGGGGGAGTTATAATACTACATTCCTATCTGATTTAACTAGTATTATTCGTTTATTTTGGATTAAATTTGAATATATCATAAATAATAGTGCAATATTAATTTAAAGAAACTTTAGAGTATAAAAGCAATTTTGGTGCCTGTGACATGCTTGACGTGTGCTCATGCTCGAATTCTAATTTGCGTGTGCTCAAGGAGCACCTAATGTGGCGCTCGAATATGAATTCCAGTTTGAGAGCACCCGAGAGGCACCCGAGACAGTGCTCATGTGTTGATGGGGTTAGGTGCGGCGCCTAATAAATACCTGAGCAGCACTTGTGTGCCGATTCAATTATATATGGGACAACGCAAACTATTTCAGTCATTTTGTATCGGAAAAAGAGAAAGGAGAGAGAAAGAGAAGGAGAAAGAAGTGAGAAGAGGTATTTCAAGACATCATTTGGTCAGATTTGTTAGTTTGGAGGTTGAGGTAAATATCCTTACACCCTATTCTTGATTTGATTTTATTTTTTCTTAGTTTTACCTATATTTGGCAGATTTAATGTATATGCATGATATTTTACTTATCCTATTTGACTTTCTTAACCATGCATATCACTTTCACCGATTGTTTTGGGATTATACTTCCATTTTGTTGATATTCGGGAATTTTGTTCATTTCGTGAATTATGGATAAATATTTTTAGGTATTTTATTTATATAAAAGTATGTTTATAAAGAAAAAGTTCCAAAAACTTGCATATGTGCAGTGTATGTGGTATCCTCGCATTGTGCCTTAGGTCGGGTTCATCTTCATTATTTAATTCGATATGTGACCTTTTCTAAGTGGAAAGCTTTGTATTTGACCTTTTCTGCCATATAGGAAAAGCTTTAAATTTGTGATATAGAGACATTCCCTCATTTGTATTTTTATGAGAACCATCATAAGGAATTGACCGCAACTAATGTATTCAAATATCATAATATATCAAATAGATTTGAGGAGTCACCCATTCCATAAGTGATAAAAAATAGTAGTTTTGTCCCCATCTATAGGAAAAAAATATGTAGATGACCCTACCTACGGGTCTAAATAGCAGTGATATGGCCTATGTTACTGGGAGTAGGAGTAGCTATTCATCAAGTTAATCTTTCGGTTTTTGAGTTTTTAATTTGTGCATATTTTAAAATTTTGATATATTTTACTTGTATTGATTTGGATATTATAAATTTTGATTGATATTCGTAGCTTTTGCCCTCAATTGGGATTCAGTTGATTTTGTACATTCGGAACTTTTGACCTTCATTTCGTATTGTACTTTTGAGTATGAGACCATATTCAAATTTTTATTGACATGATATTGCAAACATTTGGATTTTGGTTTCTTATGCGTTTTTGTATACATTTTAATTCTTTTTGTTTTGTTTATGGATGCATCGGTTTATTATATATATTATATATTGATATTTGTTAAGTATTTAACTCACATTTTTATTTCTTCTTATTCCTTTATATTAATGGGCTACGGGCGTATTCCAGGAAATTGGGACGTGAATTGATTGAAGTCTCTTTCTGTGACTACCTGAGTTCCTAAAACATAGTAATTTTAGTAATTGAATTGGTATAATTAAGTTTGAGATAAATAAAATTAAGAAAAGTAGAAAAAATTGCTGTAGTTTAGCAAACTGCAGCTTGGTGCTTTCGCACACTCGAGCGCGGCAGCAGGAGCCTAAAATTAGTAGGGCCCTGCACGCCGCATGCCTGCCGCATGCTCGTGCACGTGTTCAACCTTTCCCCACCGACCTGCTTTCGTTTTGTTTTAAAAAGGGAAGGGGAGAAGAGAGACGGCCATGAACGACAAGTAGCGAAAGAGGGAGAGGAGAAAAGGGAGAAAGAAGGAAATTTTGGGCCGTTCCACTCCGATCCAAGTAAGAAAAATGGTAGCTCGGACTAAGGCAAGTGTACCTCGGACTTCATTTTCCATTTTTACAGCTTTCGAATATCTCCATTTTGTTATTTATGCTCTAAATCTTTTGTTCTTTGATATTTGATGTGAATAATGCACAAATCTCATGACTTTTGGACTAGATTTTGTGATTAATAACTCCGATTTTGTGATTTAGCATACATTTTGCCTTCGTTTCTTGTTTGGACAGTGTAGTGCAAACCCTAGCTCGAAAAATTGGGGGTTTATTGTTTAAATGCATGATTTTGTATGTGTATTTGGAATTATGGTATCAATTTTATGAATAAACATGTGTTTGATGTTCGATTTAAACTCAGAAGTTTTCTATGGAACCTTGAATGAAAATTTAGAAAAAAATCGTGTTGGAAGTTTGGAATTTTGATGATTTAATTGTTAATCGTTGTCCTGTAAAATTTATCAAATGATTTGTATCTAAAAACTCTGCATGGAATTGGACTATTGAACTATGGAAAGACTTATCGAACTATGGAAACCTCTGAAATTGTCTGAAAGAATAACTGAATGAAAATCGGATTTGGCTTTGAAAAATGATGAATTTTGGTTACGAAATTTTGAACAATTGCATTGAATTAAGTAATCAGCAAGGAAAATCGGACATAGAACTGACGTACAGTTAGATAAGGTTTTCCGGCATGCATTAGAACATTACGGTTACGGTAATCGAGAATATCCATCGAACTATTGAAACCATTGGACTAACAAAATATCAAACTATTGAACTTCGGCCTTTGATTGTGTGGATTGTGTAATGGCCTAGATCCTAGAATATAGAAAATCCCCGATGTCAAGTTAAAATTATTTAGGAAAACAAGTTAAGGATAGTAATTCGATCAACTAGTGTTGACCGGAAGGCGTGATGGAGTAATCCGGTCAATGTAAAATGTTGACCGGAAAACGTAATCCGGTCAACAAGTGTTAACCAGAAGGCGTGAAGAAGGAGTATTCCTGTCAAAGAGTGTTGACCGGAAGGAGTGATAGGCGTAGTCCGGTCAATGAAAAATGTTGACCGAAAAACATGAATGGAAGGAAGGACGGGAAAGAGCAAAGTAATCCGGTCAATGCCAGTTAGTTGACCAGAATGTATTTAAATAAGAAACATGAATCCGATCAAGGTCAGTTGACTAGAAATTAATGAGAAAACTCTTCGGGAATATAAAGTCATAAATAACATACTCCAAAACATTCCCCCTAGTGTGGACCATAAATGACCTAGAAATTTAATGAGGAAACTCTTTGGGAATGTAAAGCCATAAATAACATACTCCAAAACATCCCCCCTAGTGTGGCCAAATCCTAACGACGGCCACCAGACCAAGGCCTATAAATAAGAACTAGAGGGCGTGAGAAAAAGGTACGCAACAGAGTTTTTAGTAAAGGGAGACCAAAAGTTCAAAGCGAAGTAAAAGAAATCTAGGCAAGATATTCACCCTTGTTTTAAGTTCATGATTATACATGTTTGCAATGCAAGTATATCTGATTTCTGATGAACTTATGTTTCAGTATATATGATGTTTGTTCTATTCATATGATTTAAGGAAGAATCGTTCTTAATCACATGTTTAAAAAGAACCCCTGATATTCATGATGTTTGATTTTATTCTGCTTAAAGTACGGTTGTTTGTCAATTTGCATAAGTTTCACTGTTTTAAGTTCCTGGTTATGCATGTTTGCAACGCAAGTATATTTGATTTTTATGGACTTATGTTTCTGTAAGTATAATGTTTGTTCTGTTCATTCGATTTAAGGAAAAATCGTTCTTAATCGTATGTTTAAAGAGAAACCCTGATATTCATGATGTTCGATTTTGTTCTGCTTAAGGTATGGTTGTTCGTTGATTTACATAAGTTTTGATAATTTCATGTTAAAGAAAGGAACTCCGACCTTTAATGAATAAGAACTCCGGCTTTTAATCTTTGGCTCTTGTTAAAAAAGAACTCCGGCCTTTTAAAGAAAAAAAAAGAACTCCGGCTTTCAGTAAAAAGAACTCCGGCTTTCAGTAAAAAGAACTCCGCCTTCTTGAGAAAAGAGCTCCGACTTTTTAGAAAAGAACTCCGGCCTTTTGAGAAAAGAACTCCGCCTTCTTGAGAAAAGAACTCCGGCCTTTTTAGAAAAAGAACTCCGGCTTTGAACTCCGCCCTTTTGAGAAGAGAACTCCGCCCTTTTGAGAACAGAACTCCGGCTTTGCAAGAAAAGAACTCCGGCTTTTGAGAAAAGAACTCCAGCCTTTTGAGAAAAGAACTCCGGCTTTTGAGAAAAAGAACTCCGCCCTTTTTAGAAGAGAACTCCTCCCTTTTGAGAAAAGAACTCTCCCATTTTGAAAAGAACTCCGGCTTTTGAGGAAAGAACTCTGGCTTTGCAAGAAAAGAACTCCGGCTTTTGAGAAAAGAATTCCGGCCTTTTGAGAAAAGAACTTCGGCTTTTGAGAAGAGAACTCCGGCTTTTAAGAAAAAGGACTCCGGCTTTTAAGGAAAATAACTCTGGATTTTGATGAAAGATCTTCGATCTTAAGATGATTAAGGTAAAGGCTATACAAACTTCAATTGTTGAAGTTAAAGAAACAAGGCTTTAAGAACAAAGAAAATGTATGTAATCCGGACAGCAAGAGGAACTTTATGACTTTCGAACTATGACGGATGGCCATTAAAAGACATGGACTAAGAACCGAGTTTCCATTAAACATGCTGTTAAAGATGGATGAAGGATATTGGAGTGACACTCGAGGACTGCCTCCTGGGCCACGAGGGGAGACTTTTGGTGGCATAAGACTTTTGGACTACGGCCCCGTATGTTGGTTAAAGGCATTACCTTCCGCCTCGGGGAGTATAATGAGAGGATACGGCCTTAGGTTGTGGGGTAACATACAACCCTTCCTCCATGTTATCCACTGCCGTCCGGTCCCTAAAGATGATAAGAATTTCAAATGGTTTTTATGAATCTTCTAAAGACAAGATAATAAGAATAAGAACAAGGACATTCTAAACTAAAGAAGAAATTATATGGGAATTTTATATATTAAGTTATGATATAAATCCTTACTTTGATCTGATTATATGTATGTTTATGTTTTCTACATGTGAGTATCTTGTTGGGCTTTGTAGCTCACTCTTGCCACTTTTTAGATGACGAGAGGCTTATGGAGGATGAAGTTGAGTAGAACCATCTTAAGTAGCTAGAAGGCATAGCTGGCTGGAGCTGATAAATGAAGAACTTGATTTATTCCTTTTGATGTTTTGAGAAGAATTGAAGACAGTTCCATTGTATAAGAATCTATGGATGTTAGCATGTTTCCGTGATTACTTTTTGGATTAATGAAATTGATAATTCTAGTAAGCATCTCAGGTCATATCAAGGCATTCAGTTCCGTCTAACCTTAGTATTGGCCGGCCATGCATGAAATTAAAACTGGAAGGCCAGCTCATGTAGTTCAGCCTCAAGCAAATCCTTTGTATAAAAGAAAGGTTTATTCATACGAAAGAAAAGAAAAATTTTTATGTCCACCTAATTATTATCTATTAATTTATTTTTAAGGCAAGGATTTAGGCTTGATGGTGACTTTATGCGATGGAATAAGGTTGGTCCGTCACAGATTGAATACAATCTGTCCTCAATTATTCATCCCTCGGCTAGTAGAGTACACTAGATGGGTCATTAGAATATTGAACTAGAATTTTTGAAGAATAAATGAGATTTGGAACTGTTTTATAGATCCTAAAAAGTGTTTAAATAGAATTTATGCTTTCTTCCTGTTTTCCATAAATGCTTATGTTTTTCTGATAATATCATAGTTCTTTTTCTGTTCTAACGTATTTATGCTTGGCATGAAAGCATAAACTATGATTATCAAAACCTATTTATATCGAACTAGGCTTTCTCATACTTTATATGTTTCTGTTCCTTAACAGTTCTTATGACATTCTACATTTATATTCTGCATCTGAGCATTATATTCTGCATATTTTGGTACCTTGTTGGGTTTCGACTCACTGTTTACTATTTTTTTCTCCAGATGAGATTGTAGGGTTGGTACCAGACGAGAGAGAGTAATTCAAAGTTTAATTTGAAGACCTTGAAGACCTAAAGTATTTTGGCAAATTTTGGGAAGATATAGTTTGAATGTAATTGCCAAATTTTAAAGATGGATTTTGTATGCATGGATCCTGTAAATGAAATGTATGCATGTATGTGATGAAATGGGAAATATTACTTCTGCAAGTTTATAGTTCTACTTCTACTATATGTTTTCTAATTTTTGTATAGGTCATAGATGATATCTCTCGTCTGATTTTGGATATAGTAGATAGGATAGTTGGCCTAAAGCCATGGATGGCATTTGAGATCCTGTGAATGCATGTTGTGGGAAAATTATGATACTGGATTAGTTGTATGCTTGTACAGGTTATTTCTTATTGGTTGTATATTTGGTTTTGGTCTAGATATAGAGAAAACTTTGCCAAAATTTTTACAAGATTTAATGTTTTAAATTTTTGGATTTTGTTAAGTATGTTCATGACGGAGGGTCCTAAAAGGATGAGGATCCGATTTGTCACAATTGGTGTCAAAGAAAAATGAGATGCCTTAGGATTGATCTGAATCGTATGTAGAAGCTTAGGAAATGACAATGACTGATCAAATAAATAGGTATGGCATGGATGAACTAAGTCTTAGGTATTCTAGTTTGTCTAAGTTGAAAATTGACTTGAATTAGGATTTAGTAAATAGGTTAATCAGTATTGAATGTAGGTTAGGCCTAGACCGATCGATGTAGGTTTAAGGTGTGAGATCCTGACCCCAAAAATGTGATGATTATGGAATAATTATGAAAATGAATATCATACTAAGGTTTAAGAATGTGGAAAAATTGAGTTTGGAAGAGAAAAGAGGAACTTAGGTCCTGTAAGGTACCGATTTTTAAGATATGATTAATATGGGCGGTGAGGTTTCGAATTTCCAAAATGTGATAATTAAGTTAAAATAAGTGAATTATGGTCAAAATGAAAGGGAGGAATGAGATCGAAAATCCCAAATATCCGAAATTGGTAAATCGGAAATCGAGATCGCTAAACCAAGAAATGTTAATTCGTAAATAAGATTTCGGGATTTAAATTATGATAATCATGCCCTATTAAGGTTATATAATCAAAATTTGGGTCCAAGGATGCGAAGAATTGGGTTGGAAGGGTCAAAACGGGTTCCGGATGATGAAAACGCGAGGTAGGCTTGCTGCAAGCTCGATGTGATCCTGACTCACGCCCGAGTAGTACTTGAGCATAAACAGGGTGCAAAAAACAGAATGCACTGCTCGAAGTGGCGCTAGAGGTGCCACCTGAGTAGATTTAACAGAACCAAACGCTCGAAGTGCACCCTAGTTGGTGCTCGAGCTTGACCATCAATTTATACTGGGCTCCTACTTGGAGCTTGACGGTAGAACGGGAAGGAGAGAAGAGAGGAATAAAAGGGAAGAGAAAGGAAAGGGGAAATCAATCCAATCCGATTCAATCCGGGTAAAAATAACTGTAGACCGACCTCAGGCAAGTGTACCTCGGATACTATTTTTTATTTTTACTACTTTTCTGTGTCTCAAAAATGGTATTTATACTCTAAAAGCATGTTTCATCACGTTCTGTATAAATAAAAACTATTTTTGCAAATTGTTCTGGCAGATTTTATGTTTATATATATATACTGCAATATCTAGCTTTGATTTCATGAAAATGCATGTGTTCAGTGTCTTTTTATCATCTGATAGTTTCAGCTAAACCCTAGGTACGAAAATGAAGGGTTTTAATAATTTTTACCCAGAATTTCTGTTATATAAAAGTTAATCTGTATTGAGATAAAGCTCCTGGTGTAATCTGTTTCTGAAAATTCTACATGAACTTATACTGATAAATCACTGTTGAATTATGAAGCAAAACTGAAGGGTTTTATACCGTTACTGTATATTCTAAAACAAATCTGAAGGGTTTTAAATTATTTTTGTATAGTTTGAAGTGAAACTGAAGGGTTTTAGACTGTTACTATATTTTTTAAAACTGACTGAAGAGTTATTGTGAAACTCTAACTAATTTCTAAAATTAAAAAGGGTTTTCAGTTATGAAATAAGAAGGAAAAATATTTCTGATACTGTTAATTAGGACCCGTGACTGATATACAGTCAGGTTAGGTTCTCAGGCATGCCTTGGAACGTTATGGTGGTAATCGAGGATAATTCTGTCCATGAAGTTACATGTGGTTCGCCCTTCCTTAGGGTGTTAGTTTCAAAGGGTAGAATTCTAATAATCTATTGACCTTTGGGAGGTATTTGCATATAATCCACCATCCTTTGGGAGATATTTATATATAGATCTCACGAGAAGGGATCTCCTGTTCTTGTCATCGGCCTTTGATTGTCTAATTGAATATAATCTATCTTTAATTATTTGCCCCCTCTATTAATAGGGTCTATTGGTTGGGTCCTTTATTGATAGAAAAGGAATTTTTCATATTTTATAGAATTGAGACCAATTTCTACTTTCTGAAATCTGCATTATCAATTTAGTATTAAAGAAGTATGATTATATTGATTTCTGCTTTCCAGAACTTGAGTGTTTCTATTTTTCGACAGTTCTGTAATCTCCTGCATCATGTTCTGCTACATTTTCTATAAATCACTACTTTATAATATTTATTCTTCAACATGTATCTGTATCTATTTTAATACATTTTATTCTATATAAACACTTTATTGCATACTTGCATGTACCTTACTAGATTTTGGCCCATTATTTTACTATTTTTTCCCTCAAATAAGGATATAGAGAAGATACTGGATGATCACGCATAGCTAGAGATTAGTAAGGAAGATTCTAGAGCCTCGATGAAGCCTCAAAGTCATCTTGAAGATCTTAGGAGATTTTATAGTTTTGCATGTCAATGTTTAAGTAAAGGACGGATTTATGTATTGATAACTATTATGCATTTTTTATTCTATTGGATCGTATTTATGCTTCCACAGGATTATGTTATGGATATAGTTTCTTCCACTATTCTGATTATTGAATATGTATAGGTCCTAGATAGTATCTCTCATTTGAATTCTGATATAGTAGATAGGATTATTGAATTAATACCATGGATGGCATCTGTGGTCCTGTGAACGCGTGTTGTAAAAAATTATGGTATAAATGAATAGTTGTGTGCATGCACTGGTTTGTTATATTGGTTTTTGTACTGGTTTATGTTTCTATTTAACCCAAATTTAGGAGAAACTCCGCCCGTTTTTTTCTAGAACCTTGAGTGAGATTTGGGCTTCTATTCCTGTTTTGAATGATGGAATTAATTGATGACCGAAAAACATCCATTCCATCACATAAGGGTTCAGGTCAAATTATTCTATGATTAAGGCAAGATGAAGTAGTTAAGATTAGAAGGAGTATTTAAGTTTTGGCCTTAAAGATTTAAATTTTGAAATGCATCGGTCCTAACCCCTCCCTCTAACCTGATTATTTGAGATTGGTGGTTTTGAGATGTTTGTGGATGTAGGAAATAAAACGACTCTTAGACAAAGGCTTTCCTCAGAGTTTTGGTTGACCATGGGGATGAGAAGAAGAAATTGAAGGCACCTTAAGGGTCTGAACTTAGATCAATGGCAAGCTAGTGTTGAATACAATGATGCCTAATTGAGGTCCCCAAGTTATTACCTTGTTTAAAAAAAGGGTTGTTTGAATATGATGACTATGCACAACAAATAAAGTAGAATTTGATCACGCAAAATTAAGAGATGTTGAGGATTTAGATGGTGTTGTGGTAATCTGATGTTTGGAGGAAAATAAGTTGATTTTGTCTCATAATAAATCAAAGGAGAAGTTAACCTTGGATGGTTAATATGAAGGATGTTATGGATCTCGAGGATGGAAGATATATTAGGACACGTTATGAATGTTTGTAGTGGAATGTTTTGAAAGAAATTCTAGGAGTATATACCAATTGAGGATGATTCTTAGGGAAAGAATTTGACTAATTTCTTTTCTATTTCTTGGTGATTCGAGACTGTGTCAGGGTTACCTTTGAAAGTTGAAATTGGTGTAGAATCGGAGACATACCGATAAATGCTCGATGTGAGATACCTTAGGTTTTTGGAGAAAGAGTAAATTCAATTACAAAAATGTTAGATTGGGCACGTAATTCTCCAAGGGGTCGAAGGTGGATTTGTAGACATTGAATGAGGCCTCCATAGGAAGAAACGATTGGTTTTGTAAAGAGTACACGGTCATTTTGGATTTAGCAAGCAATTCAACAAGTATTTCCCAAGGATAGTAAAGTCAAGAAATATTTCGTTCAGGGACAACTAGTATTTATAAGTATGAGATAGGTAAGAAAACCTTCAAGGAAACTAAGAGTAAATTGTTGCTCGTTTTGATTGGGTTGACCCCTAATGGGTTTGATACACTACGATAGGATGTAATATTCTTAAGGAATGATAGAATTATGTTCATCTCATTTTGTGATAGGGTCCTGCCCCATTATAAGTGGGGGAGGAGCTTGCAATTGAAATTGTTTCGCCCATAGTTAGAATTAACCAATGAGATTCTTACTTGAGGAAATTGTATATCTTGCTCTGTAAATTTAATGATTAAGGAAATATGATGTAAAGGAGAAATAAGATATGAAGTGAGACATTTTGAGGAAACTTTAGGACTATGTTTTCTGTGTCCGGGGGATGGATTGTTCTTGGAGTAAGTAAAAGGAGGAGAGCATAGTTAGCATTACTCCACCATAGACCAAAGGAAGAAATTGGCGTTCCATTTGAAGAAATTATGGGTATTACCTTTGGAGTTAGTTTTTATCAAATAATTTTTAAAAACAAATGGTTGCACCACTAAGGAAGGATAATCGTGTGATGTTGTGAATGGATGAACCTATTTAAGAATCTCAAGGAAGAACCCTAATATCATTAAGAGTAATGGATCTTTGTATGAGCAAATAATGTTGGCATAGAGTGTTGAGGTAATAAGATATCGTATTCTAGAATTGGGAGACAGAACTATATCTAAAGCATTGGAATTATGAAATTTTGAAGTAAGAAATTCTCATGGTTTGAGTTATCAGCGAGGTTTTGAAGTTATTAATAATTGGGTTTTGAGATTTGAGTGATAATCTAAGATTAATGTTGACTTTTAGAGACTGTTATAATTGTGATTTTTGAACTCATGATAATTCAAGGATTTAAAAAGATGTCAGCATGATGACATACCTACAAATGATGAAAATATGGGATGTTCTATATTTGAGGATTACTTGTGATTCGAAATTTACGCTAAATTTTAACTAAATTTGATTAGAGAATTTTGGGCAATAGGCTAGATTAGAAGTGGTGGAAAAGTATGGCCATAAAATGGATTAGAGAATTATATCTGAAGCATTAAGGATATAAAATCATGGAACGAAGAGTCCTCATGATTTTGTTTCAAGATGATTAGGATGACCCACCCAACGTTATTATGGATAATGCATTCAGATGGAATCGGTTGGCTTATTGGTGTGCCAACAAGATACTAAGACCTGTTAAGTGTTTAAGTTTGGGGTTTTGGGGTGATGACCTAGAGCTATGTGAAGTTTTGGGTGATTGATATAAGTGTAGTTCTTAACTTGATTGAAACTTAAGGAATTATAGGAAATGTTTGTGTGATATGGCCATTTTAGAACACGTTCTAATTATGGTTTCCTTGTGATCTAAGTGTTTCATGTAGAATGTGTAAGTTAGAGAAATGTCGGTTTAAAGACATACCAACAAACTAATGAGGACATAGAGTATTTTGATTTGGGGTTTGATTGCAATTTGAGGTAATTACCAAGATCTTAGCCAATTTGATTGGAGAATTGTGGTGCTAGGTTAAATTGAATTGAATGGTAGCTTTCAATCGGATGGTACGTGGGTAAGGAAACTTATGCTCATTTAAGGTTTTGACTTATGTTGGAAAAGTAGTTAATAAATCGGGTTTGCTTTTGGACTTGGTAAATTTAGATAGGCATAGAACGAATTAGATATTAAAGATCAAGGTGATCTGAATGCTTAAGAATTCCTAGGTTAATCATTTGATTGAAGAGATGATTTGGGAATGTTAGGAGACTTCCTTCGATTAAAGAAAATTTAGAGAATGTCAAATTTTGAGGACGAAATTTCTATAAGTGGGGGAGAATGTGACGACCCGAGTTCCCAAAACATAGTAATTTTAGTAATTGAATTGGTATAATTAAATTTGAGATAAGTAAAGTTGAGAAAAGTGGGAAAATTGCTGTAGTTCAGCAAACTACAACTCGGCGCCTACTGCGCACTCGAGCGCTCGCCCGACCTTTCCCCATCGACCTGCTTTCGTTTTGTTTTAAAAAGAGAAGAGGAGAAGAGAGAAGGCCACGAATGACAAGTAGCGAAGGAGGGAGAGGAGAAAAGGGAGAAAGAAGGAAATTTTGGGCTGTTCCACTCTGATCCAAGTAAGAGAAATGGTAGTTCGGACTAAGGCAAGTGCACCTCAGACCTCGTTTTCTGTTTTTATCGCTTTTGAATATCTCCATTTTGTTATTTATGCTCTAAATCTCTTACTCTTCGATATTTGATATGAATAATGCATGAATCTCATGACTTTTGGACTAGATTTTATGTTTATGTATGTATATTGTGATTAATAATTCTGATTTCGTGATTTAGCTCACGTTTTGCCTTCATTTCATGTTCGGACAGTATAGTGCAAACCCTAGCTCGAACAATTGGAGGTTTTTGGTTTAAATGCATGATTTTGTATTTATATTTGGAATTATGGCATCGATTTCATGAATAAACATGTGTTTGATGTTCAATTTAAGCTCGAGATGTTTTCTATGGAACCCTTGAACAAAAATTTGGAAAAAAATTGTGTTAGAAGCTTGAAATTTTGATGATTTAAATGTTAATCGTTGTCTTGTAAAGTTTATTGAATGGTTTGTATTTGAAAACTTTGCATGGAACTAGACTATTGAACTATGGAAAGACTTTTCAAACTATAAAAACCTCTGAAATCATCTAAAAGAGTAACTGAATGAAAATCGGATTTAGCTTCGAAATATGATGAATTTTGGTTATGGAATTTTGAACAAATGCATTGAATTAAGTAATCAGCAAGGAAAATCAGACCTAAAACTGTCATATGGTTAGATAAGGTTCTCCGCATGCCTTGGAATATTACAGTTACAGTAATTGAGGATAGCAATCGAACTATTGGAACCATCGAACTATTAGAACCATCAAACTATCGAAATATCGAACTATCAAACTATTGAAATATCGAACCATCGAAATATCAAACTATCGAACTATCAGTCTTTGATTGTGTGAATTGAGTACAATCTGTCCTCGATTATTCGTCCCTCGGCTAGTAGAGTATACTAGATTGGTCCATAGAATATCGAACTAGAATTTCTGAAGAACAAATGAGATTTGGAATTATTTTATGGATCCCGAAAAGTGTTTAAATAGATTTTATGCTTTCTTCTTGTTTTTTGTAAATGCTTCTGTTCTTCTGATAATATCATAGTTCTTTTTCTGTTCTAACGTATTTATGCTTGGCATGAAAGCATGAACTGTGATTATCGAAACCTGTTTATATCAAACTAGGCTTTTTCATGCTTTCTGTATATGTTCCTATTCCTTAACAGTTCTTAAGACCTTCTGAATTTATATTCTGTATTTGAGCATTATATTCTGCATATTTTGATACCTTATTGGGATTTGACTCACTATTTACTATTTTTTTTCCAGATGAGACCGTAGGGTTGGTACCAGACGAGAAAGAGTAATTCAAAGTTTAATTTGAAGACCTTGGAGACCCGAAGTATTTTGGAGAATCTTGGGAGATATAGTTTGAATGTAATTGCCAAATTTTGAAGATGGATTTTGTATGCATGGATCCTATAAATGAAATGTATGCCATGTATGTGATGAAATAGGAAATATTACTTCCGAAGGTTAATAGTTCTGCTTCTACTATATGTTTTTTGATTTTTGTACAGGTCCTAGATGGCATTTCTCCTCTGAATTTGGATATAGTAGATAGGATAGTTGGCCTAAAGCCATGGATGACATTTGAGATCCTGCGAATGTATGTTGTGGGAAAATTATAATACTGGATTAGTTGTGTGCTTATACAGGTTATTTCATATAGATTGCATATTTTGTTTTGGTCTAGATGTAGAGAAAACTCTACCGAAATTTCTGCAAGATCTAATGTTTTAAATTTTTGGATTTTGTTCTTTATGCTCATGACGGAGGGTCCTAAAAGGAATAGGATCCGATCGTCACACGTTCATATTGGTGAGTATCAACTTTTATTTTGATTATATTCATATTCAATATATTTTTGGTATTATTTGGGGTGACGGTTGAGATGATGATAGTATGTTGTATCATTAAATGGACAATATTCAAATTATTAGATTATTTGAACATTTGTGACATTTGGTTTGTTATGGATTTGTGATTTTACTTATATTGTGACTTGCTATTTTTTCTTATGATACTTTGGAGCAAGTCATAATTATATAATTGCTCGGATAGATCGTTTGAGAGATCTTATGAATGAATGACAATATTATTATTTATTATTCTTATTTTGGTCAAACTATTGGATAAGCGTGAGGTCACACCCAGATTTAGTGTTTTATTTTGATTATTATTTTATTTTTTGGGATTTAATTTTTTGAGTCAAAATTTTTTTGGAATATTATTAGAACCTTCTAGGTCTAGGGCCATGACAAATGCTCATATAATTATTGAGTTCGAGAATCCAATTATGTCAAGCTCTCTAATGTCAAGTGAGCAATTTTTCATTTTTGTTCCAACTCGGGTTGCCACTCTAAAAAATAATGTTGATGTAACTAAAGA
This sequence comes from Nepenthes gracilis, assembly GCA_033239525.1. NCBI lineage: Eukaryota > Viridiplantae > Streptophyta > Magnoliopsida > Caryophyllales > Nepenthaceae > Nepenthes > Nepenthes gracilis. The sequence goes on along the minus strand of BSYO01000014.1, from coordinate 8,909,242 downwards.
GTCCTTAGTGTACTCTTTGTCACTCTCTGCTGTCCCAATGGATTTAGAGACTTCACAAGGTGCATCAAGTTTTGAGACTCCATTATACCATGACACCATTACTTCTCTCTTGTTAGAGACCATTGTCTACTTTGAGTCTAGGCTTGAGAGAATCACCTCTAGATTCTATACCCAGGAAGGGATATTATGATAGACTAGATTCTAATTGGAAATCGATAAGGTTTTGTCTACAAAATATCCGTCAGACAAATATAAACCTGTACAATATCTTGTACAATATACATATCACAACAACAATCACACATAGGATCCAAAATACCATAGTCCATTCGTGGCACCAATGTCATATCTTTGGATACAATGTCGATTTATAAGAGATGTCATTAGGTACCTAAACAAACCACAATAACCTGCAGAAGCATATACAATCATTATTACACAGTAGAACTAAACTAATTTACACATTATCAATATAACAAATATATATCCATCAAAATGTACAAAAGTACTCCATACAAGTACAAAATCATAAAATCTATGTCTACAATATCATCTTCCAACTCCGCAGCTTAGCCAACTGCTAATCTTTACTCCGCCTTGTCAGATATAAGCTTGTACTCATTGAAGGCAAGAAAATATTAAGGAGTGAGTAGAATGTTCAGTAATGTACAATATAATCAAAGACAATAAGTAATATACCTAAAATAAATCAATAGAAGGGAATAGGAGTATAAAATAGATGTGATAAAACATGATCAAATACATTTTTAGAACTCTTTTTTTTTTCACATTTTATTTTTGATTCCTTTAAATTCTAAAACATGAAAAAATTTATTTATCTTTACGGATCAGGGTTAGTAGGCCTTACAAACTAATGAAGCATATAAATTGAGAAAATGATCATGTTATTTCATACAATCTAAGGCCTACCCATGTGCCTTGAATTTAATGTCTCGAGGTAAATGGTATACCTTTAATCCCATATATATTGGGCCGTTGTTCTTATTCTTGTGCTACCATAGCATACCTTATGGCTCAGGGCAATTTCTCGATTTATCACTGTAATATCTTAAGGTATGTTAAGAAATATTACCCTCTAATATATAAATTTTTAGTCCAATTTTATAATTACTTATTTTTAAGGGAAAGTCTACCATATTCTTATACAAAGTTCTCATTCCTGGAGAACAAATCATCAAACATAATAAATTGTGAAGTTCCTTTCATAAATTTTGCATAATTCTCATATTTATTAGTTATAGATATATATTGTCATAATCTTGTGGACTTGACTCTTCACATAATTTCAAATACATGCACAAATTTATATGAGCTTAGAAAAAATTAGGAAATCTTTACCACATTGAGTTAAATGAAATTTTGTAGCTTTCGGACAACAAGTCCCTTCACAAAAACGTTCAACATAATTTTCAAAACATACAAAATAACATATAAAAAATACATGTGAACAAATACCAAATAATCACATTTATAAGTTAGGATTCTAATTTTCAAAAGCCAAATCATGCAAAAATTTTAAAATAAATGGATAAAAACAACAGGGCGTGGGGTTTTGGTTTCAATGGAACTCAACAACGCATAAAACCATCAAATCGGAACCAAATTGACAAATAAATATGCTCAACACATGAGTATTACAAAATATAATGTTAGACAGGCATCTGAACAAAAATACCTGAAGAGAACGGAACAAAAAGTACAACAAGAGAAAGAAAAGTATGTAGGTACACTTACCACGACCCGATTTACAACTTCTTCAACTAGCTCTAAGCCGAAAACAGACTTGATACCTCGATCTCCTTCTTCCCTCTCCTCTTCTCCATGCTCTCTCTCTTGGATCTAGCGTAAAATGACGGAAAGAAGGCTCGCGCATGCTTAAGTAGGAGAACTGGCACTCGAATGCGCATCAGTCGCGCTTTCGGCGTCCCTCCTTTGGAATCGGAGCTATTGGACTTGGCTCTTGAGAGGGGGCTCAAGCACCCGTTGGGCACGGGTTAGCCTTGGGGTAGGCTTGCGGTGAGCCAACTTTGCGCAGACGCCGTCTGGGACCTATTTCGACCCTTTTAACCCCATTTTTCACATGCTTGGACTCTAATTTGGATTATATTAGTTTAATAAATTGTGATTATTATAATTTAAAACTCAAATCTCATTTACGGATTAACATTTTAAGGTTTAAAATGTCGGTTTCTGATATTGCTAATTTCGGATCTTTGGGCTTTTCAATCCAATTTCTCGTATCCTTTGACCTCGAATTATTTATATTAACTTAGTTACTCATTTTTATTATATTTTAGAAATTGGTACCTTACAATTCTCACCCGCTTATAGAAATTGACTCCTCAAAATTTAACAAACCTCAAAATTCAATGATCGGGGATAATCTTTCTAGATTTTTTTCTTACATTCCTGAATCACATCCTTGATTAAATGATTTTTCCTAAAAGTTCCTTAACCAATTAAATTATCCTGATTTTCAATACTTGATGTTTCCTATCTAACATCTAGGTTGGAACTTTATCATAAGAAAAATTCTCAATCTCTAATAACGGCTTAGCTGGATTATATACTTATTTCCTCAATCATCGATACATGGAAAATATCATGATAATCTATTAAATTCAAAGGAAAGCCTATTTGTTGACTACCTCTCCGACTTACTACAAAATCTCAAACGGACCAATAAACTCTTACCTCAATTCATCCTAGGCCTTGAAAAAGATCATTCGACTTGAATCATAAACCGAATCTTAAAATATATGGGTCTATATGCTTCCACTGCACTACTTTGATTGATCATTTATTTATACGCTAAAATCTTCTTACAACTTTTATCTATTGATTCATATCAAACATTTAGGTTATATAGTAGTTATAAACCTAGGAAAAATTTCAAAGATACCGATACAACTAAGGCAAAGCCTTTAATCCTCAGATTACAATCAACTTAAGAAATATAATTGAAGCAATTACCCAACAATTTTTAGCACAGCCTCAAAACACCACCAAAGCCTCAAAACTCAAATATTCAGCAAACTTACTATCTCGTTGGCATACTAACGAGTCAACTTATTCAATCTGAACGTATCATCCGAATTTGCGATAAATGGGCCATTGTCATCATCCAAATCCACAATTGTCCAAACAGCGCCCATAAACCTCGCCATCCTAACAACCTAGAAATAGAACCACGAGGGTTTCTCATCTCATAATTTCAAAACTTCAATACTTTAGATACAACTCTTCTCCCCAAAAACAAAAGCAAAGCACCCAATTTTCTCTGATATTAGGATCTGCTCACGGCTTACCTTTCAACATCTCCTATGAAGTATCGAAGACATAACAAATTTGAAAACTCCCGACATCAAATTATTGATAATAATATTCACTTTCCATGAAAGACACTGAGACTCGCTTTCACAGTTCTTAAGGCATTTACCCGCTTACACTATCTCATGATTATCTCTTCTTACGAAATAACTTCTCAATCCTTTAAAATCAATTAGACAATAACTATCTCCATAAGCAACTTCTATAAATTTTCAAAGTAAAGACCTCAACTGCTAACTCCAAATCATAGGTGGAGTAATCCTGATCATAGACTTCCCACCAACTTAACTCAAGGGCAACCACCCATATATGATGTAGGAAAACACAATCCTAACCCTTCATCAAAAGCATCACATTCTACTATAATTTACTAGATTCATCATGGATTAGCCCAAACGACATGGTTGATAATTTACCATTTATTTCCTAAAAGTTATCCTCACATATCTCATTTCGATGAATACCAATCATTTCCAAGTCAAACGTCCTACAAACGCTGCAATTCTCGAGAAACACTTAACAGATAACTTATTGGATTCAGCTAGAGTCAAGAAAACCATATACCTTCATGACATTAATCATTCTTTCCCAATAAGCCACGACTTCAATAGTCTATAGGCCCATAATTATGCCACCGAAGAAGCCACATGTCCAACATAATACTTCCCCCAACCAAACTCACATTCTTTTTTCAATTGAGCACACAGCTAACTACCTTTTACAATCCATGATATAGTCTTCAAACAGAATTTACATACCCCCAAGATTCTTTGAATTCATCGATAAGACCATCACAAAATTATCCTAAATATGGCCAAAAGATCCAATTCATAAAATTTACAAAAATGTCGACGAGACCACAAACCCAAGAGGTATCACTGGAACTTGTAATGGTCGTATCTTAATTCTGAAAGCTGTCGTGGGAACAATTTTTGATTATCCACAATTGACAATACTATGGATATAGATCGATCTTAGAAAACACCAAGCCCTTACAATAGATCGAACGAGTCCTTTATTTATTTTTCCAATATCCGCTTATCAAAGCATTCATCTCCTGAACAACCTAAATTTTCAGTCATCCACAAGTAATCTCATTAGTTCATCTTACTCACCTCAAAGGTTCTAAAGCATTCAACGGTGGGTACCCAATCGATACTTCCTTGATTCTATACAAAATCTTTAAAAATTGATGCCGATCCTAGTGTAACCTTGACAGCAACCTCAATTTACTTATCAAAAGATAAACCGGTCTAATACCTTCTTCCTCTCAGTCCCAGCCCCATTTTTCTCCTTTTAGTTTTCCTCATCCCCTTTTTAAAATTGTTGCCTCATTTTTCTTATGCTCCTTCTTCTTTGGTTGTGATAACGGACGAAATCAGAGAGAGGAGGCTAGGCCACGGTTATTATTGCCATTGTCATCGATTAATCGGTGTTGGAGAAGGTCGTGTGACTGTTCGAAGCCACCGTTGAGTTGTTTAGAAGCCGACAATGCCACTAACCCTAGCCGTGTTGCTGTAACCGTGTAAAGCAAGCAAGTGAATCCCCTTTAATGTCATTCTCCTCTGTTGCAAGTGATTTTTCTCTCTATGTCATTCCTCTTCTTGCTCTGCAATTATACATTCCTTAATACCACTCTACTCCTTCCCTTTTCTAATTTTTACTAATGCTGTTGGAATTCGGGTAATGTGTGGGATTTATGTGAAAATCGTGGTAAAAGAGAAATTGAGGAAAAACAAAGCTTCGTGCTTTAGCCGATGGCATCATGAGGGATTTGGGAATTGATGATTAGATATATATGTATATATTGTTAGGTGTGTATGTATACGATGTGGGTGTGTGTGCGTATATATATATATGTAATCGCATGAGTATGCTGTACAGGGGTAGGAAGGAGTATACGGAATATGAGATCCATATGTGTGTGTAGCCGTGTGGTCTTTTGTGCATGTGGGTGTGCTGATGGGTGTGAGTGAGGATGGGCATGAAGCCGGTGTGGGTGTGTGGATGTATAAGTGCTGAAGTGCACTATGTGTGGTGGTGGATGTGGAGTGTGCAGTGTGTGTGATGTGTATAACCATGTGTAGGTACGACTATGTGAGTAGCTGTAAGTAGTGGGTTGTGCTTGGCTAAGGTGAGTGCAATGAATGTTAGCCGCGTGAGTGTGGGCGTGGGTGTGTGGCAGAGTGTGTATGTTGACAGCAAGGGTGTGAGTGACCATGTGTGTCGGGAATGTATTTATTTATATACATATTTATATGTATGTATGTATATGGATATATATGCATGAGAACAAAGATGAAAAGGTGTGTAGAGGGCATTTATAGTTTGTCTATGTTGCATTTAAAAATATATATGGGTATGTGTTTGGAGTTATGCATGTATATTCTATGCTGATTTTACCGAGAGTACTGGTTATTGAATTGAAATTGGCCTTAGTTGTAGGTATCGCACTAGAATAGTACGGAAGAATAGTTAAATAGTGAATTAAGCCAAAATAAATTATATCTCGATTCCGTGATAAATTCCTTTGTGTTAATCTTAATTGTATGAGTACGATTATTGTCAGTACCGAATGACATTTCTATCATTTTATTTGTGAAGCCTATTTTACATTATGTTTGATTGCGTGAATATTTGGATTATTAGTTCCTACGGTTAAAGTTAAGGAGAGCATATAAAAACACTAAGGTATCTAGTCGAATGGGAGGAAACGACACCTTAGCGTGGTTTACACTTATCCGATACTGATTTTCATATCATTGTGATAATGAGGTATATTATGGAGGGATGCTTATAGTGATGTGACCATCGTAGGAGATGATATCAGGGATATCATTTAGCGATGGGTATCACAGATGATATCGGTATGCTATGGGTACAGCCTCTGAGAGGACTGTAGGTGTGAGGTTTTAGGTCTAAAACCATAATAAATATGAGGTAATCCATGTGATAATAATAATACTAGATCTATTGAACGAATGAGTATGTGTATCGGAAGAAAAATTGAAAAAAATAAATCGGACTGTGGACTACTGATGCGCTACAAGTAGGGTCGCGCCTGGGATCGAGCGCAAAAAGTAGTAGTACCTGCAGCAGGTCGTGCCTGCTGTGCGCTCGAGCCTGGGATCGACCACAAAAGGCAGTAGCACCCTGCTCGCTGTGTGCCTCAGCGTGCTCAAGCGCAGCCTGGCCGTGAGGCCGCACTCGCCAGGCGCTCGAGCGCCCGGCGATTATAAACCTGCATCCTTCTTTGCGATTTTCATTTCTCCACATAGCCAAACCCTTTGAGAGAGAGAGAGAGAGAGAGAGTACCATTCCTAGAGAGAGAAGAGGAGGAGATCGATCCATGGAGTCCGATTCCGTCCGATACCTAGTTATAAAAGAGGTAGCACACATCGAGGCAAGTGTTCTCATACTCAGTAACTTTTCTCTTTCGATGTTTTTCGATTATCATCGAGTATTTTCTTCTCGATACCCACTCAAACCATGAAAAATGTAATACTCATGACTTGAGACCAAAGATTATGTAATTTATTGTCCGATTTACTCACCGATCTAGTCGGTGGAGTACCACCAAACACTAACCTACGGGAGTTTTTCATTTCCACACCATATTTTGTTAAATTGACCCCAAACTATGAATCACCGCATCCCAAATGTGTATATATGCCAGCCGTGTGACCAATCTCACACGTTTTGACCCGTTCGCGGCATTCGAGCCCTCTAAAAGGGCACTAGTTACTATTCACCCGAAATAAAAAGGAAAATTTGCATGTTTACACCTTCGTAATATGATGAAGCAACTTAAAAATATGAATCCCCACATCCCAATTGTAAGTATATATCAACCGGATGCCTGATTCCATAAGAATTGACCCGATCGTGGCATCCGAGCCCTCTAAAAGCGGCCTAACACTGTTCACCCGAAAATGGAATGTAAATGTGCATGCTTTAGCTCTCTTCAATTGTGATGGAACTTATGACTAAATATTTGTGTCAAATTATTAGCCTTGAAAATGTGTAATTGTACACCGGAAGCAAGAGAATGCGTCCCGGAGGCTTCTAAGATTGTTTTTGACCTACAGAGGTAAGTAAAATTAAACTCTCTTGCAAGTTTGAATTGAATGGTTAAAAGATTTAAGTTCCAAAGGAAGAAAGGAACTGAGCAAGTAAATAGAGGGAAATCCATAAGGCATGATATGGTAGATTTGATCTCCTGGATGGAGATACGGGATGGGAATGTGATTTTTCGATTCGAAAATGCAATCAAACCGTGGTGGATCTTCCCTCAAGGAAAAAGTGAATATTAAAACTAGGACCATGGTTCATAGGGGTAGTACCCTCTAACTTACCATGTACATCATGGTGGGAACCCAAGGAATACTCCGGCCACTCCTGGGGGTGGGTAATGTTCAGGGTATGCTTTAGGATACTACTGTGAAAGAATGAGGATTGCCTAGTCCCTGGGGGATATGGAGTGATTGAGATGGTTGAGCTGTAGACCTTAAATGTAGCCAATGTTCGAGTCCTACAGATCTAAAATGTAGCCGGTTTTAGAATGTGTAGCGAACACATTCTTTTCCTCATTCTCTCGCATCATTGGCTAGTACGACTTACTAGCTTCGGGGTCTGCAAAGATTAACCGTAATAATGAAAGCGAATAAAACGTAACTAGTGTAAACACTAGATAATTTCGGATGTTCTCTTTCCTCTCATATTTTCCTTTGTCCTGAGTATATAACTTTTCATCCAATTATTGCTTTCACTTTTACCTAGCCTGTAGTTAGTGATGTATGATTTTATTTGCTAGGCTATACGCTCACTCTTGCTGTATATCTTTCAAATGAGAATGCATTGATGCCCTATGAGATGGAATAGGCCATAAAAGTGTGATAGACAGTTGGTATTGCACACAGGGCTCGGGACTAGGACTTAGCTGATTTTATGTATGAAATAGAAATTTTGTTCTACTTTTGTAAACTATATAAGACATGCATTGTGGTGATTAATGATGTCTGGTATGGATGAATGATGGATCAATTTTCGCTGTATATTGTGATTTTTATGCTTCCGTAGGTCTTTCTCATTGTGGTTATGATCGAGATTCCTAGTTGGCATCCTTCCCCATCAGCATTATACTGGAGTTATGATGTTGGTACCACCTCGGTTGATGTGGCGATCAGATCTTGTGTAGTGTGTTGAGTATTGAGACTTGTGGTTTTGTTGTAGATTGTTGTGCAAGGTTGATTTATAAGTATTTATATTTTGGCAAACGTTTGATTTATAAATGAAACTTTGCCTAATTTTTACATAAATTAGTAATTTTAATTAGGAATACTAGTCATTATTATGATTGACGGAGGTTATTTAAGGAGAATAACCCGGTCTGTCACAGTTGGTATTAGAGAAGGGATGCCTTAGGATGGATCTGAATTTATGTGGAAGCCTAGGGAGTATGGGTTAAGGCCGAATGAGTGAACATGAGAAAAGTTAGGATAATTAAGTACTCTCATTTAGAATGTTCTCTTTAATTGCATAAGTGTTAACGTATCTAGTAATGTCGTAGAGGACAGTTGTACCTTTGGCTTAACTTTTTGTTATTTCTTTTTTAGTGGTGACTTCTAAAGTTGGCAATGCCGCCTAGACGTCGAGGTTTTCATAGGGATGAGTCACCCTGAGAGCCCTGAGATCGAGAAGTAGAGTATCTGAATCTATTGGGGCATCTTACAAACATCATTGAGAATATGGAGCAGCAACATCTGGCCCCTATTCCTGCTTTGGCTCCCATTCAGGCTCCTATTAATTCGGAGCCATCTTCTTATGATCACTTCGTTTAGGAGCGAGTGCCGACATTTTTGGGAGAGCCTAACCCGCTTAAGGCAGATCCATCGCTAGAGAGTTTGAAGAGGGTGTTTGTCGTGATTAGATGCCCGGAGGAGGATCGAATGCTATTTACGTCTTACCGGCTGGAAGGTGAGGCACACCATTGGTGGCAAATGAGGAAAAGAGCGTTGGATATATCGGAGGCTAAGATTTCCTGGAAGATGTTTGAGGATACATTCTTAGAGAAGTATTTTCCGTCTAGCCTCCGTGTTCAGAATGAGGAGGAATTTCTCAAGCTAAGGCAAGGGAACCGGACGGTAGCGGAGTATGACACCAAGTTTTCGGAGTTATCACGGTTTGCTTCCTACATGGTTGAAGATGAAGAAAGGAGGACTAGGAAGTTCTTAATGGGCTTGCGGGATGACATCCGCAAACAGCCGGTGACCATTAAATTGGCCACCTATCCTGATGTACTAGATCGAGCCTTAATTTATGAGTAAGAGCATGCAAAGGAAGAATTTTTCAAGAAGAGGTTGTCTAGTAAAAGCGGGACAAGTGCCAGCATTGGAGCTAGTTTGGGGAGACCTACAAGAAGCTGAGGCAGCCGGTTTCTGAACAAAGGAGTGGCCAGATCTCATCGTCTTCTCAAGCTTCGGTGGGTTCGTGTAAGCACTATGGGAGGATGCATGAGGATAGATCGTGTCCTAGGTTGACGAGTGCTTACTTCACTTGTGGCCAAGTGGGGCATAAAGCCAAGGAGTGTCCTCAGGCATCGAGGATTCAAGCTCGAAGCCAGTGGTGCAGGGTAAAACTTTTGTAGTGTCTGCTAGCGAGGCCAGAGCATCAGATGAGGTGGTGGAAGATATACTTCCTATTTGTGGTATTTCTTACTCAGTACTTTTTGACTCTGGGTTCACACACTCCTTTATTTTTCCTTGGCTGGCTGGTTGTATCACACCCTCCCCCATGACCCTTAATTTTTCTCTGGTTGTATCCACACCCACGGGGTCTTCTATTATGACCAATGTGTCCTATCCAGGGTGTATTGTGGAGGTGAAGGAACTTCATCTAGTAGTTGATTTAATTCTTCTAAATATACATGATTTTGATGTTATTTTAGGTATGAATTGGCTATCCAACTATCACGCTACTATTAATTGCTTCCATAAAAGGGTGGACTTTGCTATTCTGGAATGTGAACCTTTTTATATTGAGGGAGTTCGGAGAGTGGAGCCGTCTAGTTTTATTTTTGCTCTATAGGTTTGCCATTTGTTGAATAGCAGGTGTGATACCTTTTTGGCTTATGTCAGTACGGTTGAAAGTCAGGAGTTGTCTGTAAAGGACATTCGGTGGTGTGTGAATTCGATGACGTGTTTCCCGACAAGTTGTCTGCCTTGCCACCACATCGTGAGATTAAATTTGGGATTGATCTCATGCCGGGATCGGCACCCATATCAAAAGCCACTTTCCGCATGGCTCTTGTCGAGTTGAAGGAGTTGAAATAGCAGTTGCAGAACTTGCTTGATACGGGTTTTATTAGACCCAGTGTGTCACCGTGGGACGCTCTAGTCCTATTTGTCAAAAAGAAGGATGGGGCATTGAGGTTATGTATAGGCTACCATGAGTTGAATAAAATTACAATCAAGAACAAGTATCCTCTGTCGCAGATCGATGACCTCTTTGACCAATTATAGGGATCCCTAGTATATTCCAAGATTGACATTCGGTCGGGGTATCATCATCTTTGCATTAAGCAGGAGGATATTGCGAAGATGGCTTTCCGAACGAGGTATAGTCACTATGAATTTCTGGTGATGTCGTTCAGATTGACTAATGCTCTAGCCGTGTTTATGGACCTGATGAACCGGGTCTTCCAGCCATTTTTGGATATGTTTGTTGTGATTTTCATTGATGATGTTCTGATTTAATCCAAGGATCACATTGAGCATGAGGGGCACTTGAGAATTACACTGTAGACTCTTCGGGAATATCAGTTGTTCGCAAAATTGAAGAAGTGTGAGTTTTGGCTTGATAGGGTGGTGTTCTTGGGCCATGTAATTTCTGACGGAGACATCTCGGTAGACCCGTAGAAAATTGAAGCGGTGATCAATTGGATTCGACCGAAGACCGTATCTGAAGTCTGAAGCTTTTTGGAGATGGCGAGTTATTATCGTCGTTTCGTGGAGAATTTTTCTTGGATAGCCTTGCCCCTTACCCGTCTGACAAAGAAGAAAGTAAGTTTTGCCTGGACCGAGGAGTGTGACAAAAGCTTCCAAGAGCTAAAGGATCGGTTGATGACTGCCCCGATTCTGACTCTTCCTGATAATTTTGGTGGGTTCGAAGTGTATTGTGATGCATTTAAAGTGGGACTGGGGTGTGTTCTTATGCAGGGGGAAGAGTAGCTACTTATGGGTCTCAACAGTTGAAGGCTCATGAGAAAAACTATCCAACCCATAACTTAGAGCTAGCCACGGTGGTTTTTGCTTTGAAGATTTGGAGACACTATCTATATGGCGAGAAATTCCTAGTGTACTTCGACCACAAGAGCCTTAAGTATTTGTTCTCATAGAAGGAGCTAAATATGAGGCAGCGGCGATGGATTGAGTTTCTCAAGGATTATGATTGTGAGATCCAGTATCGACCAGGGAAAGCAAATGTGGTTGTGGATGCCTTGAGTCGCCGAACTTGTTGGGTGGCGACCATGCAGATTAAGCAGATAGAGTTGCTACACTGCTTGAAGTCTTATCATATCTAGTGCTACGTTAAGGGTAACAGGGTGATGTTATCCTTTCTGCAGGTGCATCTCGAGATCCTTCAAAGGATCAAAGTAGGGCAAGTGAATGACCCATTTCTGATGGATATTGTGGGGGACCTTGATAGAGACTCTCGACTTGATTTTAGCGTGCGTGCAGATGGAGTTTTGAGATTTAGAGAGTAGCTATGTGTACTAGATGTTAAGAAACTGAAGGAAGAAATAATGAAGGAGCCACACAGAACTCAGTACACGATTCACTCCAGTATGAACAAGATGTATCAAGATTTGAAGAAGATGTTCTAGTGGAGAAACATGCGGAGAGAGGTCGTGGCTTTTGTTAATCGATGTCTCGTCTGTCAGCAGCTGAAGGCTGAAAGGACAAAGCCTTCTGGATTATTGCAACCCCTACCCATTCCCAGCTAGAAGTGGGAGAATATTTCGATGGACTTTGTGTCAGGATTGCCTAGAACTTCAAAGAATCATGATGCGATTTGGGTCATTGTTGATCGGTTGACAAAATCTGCTCATTTTATAGCCATTCGGACTACGTACTCCCGTGATCTTCTGGCACAGTTGTACATCAGCGAGATTGTGAGGTTACCTGGCGTGCCAGCATCCATTGCGTCCGATCATGACCCACGGTTCATCTCTAAATTTTGGGAGAGCTTACATCGTGAGTTAGGGATGAACCTAAAGTTTAGTACGGTGTATCATCCTAAGACTGATGGCCAGTCTGAGCGGACGATCCAGATACTAGAGGATATACTTCGGGCTTCGGTATTGGAGTTCCATGGGAATTGGGATGATTTTTTAGTGCTGGCCGAGTTCGCTTATAATAATAGTTTCCAAGTGAGTATCGGAATTTCTCCTTTCGAGGCACTTTATGGTAGGAAGTGTTGATCTCCCATCCATTGGGAGGGGACTGAAAATAGGCATTTGTTGGGCCCGGATGTTATTCGGGAGACGTTGAAAAAGATCATGGTGGTTGTAGAAAAGTTAAAAGTCACCCATAGCTAACAGAAAAGTTATGCTGATCAAAGAAGATCCGAGCTTAGATTCAAGGTTGGAGATTTCGTCTTCCTTAAGGTCTCTCCATGGAAGGGAATTTTTAGATTTAGTGTTAAAGGAAAGCTGAAGGTGCATTTCATTGGGCCATTTCAGATTCTTGAGCGAGTTAGCAAGGTGGCTTATCGTCTAGCTTTGCCACCGAGTTTGGCCGAGGTGCACGTCTTCCATGTTTCCATGTTAAGGAAGTACGTATATGATCCATCTCATGTGATTGATTATGGTCCTTTGGCAATCAATGAGGATTCAGCATATGTAGAGGAACCGGTGGAAATCTTAGACCGTAAGGACAAAATCTTACGCCCCAAGTCGATTCCTCTCGTGAAAGGTTTATGGAGGAATCACTCCCGTGAGAAGGCGACTTGGGAAAGAGAGGATGAAATTCGGGAAAAACATCCCCATCTGTTCTGAGGTATGTAAGCTTATTCAAATTTTTAGATTTGTTAAATTTTGGGGACGAAATTTCTATAAGTGGGGGAGAATTGTGAGGTTTTGGATCTAAAAACATAATAAATATGAGATAATCAATGTGATAATAATTAATACTGGACCTATTGAACAAATGAGTATGTGTATCGGAAGAAAAATTAGAAAAAATAAATCGAGTTGTGGACTGTTGATGTGCTGCCAGCAGGGTCGCGTCTGCTATGCGCTCGAGCCTGAGCTTGATTGTAATAAGCAGTAGCACCCCGCTCGCTGCGTGCTCTAGCACAGCCCGGCCGCGAGGCCGCACTCACATGGTGCTCGCCAGGCGCTTGACACCCGATGATTATAAACCCGCGTCCTGCTTTGTGATTTTCATTTCTCCACATAGCCAAACCCTTTTAGAGAGAGAGAGAGCTGTTCCTAGAGAGAGAAGGGAGGAGATCGAGCCGTGGAATCCGATTCTATCCGATAGCTAGTTATAAAAGAGGTAGCACGCGTTGAGGCAAGTGTTCTCATACTAACTTTTCTCTTTCTATATTTTTTGATTATCATTGGATATTTTCATCTCGATACCCACCCAAACCATGGAAAATATAATACCCGTGACTTGAGACCAAAGATTATGTAATTTATTATCCGATTTACTCACCGATCTAGTCGGTGGAGTACCACCAAACCCTAACCTACGGGAATTGGTGGTTTTTCGTTCCGCACGTCATATTTTGTTAAATTGACCCCAAAATGTGAATCACCATGTCCCAAATGTGTATATAGGCCGGCTATGTGTCCAATCTTACACGTTTTGACCCGTTTGTAGCATCCGAGCCCTCTAAAAGGCACTATTACTGTTCACCCGAAATAAAAAGCAAACTTTGCATGTGTCCACCTTCATAATATGTTGAAGCGACTTCAAGATTTCAATCCCCACATCCCAATTGTAAGTATATATCGACCAGATGTCCGATTCCATAAGAATCGACCCGTTCGCGGCGTCGAGCCCTCTAAAAGCAGCCTAACATTGTTCACTCAAAAATGGAATGTAAATGTGCATACTTTAGCTCTTTTCATTTATGATGGAACTTATGACTAAATGTTTGTGTCAAATTATAATCCTTGAAAATGTGTAATTGCGCACCAAAAGCAAGGGTTTGCATCCTGGAGGCTTCTGAGGTGGTGTTTAACCAACGGAGGTAAGTAAAACCAAATTCTCTTGTAAGCTTGAATTGAATAGTTAAAAGATTTAAGTTCCAAAGGAAGAAAGGAACTGAGCAAGTAAATAGAGGGAAGTCTACAATGCATGATATGGCAAATTTGATCTCCTGGATGGAGATACGGGATGGAAATGTGATTTCCCTATTCGAAAATGCAATGGAATTGTGGTGGATCTTCCTCAAGGAAAAGGTGAATCTTGAAATTAGGACCATGGTTTATAGGGGTAATACCCTCTAGCTTACCATATACATCACGGTGGGAGCCCAAGGAATACTTTGGCTGCTCTTGAGGGCAGGTGATGTTCAGGGTACGCTTTAGGATACTACTGTGAAAGAACGATGATTGCCCTGGTCCCTGGGGGATATGGTGTGATTGAGATGGCTGAGTACTACAGACCTAAAATGTAGCCGATGGTCAAGTGCTGCAGATCTAAAATGTAGCCGATGGTCTAGTGCTGCAAACCTAAAATGTAGCCGGCTTTAGAATGTGTAGTGAACATATTCCTTTCCTCATTCTCTTGTATCATTGACTAGTATGACTTACTGGCTCCGGGGTCTACCAAGATTAACGGTAATAATGAAAGCGAATAAAACGTAATTAGTGTAAACACGTGAACTAGATAATTTCATATGTTCTCTTTCCTCTCATGTTTCCCTTTGTCATGAGTATATGACTTTTCACCCAGTTATTTCTTTCACTTTTACCTGCCCGTATCTAGTGATATATGGTTTCATTTGTTGCGTTGTACGCTCACTCTTACTGTATATCTTTCAAATGAGAACGCATTGATGCCCGACGAGACGGAATAGGCCATAGAAGTGTGATAGACAAGTGATATTGCACATAGGGCTCGGGACTGGCTGAGACTTAGCTGATTTTATATATGAAATAGGAATTTTGTTCTACTTTTGTAAACTGTATAAGATATGTATGGTGGTGATTAATGATGTTTGGTATGGATGAATGATGGATCAATTTTTGCTGTATATTGTGATTTTTATGCTTCCATAGATCTTTCTCATTGTGGTTATGATCGAGGTTCCTAGTTGGCATCCTTTCCCATCCGGCATTATATTAGAGTTATGATGTCGGTGCCACCTCAGTTGATGTGGCGATTAGATCTTGTGTAGTGTGTTGAGTATTGAGACTTGTGGTTTTGCTGTGGATTGTTATAGATTGTTGTGCAGGGTTGATTTACAGGTGTTTGTGTTTTGGCAAACTTTGATTTATAAACGGAACTTTGCCCAATTTTCTACAAAAATTAATAATTTTAATTAGGAATACTAGTCTATTATTATGATTAACGGAGGTTATTTAAGGAGAATAACCCGGTCCATCACAGTAGGGGTAGTTGGATATCATGGATAATCTCATTATACTTACCCAACCATTGGGAGCATAAATGCACGTCTTTTGGTTCATGGTGGCAGAATAAGGTCCAAGGAGATTCATTGTGATATTTTGTCATTGATGATATCTCATGAGTTTAGGATTCGATGGAATCCACGAGTTATATTCGGTAGAATCTATGTGTCGGATTTTATGCTATCTCGATTCAGTGGAATCCATGTTGTTTATCAATGTTTGATATTCAGGTCGTTCATGCTGACATTTGGACCAGGGAACCCTGCATATCTCTTGATGTCGGATTCTAAGGGGTTTTCGCATGTTATTGGCAATCTTGTTATCTTTGTCATATAAGGGTCCGAGGAGACCTATCTTGCTTTTGGTTTGAATCGTGTTTACGACGTGTTGTGGCTTCTCGGATATAGTTAGATTATTATAGAAATGTTGCAACCATTATATTTTGATATCTGAGATATTTATTTTTATTAAGCATTTTTTATTATTATCACTTGTTGGGCTTTGGCTCACCTTTGTGTTTTCTTGATTCCAAATTGTGTTGATTTTATAGTGTGGACCATGGGATTCAACATTGGCTATAGAAACTCGAGATAGAGAAGATAGTAGAGATAGAGGCTCATGAGAAGAAGTTCTAGAGATAGTTCTTCGATCGAGATTTAATTTGGATTTGTTATTGGGGCTGTATTCGTAGGATAATAATATTGTATATATTCATTATCTCGAAGGAATTTATAATGTGAAGTATAATTATGATGTTGAATTTATGATGATTATTGGAATTTTAAGTTTTCTCGTGGTCAGTCTGAACTAAGTCAAGTGACTTGGGTTCAGGTCGTCTATCCTTGGACCCTACTTTTGATTATATAACCTTAATAAGTCATGATTATCACAATTTAAAATTTAAAATCTTATTTACGGATTAATATTTCTCGATTTATAATTTCGGTTCCCGGTTTACCAATTTCGGATCTTTAGACTTTTCAACCCGATTCCTATTATACCCTTTGACCTTAATTCACCTATTTCAACTTAATTACCTCCCAATTATCATATTTTAGAAATTTGAAACCTTATAGGGCCCAACTTCCTCTTTCTATTTCTGAATTTAATTTTTCACATTTTAAACCTAATCATTGATCATTATTTATTCAATTACACCCTAATTATCTTATTTCGGAACTCGAGTCATTACAACAAAAGTACTCCATACAAGCACAAAATCTATGCCTACAATATAATCTTCCAAGTCCGCAACGTAGCCAACTGCTAATCTCTATTAGGCCTCATCGGATATAAGGTCGTGCTCATTTGAAGGCAAGAAAATAGTAAGGAGTAAGTCGAATACTCAGCAATGTACAATATAATAAAAAAATAAGTAATATACCCAAAATAAATCAAGAGAAGGGAATAGGAGTATAAAACAGATGTATAAACATAAAACATGATCAAATACATTTCCAAAACTCATTTTTCTTCCACATTTTATTTTTGATTCCTTTAAATTCTAAAATATACAGAAATTTCTTTATTATTGTGGATCAGGGCTAGTAAGCCTTAGCAGCTAATAGAGTAGACAAATCAAGGAAAGGATTATATTATTCCACACAATCTAAGGCCTACCAATGTACCTCGAATTTAACGTCCCATGGTAGATGGTATATTTTTAATCCCGAATATATTGAGCCATAGTTCTTATTCTTATGCCACCATAGCATACCTTGTGACCCAGGATAATTTCTCGATTTACCATTGTAATATCCTATGACATGCCAAAAAATATTACCCTTTGATATATAAATCTTTGGTCCAATTTCATGATTACTTATTCTTAAGGGAAAGTCTACCATATTCTTATACAAAGTTCTCACTCCCTGTAAAACAAATCATCAAACATAACAAATTGTTGAGTTCCCTTCATGTATTTTGCATAACTGTCGTATTTTTTGATTACAGATACATATTGTCATAATTTTGTAGATTTGAGTCTTCACATGATTTCAAATACATACACAAATTAACATGAGCTTAGGAAAAATTAGGAAATCCTTACCACGTTGAGTCAAATGAAATTTCGTAGCTTTCGGACAATAAATCCCTTTACAAAAATATTTAATATAATTTTTCGAACATACAAAATAATATATACAAAATACATGTGAACAAATGCTAAATAATCACGTTTATAAACTAGGGTTTTAATTTTCTAAGGCCAAATCATGCAAAAATTCCAAAATAAACAGATAAAAACAATGGGCCGTAGGGTTAGGGTTACAACATAACTCAATATCACAAAAAACTACCAAATCGGATACCAAATCGACAAATAAACATGCTCAACACATGGGTATTACAAAATATAAACTTAGATGGATATCAGAATAAAAATACTCGAAGAGAACAGAACACAAAATGTAATAAGAGAAAGAAAAGTATATGGGTGCACTTATCTCGACCCGATTTACAACTTCTTTAACTAGCTCTAAGCTGAAAATAGACTAGATGCATTGATCTCCTCCTCTCTCCTCTTCTCCATTCTCTCTCTCTCTCCTCTTCTCTGATTTGGCATAAAATGATGGAAAGAAGGCTCGTGCGCACTTAAATTGGCAAACTGGCGCTCGAGCACGCGTTGGGCGCACTTCAAGCGCCCCTCCCCTAGATTCGGCACTCGAGCGGTGCCTTGAGCACCCCTCAAGCACTGTGATACTGGAATCGGTGCTTGAGAGGGGGCTCAAGCATGCGTCAGGCCCAAGTCAGGCCTGGGGCAGGCCTGCGATGAGCCAGCTTTGTGAACATGCCGTCTTGGACCCGTTTTAGCCCTTCTAACACAATTTTTTACATCATTGGACCGTAATTTTGATTATTTTAGCTTGATAAATTGTGATTATCATATTTTAAAATTTGAATCTTATTTACGGATTAATACTTTAAGGTTTATAATGTCGGTTCCCGATTTTGCCAATTCTGGGTCTTTGGCCTTTTCAATCCAATTTCTCCCATATCCTTTGACCTCGATTTATTTATATTAACTTAGTTACTTATTTTTATTATATTTTAGAAATTGGTACATTACAGATATCAACCTAAGAGGTATCATTCAAGACCTTAACCTCGAGTCATTTATTTGTCATTTAAGTTTCCATCTCAAGTCTTGTTTCTTTTGCAGTCATAGAAATCTAGTGGGCCTAATTAGAGATAGGCTCTATAGCCAAAATGCAGAAATTGTATGCCTATCTCAATAATGTATTAATCATTCTATAGTTAAGGATTTGACATTTAGAGTTATGATTGTTGAAACTGAATTTTGTTTTTCCACAATAGATCAACTTAGTTTGAGAATGAGTTGGATGAGAAAGTCATAGAATTATGTCAATTAGGCAACCAACATAGGAGACTGAGTCAGCTCACTTAACGATAAGATTCTTGAGACTGAATGTCGATCGGCAATGGCTTCTAGCATTATAGAGGGACTCCAAGCTGAATGTTTAAGGCTCAAGGAGTTATCAAGGAAAAGTATCCAACCTGAAGAAATTAGTTCTTTGTTAGACTTGTGATTCAAAGAAGGAATCACTTTTTCTAAGATGATCATTTCCTTGGTTGTTATAGATTTTTTGATCAGCTACTTGGATGTTAGGAACTCTAAAGCTTCCCTAGTATCTTGTGACGGACCAGCCTTATTCCACTGCATAAAGCCGCTGTCAAACCTTGCCTTAAAATAAATTAATAATAAATAGGTGGACATAAAAATTTTTCTTTTCTTTCATACACAGGATTTCTTGAGGCCGAATTATATGAGCTGGCCTTCCGGTTTAATTTCAAACTTGGTCCTAAGATGCATACTAGAATTATAAATTTCATTTATCCAAAAGAAATTACGGAAACATGATAACATCAATAGATTATTATACAGCCGAACTATTTTATAATTCTTCTCAAAACATCAAAAGAAAATAAAATTAAGCTCTTCATTGATCAGCTAGGGTCATCTATATTGTCTAGCTACTTCATATGGTCTTACTCAATTTCGTTCTCCATAAGCCTTTCTTCATCTGAAAATAGCAAGAGTGAGCCACAAAGCCCTAGCAAGATACTCACATGCAGAAAACATAAACATATACATAAGCGGAGCAAAATAGAGTTTCATAACATAACTTAGCATACGAAAATCATCATATCGTTTCTTCTTTAGTTCGAAATTTTCTTATTATTTTTATTATTATCTTGTCTTCAGAAAACTCATAAAAACCATTGGAAATTCTTATCATCTTTAGGGAGCGGACGGGAGCGGACAACATCGATGATAGGTTGTGTGTAACCCCAAAACCTAAAGCCATATCCTTTCATTATACTCCCCGAGGCGGGAGGAAATGCCTTTAACCCGGCATACGGGGCCGTAGTCCAAAAGTCTTATGCCACCAAAAGTTTCCCCTCGTGGCCCAGGAGGCAATCCTTGAGTGTCACTCCAATATCCTTCATCCATCTTTAACAGCAAGTTTAATGGAGACTCGGTTCTTAATTCATATCTTTTAATGGCCATCCATCATAGTTTGAAAGTCGAAAGTCATAGAGTTCCACTTGCTGTCTGGATTACATATGTTTTCCTTGTTCTTAACTTCATCAGTCGAAGTCCGTATCATCTTAAAGACGAAGTTCTTTTCTTAGAAGCCGGAGTCCATTTTTCTTTAAAATTGAAGGTCTTTTCAACATAACCGGAGTTCAAAAGTCGGAGCTCTTTTTTCAACAAAAGCCGTAGTTCGAAGTCCGAGTTCTAATTCCATTAAAAATCGAAGCTCAAATAGCCGGAGTTCTAAAAATCAGAGTTCATTTCCATTTAAAGTCCGAAGTTTTAAAAGTCGAGTTCTTTAAAATCCGAAGCTCAAAAATCCGGAGTTCTTTTTCTTTCAAAATTTGAAGCTCTAAAATCCGGAGTTCTTTTTCTTTTAAAATCCGAAACTCTAAAATTCGGAGTTCTTTTTCATTAAAAGTTAGAAGTCTTTTCTTTAAACATGCAATTATCAAAGTTCATATAATTTGACAAATAATCATATACTTCAAGCAGAATAAAATCTAACACCATGAATATCAGGGTTTCTTTTAAAGATGCGATTAAGAACGATAAATCACAAGAATAGAACAAACATCACAATTTCATAAGAATATCATATATATACTTGCATAGCAAACATGCACAATCATAAACTTTAAAAACAGGGGTGAGTATTCTTGCCTGGGTTTCTTCTACTTGGCTTTGATCTTTTGGCATTCCTTTACTAGAAACTCTATTGCGTGTCATTTTCTTACTCCTCTAGTTCTTATTTATAGGCCTTAGGTCTGATAACTATTATTAATGATTGGCAATACAGGGAAAATATTTCTTCTTTATGGCTCTACATTTTTCAAAAAGTTTCCTTATTAATTAGATCATTTATGGTTTTACATTTTTAAGGAGTTCATTAATTCCTAGTTAACTGAACTTAACGGGATTTAGATTTCTTAATTAATTCCTAGTTCATGAACTTAACAGGATTTAGCTTTCTCTTGTAAACACATTCAATTCCTTCTATACGACTTCCGGTCAACCCTTGTTGACCGGATTATCAACTTCGGCTTTCCCGTAATCTACTCCGGCCTCCAATACACAAAGCCACTCCGTCCTTCAAGACCACTTCGGCCTTACATTTATATAATGTACTCTGGCCTTCAATGGAACAAAACCTTATTTCAAAACATGTTCAAGGCCGGTTTTGATTTTCTTTAAAGTGGCTGGTCTTGATAATGATGGAGCCGGACTTGTTTTGCACTAAGGAATAACCGAACTTCTTTTCTACTAAGGGGCAATCCGAACTTCTCTTTATCAAGTAAAAGCCGGACTCAATTTTCATCAAAGAAACGCCAGACTGGATTTTCGTCAAGTAAAAGCCGGACTTGATTTTCATCAAGGAAATTCGGACTTCTTTTCATCATGCAAGGGCCGAACTTGATTTCATCTTAAGGCCGATTTACTTTTCTTATTTCATTTTCCTGTCAACGCTAGTTGACCGGATTATAAGGACTTGATAACTGGAATTTCCTATGTTCTAGAATCTGAGCCGTTACAATCTTCCCCACTTATAGAAATTTCATCCTCGAAATTTTAAATAAATTTACTAACCTCGAGAAAATAAATAGGGGTATTTGTTCCGAATCTCTTCCTCTCGTTTCCAAGTTGCCTCTTCTGGTGAGTGATTCTTCCAAAGCACCTTTATTAGAGCGATTGATTTAGTGCGTAATCTCTGTTCCCTTCGATCCAAGATTTTCACTGGTTCCTCTACATAAGACAAGTCCTTGTCAATTGTCAAATGTTCAAACTCAATTACATGAGTAGGATCATAGACATACTTCCGAAGCATTGATACATGAAACACGTCATGTACTCCTGCCAAGTTTGGAGGTAATGCAAGTCTGTAAGCTACTTCTCCAATCCTTTCTAAAATTTTAAAAGGGCCAATAAATTATGGCTTCAGCCTTCCTTTTACCCCAAATCTGTACTTTTCCTTGGATGGCGATACCTTTAGGAATATAAAATTGCCTTTTTCAAATTCTAATGCAGGTCTCCTCCGGTCTGCATAGCTCTTTTGTCTGCTCCGGGCTACTCTGAGATTCTCATGTACTAACTTTATCTTTTCTACCGTCTCTTTAACAATATCTGGACCCAAAATCCTTTTATCTCTGTGCTCCTCCCAGTATATCAGCGATCTATATTTCCTTCCATACAAGGCCTCAAAAGGGGTCATGCCTATGCTGGCCTGGTAACTGTTATTATAAGCGAATTCTGCTAGAGCTAAGGAATTATCCCAAGTCCCTTTCATTTCTAAGACCAAGACCCTTAACATATTCTCAAGGATCTGGATAGTTTCGACTAGCCGTTCCTGCATCTTGAATTTTAATTCCGTCCCCAATTTTTTATGTAGACTTTTTCAGAACCTTGAAACAAAGCGAGGGTATCTATTTGATACAATAGAAGAAGGCACACCCGACAACCTCGTTTATGTTCTTTATCACGGACTAAGTCGTCGGTTAAAATGGGCTGACTTTGTTAGCCGGTCAACAATCATCCAAATAGCATCATGTTTCCTTGGCGTCCTTGGTAGACCGGTCACAAAATCCATGGCAATATCTTCCCATTTCTAGCCTGGAAACGACATTGGTTGCAATAACCCAGATGGCTGCTTTCTTTCGACCGTTACTTGTTGGCATACAAGGATATTTTTCCATGTAGGCTGCAATGTCCCTCTTCATATTCCTCCACCAGAATATTTTCTTCAAATCCTGGTACATCTTATTGGCTCATCGGTGAATCGTATAATGGGATCTAAGGTCGATTTTTGAAAATACACAAGCTCCTTGTAATTGGTCAAGGAGGTCATCAATCCTTGGCAGAGGATATTTATTCTTGGTGGTAATTTTGTAGTCCGATAATCCACGCATAATCTTAGTCCTTCTTTCTTACAAAGAGAACAGGTGCTCCCCATGGTGACACACTTGGCGAATGAAACCTTTATCTAATTCCGATTCTTGTTTCAATTCTTTAATGTGCCATCCGATGGTGCTTTGGATATTGGTCTGAACCTTTGAAATTTTTTTTCCTCAAAAGCGAGGATAATCATAATTCGATTTGCAATTGAAATTTGCGAGTCTCCCTTTGTAAGCGGATAAAACCCAAAAATACAAACTGTAATATTCATCCATAACAAGCATACAACTATCCATCATTCATAAATCCTACAACAATCATTCACGGGATCCTATGTGCCATCCATGGCACAAATCCATCAAAGCAATTACTATTCTAAAGATAAATAACGAGATGCCATCTAGTCAAGAAATCCAGAGTATAGCGGAAGTACACTGGGCATAGCATATTCTCTTTTACTATCATACATGTCATGCATTCTTTACAAAAATTTACAAGTTCTATAACATCAATAAACGTGGAATCGGTATTCAAGATCAATTTTTAGCAGGTCATTGCCTTCAAAATGGCTTCACAATGCTCTAAGTCCTCAAAAATGCTTTTTGGTCTTGCAAAAGCTCAACGTCTCATCCGGAAGGGGGAAAACACTAAAACAGTGAGCCGAGGCCCGAAGGTACATGCATAAATCAAAACGATCATGCCAAATCGATCATATAACCATGCAAAAATCATAATGTTTAATCAAACATCATCCGAAAAGGAAATCGTAAAGGCATGCTTCATAAATCATATCGCTATAGGTGTAAAACAATAACTATAAACTTTATGGATGCATGGGAAACTGAAAACAATATTCTATTTTCGCTTCACTGTCATCTTTTCATTGTATGGATTCATTATCATCCTTTTTCCTCGGAGGATGGTATGATACATTTTCATCTTTTATCGTGACATATCTTAACAATTTTAGACCCCGCCTGCACCCTACCTCGAATTCGAGGATATTGTGTTGATCCACACAATCCAAGGCCTATCATGTCATATCATATTTATATCCCATAAGGATCTTGTATGCCACATCTTGTTTGGCTTCATGGGTGAATCGCTCCATGGATAGAGGATCTAAAGGCCTCGACCTTTTCTCGGGTCCTAAAATAAACGGAATCATCTCTTTATCAAAAATCCCATTTTCAAAATCAAACTTTCACAATACAATTTCAGCACTTATTTAAATTACATGGAGATTTTCGTATTGTACATATTTTCAAAAATAAATTATAGAAAGTTACATCTCAATCATAACTGAGCTTGATTAAAAATCACTAAAACCCTTTCATTTTCGTGCTTAGTGCATCGAGGACACAAATCGGTCTTTAAACATTTGTTCAACCATGAAATTGATGCCATAACTCCATATATATATACTCAATCATGCATTTAAATCATAAATCCCCAAAATTTTTGTTTGGCCACATTCTCTAAATATCAAAATCATAATCATGCATAATCTCATGGTTTAACCGATTAATCGAAGGAAACAAGCTTCAACCTTTCTTACAACATTTTCATAAAGAAAACCTGAAAATCGTTAAAAATGCGTCCGAGGTACACTTACCTTGTCGCGGGCTTCACCTTTATAACTAGCTCGGGGTTGGACTCGGGCGTTCTCCCTTCTTCTCTCTCTAATGAAACATTTATCTCAAATAAATTCGAAAATAAAACGGAGAGGAGCAGATCGCGTTTTCATCTTTGCCGAGCCCGCTCGATTCTTTAAGTTCGCGAGCGGCTGGTGCCATCCGATCGATAGGCCGGCTCGAGCAGCCAGCGAGCGGAGGGATTTGTGGTGCTTTGGATATTGAGGCCTGCCGAGCGATCCTTGAATTTTGGGCATTTTTTAACTTTTCACTTTTAACTACCACTTTTTCAATACATGCTTAGCCTCTTATTGATATTAATTACCTTAATCACATCTAGTTGTTACGTTTTTGGTTTCGGGTCCTCACAATCCTTGTATCAATTTTACTCCAAATTCCAACTCTCGCTGGGGTGGTAGTCCAGGTAATTCATTAGGGAATATGTCTTCAAATTCCTGCACCACAGGAATCTCTTTGGCCAGAGATTCTTGACCTTCAGTAGTCACACTAGCGAAGGCTAGATAAGCTTGACACCCATCACCAATCAAGTGCCTGGTATGAAGGGCCGAAATGAAGCAAGATGCTTCTTTACGCCGGACTCCTTGAATATAGAAGGGCTTGTTTCCAGAGATGGTGAATTCTACTCTTTTTCGGAAACAATCAATCTTGGCATGATATCTGGCTAACTAATCCATTCCCAAGATTGCATCGAAGTCCTTCATTTCTAGCAAAACTAGATTAACAGGTATCACGCATCCATTTGATTCTATCGAACACTCCGGATACACTACATTTAAAATTATAGATGACCCCGTGGATGAGGCGACCATCAATGGGTAGCCAAGAACTTGAGGGAGGGTCGTAAGATATTTTTCAAATTCATGGGAGACAAATGAGTGGGTGGATCCGGAGTCAAAGAGCACATGTCTAGAAGTGCCACAGATAGAAAGTGTACCTTCCACTACTTCCGTAGAGGTTTTGGTCTCCTTTGTAGAAATAGCAAACACCTTAGCTAGGATAGGAGACTTAAATCCTGGAGCTTGTTTGGCAAGTGGGCAATCTCTGATCATGTGTTCAGCCTGGCCACAATTATAACAAACCCTCAACTTCTTATAGCAAGGCTTCCCTTCATGTGATTTCTCGTAATGATCACATGCATTATTAGCAAGAGTTCAGGAAATCTATACGGATTGGTTTTGCTCCCCACTGGACCTCGATGGTCTCACTTTCTTAGAAGGGCCTCCACTAGCACTGGCCCTTGAAGTCTAACTAAAAGTCCTTTGCCTGAGAAATGCTCCTCTCTCCAGCTCCTTCTCATAGATAACAACCTTCTCGAGCACCTCTCCGTACGTGGCCCAACGTCGAGTTGAAAGGTGCCTCCTAATCTCATCTTTTAATCCCTGAAAGAACCTCCTAGCCTTCCTCTCTTGGTCTTCCACCATATAAGGATCATAGTGAGATAATTCTATAAATTTTACATCGTATTCCGCCACAGAGCTAGTACCCTTCCTTAGGAGAAGGAATTCATCCTCCTTCTTTCCATGAAGATTAACAGGAAAATATTTCTCCAAAAATACTGCTTCAAATATTTTCCAACGAATATCCCAATCTGGCACATTGAAAACTCTCTTCTGCATTTTGCCACCAGTGGTGGGCCTCACCCGTCAGCTTATGGGTGGCATAAAGAACCATGTCTCCAGTAGGGCATTTAATCACCACGAACACCTTCTTCAGCCATTGGATCCCGGTGTCAACCTTCAACAGGTTGGGTTCCCCTAAGAATTCAGGAACTCGCTCATTGGTAAAGCGGTCGTAGACCGATCTCTCCTGATGAACCGGAATTGGGGTAGTCACTGGAGTTGGTGGATCCAAGGCTTCTATGACTTCAGCCATCCTATCTAAAAGGTTCAAGTATCTTGCCTCCCTATCCGGAGTGTTGTTAGTCTGTCCGGTTCGTCTTCCTCTATTAGACATGACTTCAGTGATGACCTTGATTTCTGAAAGAACATTTTCGTCAGTCAACTAGCCAAGGGTGGCTATCGCAATTTACTTAGTCCAAAGCATAAGTAAAACTAACCCCCCTTTTTCTGTAACTAATCCTGTCCTAAGTTTCCGTGTTGATTCAAATTGACCTAAAGCATCTCAGTTTTTTCTCTGATACCAACTGTGACGGACTGGCCTTATTCCACTGTATAAAGTCGCCGTCAAACCTTGCCTTAAAATAAATTAATAATAAATAGTTGGACATAAAAATTTTTCTTTTCTTTTATACATAGGATTTCTTGAGGCCGAACTACATGAGCTGGCCTTCCGATTTAATTTCAAACTTGGTCCTGAGATGCATACTAGAATTACAAATTTTATTTATCCCAAAGAAATCATGGAAACATGCTAACATCCATAGATTCTTATACAGCGGAACTATTTTATAATTCTTCTCAAAACATCAAAAGGAAATAAAATTGAGCTCTTCATTGATCAGCTCCGGTCATCTATACCGTCTAGCTACTTCATATGGTCTTACTCAACTTCGTCCTCCATAAGCCTTTCTTCATCTGAAAATAGTAAGAGTGAGCCACAAAGCCCAGCAAGATATTCACATGCAGAAAACATAAATATATACATAAGCGGATCAAAACAGAGTTTCATAACATAACTTAGCATACAAAAATCATCATATCGTTTCTTCTTTAGTTCGAAATTTCCTTATTCTTTTTCTTATTATCTTGTCTTCGAAAAACTCATAAAAACCATTGAAAATTCTTATCATCTTTAGGGACCTGACAGGAGCGGACAACATCGAGGACGGGTTGTGTGTAACCCCACAACCTAAAGCCGTATCCTCTCATTATGCTCCCCGATGTGAGAGGTAATGCCTTTAACCCGACATACGGGACCGTAGTCCAAAAGTCTTATGCCACCAAAAGTTTCCCCCCCGTGGCCCAAGAGGATATCCTCGAGTGTCACTCCAATATCCTTCATCCATCTTTAACAACAAGTTTAATGGAGACTTGGTTCTTAGTTCATGTCTTTTAATGGCCATCCATCATAGTTCGAAAGTCGGAAGTCGTAGAGTTCTACTTGCTGTCCGGATTACATATATTTTCTTCGTTCTTAACTTCATCAGTTGAAGTCCGTATCATCTTAAAGCCGAAGTTCTTTTCTTAGAAGCCGGAGTCCATTTTTCTTTAAAACCAAGGTCATTTCAACAAAACCAAAGTTCAAAAGCCGGAGCTCTTTTTTCAACAAAAGCTGTAGTTCAGAAGCCCGAGATCTAATTCCTTTAAAACCAAAGCTCAAATAGCCGGAGTTCTTTAAAATCCGGAGTTCTAAAAACCGGAGTTCATTTCCATTTGAAGTCCGAAGTTCTAAAAGCCGGAGTTCTTTAAAATCTAAAGCTCTAAAATCTGGAGTTCTTTTTCTTTCAAAATCAGAACCTCTAAAATCTGGAGTTCTTTTTCATTAAAAGTTAGAAGTCTTTTCTTTAAACATATAATTATCAGAGTTCATATAATTTAACAAATAATCATATACTTCAAGTGGAATAAAATCTAACACCATGAATATAAAGGTTTCTTTTAAACATGTGATTAAGAACGATAAATCACAAGAACAAAACAAACATCATAATTTCATAAGAATATCATATATATTCATATATATACTTGCGTAGCAAACATGTATAATCATGAATTTTAAAAATAGGGGTGAGTACTCTTGCTTGGGTTTCTTCTACTTTGTCTTGATATTTTGGCATTCCTTTACTAGAAACTCTATTGCATGCTTTTTTATTACTCCTCTAGTTCTTATTTATAGGCCTTAGGTCTGATAACTATTATTAATGATTGGCAATACAGGGGGAATGTTTCTTATTTATGGCTCTACATTTCTCAAAAAGTTTTCTTATTAATTAAATCATTTATGGTTTTACATTTCCAAGTAGTTCATTAATTCCTAATTAACTGAACTAAACGAGATTTAGATTTCTTGATTAATTCCTGGTTCACTGAACTTAACAAGATTTAGCTTTCTCATGTAAACACATTCAATTCCTTCTATACGACTTTCGGTTAACACCAATTGACTGGATTATCAACTTCAGCTTTCCCATAATCTACTCCGGCCTCCAATACATAAAGCTACTCCGTCCTTCAAGACCACTTCGGCCTTACATTTATATAATGTACTCCGGCCTTCAATGGAACAAAACCCGATTTCAAAACATGTTCAAGGCCGGTTTTGATTTTCTTTAAAGTGGTTGGTCTTGATAATGATGGAGCCGGACTTGTCTTGCACTAAGGAATAACAAAACTTCTTTTATACTAAGGGGCAAGCCAAACTTCTCTTTATCAAGTAAAAGTCGGACTCGATTTTCATCAAAGAAATGCCGGACTCGATTTTCATCACGAAAATCCGAACTTCTTTTCATCATGCAAGGGCTGAACTTGATTTCATCTTAAGGCCAATTTACTTTTCTTATTACATTTTTCGGTCAACTAGCGTTGACCGGATTATATGGACTTGATGACTGAAATTTCCTATGTTCTAGAATCTAGGTCGTTACACATCTAATATTGAAGATTAATCAAGGGGCTCTTAGCCCTCAAGGCCTAACCTTGAATGCCAGCCATAGGATAGTCAAGCCATTTTTGTTCCCGAATTTAACGGCTCTTTATAATGGTTGTAAATTATAACAATGTTATTGATTTTCCAATGTATATATTTAGATTTGTTCATCTTTGAGTATACTTTAGTATTTTGCTGATGTTGGTTAGGAAATTAGCTTCCCAAATGTATACTTATGAATTTTTCGATACATGATTGCCAAATTATTAGCTAAATCTTTTGACTATCATTACTAATTAAATAACCATAAGATGGTTGACTGTTTTGTTGGCTAAGTCTTCCACCTATTATCGCGAGTCATGTTGGACACTAGTCCTTAACTATTTGACTGATTGTGTATATTCTGTAGAAAGTTGTATTAACAGTTATGCGTGAAAGTATCCATGAGATTTAATTGGTCAAATGACTATTGGTAGTGTTGTCTTGTTTGACTTTATCTGATCTATGTTTTGACCTCTCAAAAGGAATCAAATGCTTCGTTATTAAACTCTTGAGTTTTTTAAAATTTTTGGTGTGTAACCATGCTTGGAGTTTATGGTTCTACGTGACAGTTTCCTAGAATCGGCTTGTTTACAGATAGGGTGTTCAAACTAACAGTTAGATTCAAGGTTGATTATGGTTATATTAATTACATATAAACACACAAATTAATAGTAAATAAATTGCAAAAATAATTTTATTGTTGAAAGTAAACAATTAAATACATTATGCAAGCATTTCGAAGTGAAGGATAGGACACACCTCCATAATCCTAGTAGGATCTTGCTATTGGTAATATTTCTTGAAGTGAAGAGATTCTAAATTCGAGAGACTAACTTTTCATTTTTAGTACATAACATGTATGCCCCTTTGCAAAGTATTGCCAATATTAGAAATGCTTACTCCCAAGTTAGGGATATTTTTTTTCCCTATGAGCTGACTTCCCCATAGCCTTGATATATTTTTATATCAAGTCTTCAACATTGAAAGTCCATGTATTCACCTTCTTATTGTACTACTAGTGACTCTCTATTGGTGATTGCCAATTGAATACGTGTAGTATCTTTAGCTTACTCTAAGAGATCTTAGTTCTGTTTCAAAAGTTGAGAATTTTAGCTGGGAGCAAAGTTTTTCACTCAATAGCTCAGCAGTCCTATCTCCACTGGGATTATTGCTTCTATCTTGAAATAAAGACTGAAAGGTATTTCCTGAGTTGGTTCTTTTGGGGTCATCTAGTAAGCCTATAGAATGGACGGAAGTTCGTCTACCCATATACCTCCAACTTCATTGGGTTTTATCTTTAGCCAATTCAGTATCGTCTACTTTGTTACCTTTGCTTGTCTGTTTATTAGGTGTAAGAGATTGATGTGTGGACTAATCTAATCCCAAGGCTAGTGTAATACTTTATAAACCTTTTTTAGAGAATTAGGTACCATTATCAGTCATTATAATATCAGGTATCCTAAACTTACAAATGATGTTGTGACACACAAACTATGTTGCATTCTTTTTATAATCTTGGCCAATGGGGATACTTTTATCTGTTTTGTGAAGTAATCCACTGCAATGATAATGAATTCCCTCTACTTGGACACTATTGGAAATAGACCCAATATATCCAACTCCAAATGTGCGAATGGCCAGGGAGTATGCAAAGCTTGGAGTTCTGTATGTGGTTGCCAAGATACATTGTCATGGATTTGACATTTGTTGACAAATTTCATTGCATATTTTTTCATAATCAGTTAATAATAGTATTATTGCATGATTTTGAAGGTCAAATTCTTGCCTCCTACATGTGCTCCATTTATACTAAGATGTACCTTTCAAAGACCATAATAATTGGCTTTTGTGGGAGATAGATAATACATGTAAGGTACTGAGTAGCCTCTTTTGTATAATATTTTGTCTATGAGAGTGAACCAATCGGCCATCTTTACAATGCGCTTCGCCCCTATAGGGTCATTCAATAGCACTACATCACTTAGATATCTTTGATACGAGGTCATCCAAGTTATTTAATTCAATACTTGGAGTATTTTAGCTTACTCTTCACTGCTAGGTTTTTGAAATATTTCTCTTATATCCCAGGCATACTGTTTTGAACAAGTAGATATCACTATCTTGGAAAGTTTATTGGCTTTTCAGTTATCCTCCATTGGGATATGAACAAGTTCAACCTTATCAAAGAATGCTAAGAGATCCTGTACTCTATGAAAGTATTTTGGTAGGTCTAGGTTGGATACTTCAAAGTTTGCGAATACTTGATTGAATACCATATTGGAATCACTATAGATGATTAGGCTTTTGGTGGAGCATACTTTAGCCAACTTTAAACCAATTAACAAGGCCTCACATTTTGCCACATTGTTCATGGTTTGAAACCTGAATGCTATCAAGTATTTGATCTCAAACCCTCAAGTGTTGTCAATACTATCTCAGCTCCACTTTCTAAATGCAAAGATGCTCTGTCAACGTGAAACATCCATAGAAGAAATGCTCTCTCCAGAGTTGCTTTTTGGCCTTTATCTATTTCTCTTGATATGGGTTGTTGTTTCAATGATAAAGTCTAATATAGCTTAACTTTTATAGAGAGTCCTATTCTTAAGTTTATGTCAAACTCATCCAACTCAACTAACCATTTAATCATGTGTTCAATACTTCTGGTTTCTATAAAATCCCTTTTAATAGTTGGTCAGACAAGACCATGATATTATGGGCTTGAAAATATGGTTGGAGCTTCATTATAGTGAAGATTAGGGCTAAAGCAACCTTTTCCATTTGAGAATACCAAGTCTTCGCGTCTAATATGATATTATTGACATATTATATTGTTGCTAAACACTTATCTCTTCTTTGACCAAAATGGCACTCAAAGCTATTTATGAGACAGCCAGTTAGAGATATAACTCATCGTCCCCCTTGGAATGAGTCAGTAGAGATGGATTTGCTAGATATTCTTTTTGTTATCAAAAAACTTGTTAACACTTATCCATCCTTCAAAAATTATTTGTCTTTGCTCCTCTCAATATATTAAAAAATGGGAGATATTTTTCATGATACTTAGATAGGAATTGAGATAGTGTGACAAGTCTTTCGATTAATTTCTTTGATCTTTTGAGGAGGTTCCATATCTTTATAGCTTTGATATTCTCCAAGTTTGCCTCTATTCCTCTTTGTGAGATAATAAACTCCAGAAACTTATTAAAAGTTACCCCAAATATGTATTTGGTTGGGTTTAATTTTATTCGATATGTTCTAAAAACTTTAAATGTTTCAGCTAAATCGTGAATATGGTTGTCGGCTAATATACTTTTGACAAGCATGTCATCTATATACACTTCAATATATATTTTTGATCTATCACTCGAACATTTTGTTTATCATCCTTTGATAAGTTGCTCCAATATTTTTCAACTCGAATGGCATTACTTTATAGCATTAGATTCCCTAATCTTGTCATGAATACAAATGAAGTCATTTCCTCATTTCTAGATTCATCCAAATCTGATTATATTCAAAGTAAGCATCTATAAAGCTTAAAAATTGATATTTGGACGTTGAATCCACAAACTAGTCGATCTTTGA
This sequence comes from Nepenthes gracilis, assembly GCA_033239525.1. NCBI lineage: Eukaryota > Viridiplantae > Streptophyta > Magnoliopsida > Caryophyllales > Nepenthaceae > Nepenthes > Nepenthes gracilis. The sequence goes on along the minus strand of BSYO01000014.1, from coordinate 8,875,965 downwards.
TAGTGGAAAGCTTTATTTTGGACATATTTTATTCACATTGGTAAAGTTGATGCACAACATCTATTTTCCATTGCTCTGATTGACAAAGATGACATTGGATAACAAATCTAAATAGTGCACTTCTCTAAAGAATCCAACATCAGTCAATTTTTTGACTTCTTTGTGGATAGTAATAAGTTCTTCGATGGAGCAGTTTTATCTTTTTTGCCTGACCCATCTATGCCATGGTATAAGACACAATTTGTGAATCATTATTTTGGTTAGTATACTAACATGTTAGTTTGTGTTTAGGGGAAGACGTTTGAGTTGTTTCGTTAAAGCTTAATGAACATATTTTTCAAATATGGACTTAGCAAATCTCCAATCTGCATATTTTTATCTTGGTTTCCTGAATCTAGAACAATTTGGAGAGGTAATTCTCCTAGTAAAGCTTGTCGAAGTGAGTTCTAGTCCTAAAGATCAAATTCTTTGATTGGCTAATGAGGTTTTGGATCGCTTATCTACATTAAATAATAATTTTTTATGGTGATCTAGTCTCCTTTGACCTCACCATTCTTGTGTTTAGTTGAAAATTTTATTTTTAGATGTGAAATTGAAGCGACCGCTCCGAAAATTGTTAAGTATGGCCAGCCCTGTATGGCATTATATATTGAGGGGAGATCTATAACATATGGGAGGCCATTTTTGAATATATCCCTAACATAATTCGTAACTAAACTATTCCATTCATTTGGATTGATTTGTTGTCTAGTCCTTATAATGAACTATTCGATGGTTCCATTTCATTGCTTTTAAGTCCTAACTAATGAATGTATTGAAATATAGAACATTTTTTAAACTTATATTATTAATAAACACTAATTTTAATGGGTAATCGTGGACTTTGTTGGAAGCGAGTGCTGATAAAATAAGAGAATTAGAATGGGGAGAGATTATATGTGCCATATTGTTATTATTAAAACTAATGAAGTCATTTTGTACTCCTAGTTTCTATCTCTTGTTAGTGAAAGTCTTCTCAGAATTATCTAGAGCCTTATTTTTGACACAATCTTTATTATTACTTGGGGCGGACTGTGAGGTTCCCAAAACAAAAATAGAATTTGAGGCTAGGAATATCTCTCTACATAATATTAGAATATTGATAATTAAATAAAAGAACTCTGTAAAAATCTTGAACTTTTAATGTTGAAAAGCCACCCAAAGCTCCACCACACGCCGAATCCGCCGAGCCTTAATCCAGAGCCCCGCCGCATGATGAAGCCCGCTGAGCGAACCTTCCGGTAACCTTCGGAGTCTCCCGCGCCGCCGGGCCGCCGTTTGAAGAACTAGAAGTAGCTCGCTGGGCGCGAGCGCCGGATAGGCAGGCGGCCAGCATTTGCGAAGAGCAGGAGAGGAAGAGAGAGAGAAAGAGAGAGGGAAAGAGAGAGGAGGAGCCACGCGACGAAGAAGGAAGGAAATGGAGGCCGTCGAGTCCGATTCCGAGCTCAAGCTAGTTGGAGAAAATATGGAGCACATCGAGGCAAGTGTTCTCATAATCACTATTTGTTGGCCGTGATTCTTAATTATTTTTCATGAATTATTGTTTTATATCTACAAACTATGAAAATTATAGCCCATGATTAATGATGAAAGAATATGTAGTTATTTGTTCGATGTAAATTCACTTGTTTCGGTATCACCTAACCCTAACCCCACGCCATATTCGGTTCACTGCTTTTCCCCTCAAATTATGTTAATTTCACCCCAAAATATGCATCACCACGTCCCAAATACGTATACATATCGACCGGTCGTCCAAATTACAAGAATTGACCATTTTGCGGCGCCGGGACCTCTAAAATACCTTGTTACTGTTCACCTGAGGTGAACAACTAAATTGGCATGCTTTCACTCTTGTATTATCCTAAATTAATCCTAAGAAATGAATCACCACATCCTCGACCATGCATACATATTTCGATCTCATGAAATTCTATCCGTACACAATGACCGGATCCCTTAACTAAATACTATTACGGTTCACATGAAGTAAATGGAAAATATGCATCCCCTTGTTATGAAAACTATGACTAATGAATATTTGAAATTGTAAGATCTGAATCGGGCCCGGAGGACCCCAATGTGATGGCTCATCGGGTAAGGAATTCCAATTCCGCTTTTTGCCGTTAATCATGCTTGTAAGTTGAATCATGAAAAAATACTAAAGTCTCCAAGTGAAGATGAGAACGAATGGAAAATGGAACAGTAATGAAGTCCACAATGGATATGTGATTGATGAAACCTCCCGTGTGACGGGAGATATGATATATGAGATACGGTGGACTTTCCTTCAAAGGAATTATGGAAAATAGAATCATGAAATTAGGACCATGGACTCTTAGAGGTAGTATTTAGATTTGACATCCATCATGGTATAAACCCGAAGAATATGGGCCACGTATTTGGCTTGTTAGGTGTGGTATCCGTGAACGCCTTAGGATACTATTGTGGAAGAACGAGGACTGCCGGGTACCCCGGGAATTTATGGCACGATGTGCATGACCCCGGAGAGGGTCGTTAAAGATAATCCTCACGGCCTTAGATCATGTGGAGTATCATGATCCTTTCCTTGTTCTACGTTTGCTAGTACGATACTAGCCCCTGGTCCCAAAGATTAAAGTAAAAATAGAAAGCATGATTCAAACAAACAATTAAATGTTCCAAGACATGGTAAATGGCAAATCGATACTTCTAAATGTTCCTTCCTCATGGATGATATTTCAAATACATGTTGCTCCTTTTCATTGTCATGTTATATTCTTCATACCGATAGTGACGTATGATTATAATGAGCGATAAGCTCACTCTTGCTATCCTTTTTAAAGCATTTTTTTGATAGTTAGAACAAGGAGATAGAGTGTATAGCAAGTGCAAGAAAGATTTGGGCATAAAGTTTGATAGAATATGAATAGCCACCAAGGCCGGGCATGGATCGTGGTTGTTATTTTACGGTTTGTTATGCTTCCAGTACTGTGGATCATAGTATGTTTTCGTGTTTTCTTTTTAATGTTTCAAGTTTTAGGTTATTAGATGGCATCTCTCTAGATCTCCTTCATTGATGCCATGAATGATATGGCAAATTTGAGATCCCGTGTGATGTGTCAGAGGCTATGTAGTGTCCCTTGATAAATATATGCTTGTAGAGAGCCTAATTAAACAGGTCGAATATTCTATAAATTTATAAAGGGAACTTTGAATTTTCGGGCATTAACGATGTTTTATCATCGGATGGTTATTTAAGGAAAATGGTTCGCCACAATTTCGTAGAAAAGGAGAGATGCCTTAGGTTTGATCTCAATCATATGCGGAAGCGTAGGATAGAATAAGATTGATCGATTTAATGCCTAAAGATGTTTGACGCATTTAGTCACCCCTGCAATTGGGTTACCAATCGTAGGTCGAGGAGGAGAGTGTGTTGTGACACCATGGAAGTTGATTGGTATTAATTGGGTCTTGGACTTAATCTCAGTTTGAGGTTTAAGATTGATCGACCCTTGGTTGAAGTTTTCGGTGAAAGGTTGCAAAGTTAACCAGAATGTAAGAAATAGGTGGAGCCATCGCCAAGATTGGTATGGTGGAAATTAATTTTGGGAACATCCGTCCTAGGATAGCAATTCATAATCGCCTTGAAGATAACAGTAAATGGGTATTTGGGTAGCCCAAGTCATATTATGGTTAAAGACATGAATTTAAGACTTGGGAATGCTCTGCGGTCACCTCCATATTGGACAGAATATATGGCGTGCTGCCCTTGATAGATAAGGAGTAAAATAGATCTTAGTTGATCGAGGTAAGCAAGACCACCAAGTCTCAAGGATTAAGAGATATGACCTCATGTGCTAGGAAAGTTTCGTGGAATAATGTTGGTGCCGATGAGACCTTTGGAAGTGTGTCTCAAAAAGTAGTAGTTCAATCACAAAATTTAAGAATATCTTTAGTTATGGAAAGGTTTGATGTTTTATATTAGGGTCCTAAGGTTTAAGCTCACATTAGGGTCCTGACGGGCTGGGTCAGGGATCTTGGGTGAATGTTGTAAGATGTTGCATGGGGATTCCGAGCCATGCCGTGGTTGTGTTTCGAATTATGTGTAAATAGGAAGACATAGGCTCGGGCAATAATAACAAAGATGATTTAGTATTCTGGAAAGGTAAAATGATGTATTAAAGTGGATGTCCGAATAAAACTTTTGGATAAAGATCTTCCCAAAGAGACTTTGGGACTATGCGTTGTGCGGTTTATAAGGAAGAGGTTGTATCTTCTAACCTTGAAGAAAAGAAATTCAGTACCTTAGATCAGAGTTTTGCCAGATGATGAAGCATAAGAGAAGCATGTAGATCGACGAGATAGGAAATAAAATTTCTCAATCTGGTGACACAAGCATCCTCGAGATTCGATTATATATAAATATGTGGTTTTGTGAGTCGAGGTTTTAAAATTTGTGAATACGATTGGTTGGGATAATTTAAAATATCTTGTGGTACCGATCTTAATGTGACATTATGGATAATTTAGTTAGTAAGTTATTGGGTCGATCTGAATTGTAAACATATTGGGCCTAGTAGTGAAAAATTTTTACAATTTTTGTATGAACTTGAAGATAGCCAAAGGGATTAAGTCTTAGTTTAATCTAATAATAGTTCGGGTAGATAAACGATGATCTGATATAGTTGTTCCGACAAAGGATGACATCTTGCAATCGGGTTGTAGGATTTGAAGCATGAGTTTGAATCGATCGAGGTATCAAGAAATTAATACTTTCTTGTAAACTTTGATCTAAAAGGAGGATTCAGCTGAATATCCTTTTAATTAGTAATTTGAGGTCATGTGAATCAATGTAAATTATTGAGGATCTTAAGCAAGAGGAAGTATCGCTAGGTATTGTGAACATACTCCAAGATTTGAGATAAATGGATGAACCAATAAGATGGTTTATGAACTTCAAAATGATTAGAAGATTAGTTAGATTTTCAAGGATGATGAGGCATAGTCCGTAGCGATGTAACTAAGCTTGATGAAATTTGAAATCGCTTTGGGTCTATAGCTTGACTTTTGTAGATCAAAGGAAGTTGTAGCCCGACGGCATTCAAATTATGGATATATTTGAAGTTCAAAAACGTCGATTGGGTTTTTAATTCATCGGATCTTATGAAATTTTATGGGTTTGATCATTAAACCATATCTCGGGTTTATACTAAAGTAACTTCATTAAGGAATTTAAAGGTATTCATGGTATGAACCACTTAAGGATTAAGTCATAAATTACAAATAACTAATACCTCACATGTTCCAAGAAGAAAAGAATGAATTTATAAGACTGGTAAATCTTATGGTCCTTTGGGAACATAATTTTGAAAATTAACAAGACTATGAGTGATGAATAATTGGGGAAAAAGTGTCGAAAGCTCATGATCATTTCAAGGAATCAAAAAGTGATTATCAAGGATTAAGGAAAGATTGAATTATTAGAACAAAAGATAAAAGGTAGTTTTTCGTAATGGATAAGGTGATTGATGGTGACATTTGAGTTGAATGGTGGCAAGTTATCATGAGATGTAATGCCTCCGAGAAAGATTAAGGTTATATTACTTATTAATAGGAGTACCTTTGAGAAAAGTAGAGGAGAAGTCCAAAATTAGTATACTCCTTCCATGGATTTGTCAAAATCGCCATTGAGGTTTTTTTGTGAAACCTAAGAGTAATATCTTGAGTTGATTCGTTTAAAAGATTGAAGTAAATTTAATATTTTTCTCGGGAATGTAGGCATTAAGGATGAATTGATGTTATGAGTCTTTGGATTTGAATGACCTTGGAGTTCCATAGGTAAATGTGAAAGATGAATCGGGTAAATCCAAAAGATGGAGTGATAGAATCATGTTCAAAGTAGGTTGGTTGATTTTCGAAAAATCTTGAGATTGCTTAAATCGACTCAAAATCCGGATAATTAAAGGTCCCGCAATTTTGGGGGATTGTGATGATTTAGTTTTGAAGTATAAGATAATTGGATGTTTGAGGAAACTAATCATACAAATGAAGCATAGTGGGTTTATCGGAGATTTCTAAATAAGGTTAACCATTTTTTACTAATAAATTTAAAAATAAATCCATTAGAAATATCGGATAGAGCCCGATTATGTTCGGCTCTATGGTTGGTGGCTTTGGAAATATCTATCTAGAAATCACTATAGGGCATTTTAGTACCAATGATTAAGAGAATTGGTTCTGAGACTAAGGATTTGTTTAGAACAACTCAATTTGGTTTTATTCAAGGAAAATGATTTGTAGTATTTGATATATTTAGAATTCAATGTTTTAAATTTCGAGGATGAAATTTTATAAGTGGGGAAAGTTTGAGGTTCCCAAAATAAAAATAGAATTAACATGAGGCTAGGAATATCTCTACATAATATTAGAATATTGGATAATTAAATAAAAGAACTTGTAAAAATCTTGGAACTTTTAATGTTGAAAACGCCACCCAAAGCTCCACCACTCGCCGCACGTCGAATCGGAATCCAGAGAGCCGCCGCATGATGCGCGTTGAAGCCCGGCTGAGCGAACCTTCGAACCTTCCGGAAAGGTCTCGCTTCCGCCGCTTCGGAAAGAACTAGAACTGTAGCTACTTTGGCGCTGAGCGGCGGACGACTATAAATAGGCGGCCAGCATTTGCGAAGAGCAGCGCGGGAGAGGAAGAGAGAGAAAGAGAGAGGGAAAGAGAGAGGAGGAAGAGAAGAAGGAAGGAAATGGAGGCATCGAGTCCGATTCCGAGCTCAAGCTAGTTGGAGAAAATATGGAGCACATCGAGGCAAGTGTTCTCATACTCACTATTTGTTGTACTGTGATTCTTAATTATTTTTCATCGGGTATTATCGTTCCGATACCCACCCAAACTATGAAAATCATATAGCCCATGATTAATGATGAAAGAATATGTAGTTATTTGTTCGATGTATTGCCCGATTCACTTGTTTCGGTATCACCTAACCCTAACCCCACGCCATATTCGGGTTCACTGTTTTTCCCCTCAAATTATGTTAATTTCACCCCAAAATATGCATCACCACGTCCCAAATACGTATACATATCGACCGGTCGTCCGAAATTACAAGAATTGACCCGTTTGCTGCACCCGAGACCTCTAAAATACCCCCTGTTACTGTTCACCCGAGGTGAACAACTAAATTGGCATGCTTTCACTCTTGTATTATCCTAAATTAATCCTAAGAAATGAATCACCACATCCCGACCATGCATACATAAGATCGATCTCATGAAATTCTATCCGTACACAATGACCGGATCCCTTAACTAAATACTATTATGGTTCACATGAAGTAAATGGAAAATATGCATCCTTGTTATGAAAACTATGACTAATGAATATTTGAAATTGTAAGATTCAGAAACAGGCTCCGGAGGACCCCAATGTGATGGCTCAAGGTAAGGAATTCCAATTCCGCTTGAATTTTAATCATGCTTGTAAGTTGAATCATGAAAAATACTAAAGTCTCCAAGTGAAGATGAGAACGAATGGAAAATGGATGAAAGGAAATCCACAATGGATATGTGATTGATGAAAACGGGAGATATGATATATGAGATATGGTGGACTTTCCTTCAAAGGAATTATGGAAAATAGAATCATGAAATTAGGACCATGGACTCTTAGACGGGTAGTATTCACGGTTTGACACGTCCATCATGGTATAAACCCGAAGAATACTTGGGCCACGTATTCTCGCTGCAGTGTAAGCAGGTGGTATCCGTGTCACGCCTTAGGATACTATTGTGGAAGAACGAGGACTGCGCCCAGTACCCCGGGAATGGGGCGCGTCTGATATGGCACGATGTGCATGACCCCCAGAGGGTCATTAAAGATAATCCATCACGGCCTTAGATCATGTGGAGTATCATGATCCTTTCCTTGTTCTCTCTCATCGTTTGCTAGTAACGACCTACTAGCCCCGGGTCCGCAAAGATTAAAGTAAAAATAGAAAGCATGATTCAAACAACAATTAAATGTTCCAAGACATGGTAAATGGCAAATCGATACTTCTAAATGTTCCTTCCTCTCATGTCTCATGATATTTCAAATACATGTTGCTCCTTTTCATTGTCATGTTATATTCTTCATGTCACGATAGTGACGTATGATTATACTTACTGAGCGATAAGCTCACTCTTGCTATCTGTTGTTTTTCCTTTGACGTAAAAGCATTTAGCTGTTGCGGATAGTTAGAACAAGGAGAGGCTTGCTTGGTAGACTAGACAGACGGCAAGTGCAAGAAAGATTTGGGCATAAAGTTTGATAGAATATGAATAGCCACTCAAGGTCGGGTATGGATCGTGGTTGTTATTTTACGGTTTTGTTATGCTTCCCTTCATTGGTGGATCATAGTATGTTTTCGCATTTTTCTTTTAATGTTTCAAGTTTTAGGTTATTAGATGGCATCTCTCTAGATCTAATACAAAAAGTCGAGTCGTATTGATGCCATGAATGATATGGCAAATTTGAGATCCTGTGTGATGTGTTGTAGGCTATGTACAGGTCCCTTGATAAATATATGCTTGTAGAGAGCCTAATTAAACAGGTCGAATATCGGTCTATCGTCCAGTTATAAAGGGAACTTTGAATTTTCGTATTGGGCATTAACGATGTTTTATTGACGGATGGTTATTTAAGGAAAATAACCTGGTTCGTCACAATTGGTACCAGAGAAAAGGAGAGATGCCTTAGGTTTGATCTGAATCATATGCGGAAGCGTAGGATAGAATAAGATTGATCGATTTAATGCCTAAAGATGTTTGACGATTTAGTCAGTCCAGGCAATTGGGTTACCAACTGTAGGTCGAGGAGGAGAGTGTGTTGTGACACCTTAGTACTGGAAGTTGATTGGTATTAATTGGGTCTTTGGACTTAATCTCAGTTTGAGGTTTAAGATTGATCGACCCTTGGTTGAAGTTCTTCGGGTGAAAGGTTGCAGGTTTAACCCAGAATGTGTAAGAAATAGGTGGAGCCATCGGCTCAAGATTGGTATGGTGGAAATTAATTTTGGGAACATCCGTCCTAGGATAGCAATTCATAAATCAGTTTGAAGATAATTCAGTAAATGGGTATTTGGGTAGCCCAAGTCATATTATGGTTAAAGACATGAATTTCGAAGACTTGGGAATGCTCTGCGGTCACCTCCATATTGGTCAGAATATATGGCGTGCTGCCCTTGATAGATAAGGAGTAAAATAGATCTTAGTTGATCGAGGTAAGCAAGACCACCAAGTCTCAAGGATTAAGAGATATGACCTCATGTGCTAGGAAAGTTTCGTGGAATAATGTTGGTGCCGATGAGACCTTTGGAAGTGTGTCTCAAAAAGTAGTAGTTCAATCACAAAATTTAAGAATATCTTTAGTTATGGAAAGGTTTGATGTTTTATATTAGGGTCCTAAGGTTTAAGCTCAAGCATTAGGGTCACACTGTTGTGACCCAAGGATCTTGGGTGAATGTTGTAATCGATGTTGCATGGGGATTAAGCCATGCCGTGGTTGTGACAATTATGTGTAAATAGGAAGACATAGGGCAATAATAACAAAGATGATTTAGTATTCGGAAAGGTAAAATGATGTATTAAAGTGGATGTCCGAATAAAACTTTTGGATAAAGATCTTCCCAAAGAGACTTTGGGACTATGATCTGCGTTGTGCGGTAGCTGGTATAAGGAAGAGGTTGTATCTTCTAACCTTGAAGAAAAGAAATTCAGTACCTTAGGATCAGAGTTTCGGTTGTGATGAAGCATAAGAGAAGCATGTAGATCGACGAGATAGGAAATAAAATTTCTCAATCTTGGTGACACAACCCTTGCATCCTTGAGATTCGATTATATATAAATATGTGGTTTTGTGAGTCGAGGTTTTAAAATTTGTGAATACGATTGGTTGGGATAATTTAAAATATCTTGTGGTACCGATCTTAATGTGACATTATGGATAATTTAGTTAGTAAGTTATTGGGTCGATCTGAATTGTAAACATATTGGGCCTAGTAGTGAAAATTTTTACAATTTTTGGTATGAACTTGAAGATAGCCAAAGGGATTAAGTCTTAGTTTAATCTTAATAATAGTTCGGTAGATAAACGACAGTGCTGATATAGTTGTTCTGACAAAGGATGACATCTTGCAACTGGGTTGTAGGATTTGAAGCATGAGTTTGAATCGATCGAGGTATCAAGAAATTAATATCGTCTTTCTTGTAAACCTTTTGATCTAAAAGGAGGATTCAGCTGAATATCGTTTAATTAGTAATTTGAGGTCATGTCGAATCAATGTAAATTATTGAGGATCTTAAGCAAGACCGTGGAAGTATCGGCTTAGGTATTGTAGTAACATACTCCAGTACTTTCGAGATAAATGGATGAACCAATAAGATGGTTTATGAACTTCAAAATGATTAGAAGATTAGTTAGATTTTCAAGGATGATGAGGCATAGTCCGTAAAGCGATGTAACGGCTTGATGAAATTTGAAATCGCTTTGGGTCTATAGCTTGACTTTTGTAGATCAAAGGAAGTTGTAGCCCCGACGGCATTCAAATTATGGATATGGCCACTATGAAGTTCAAAAACGTCGATTGGGTTTTGTTGATTCATCGGCGTCTTATGAAATTTTATGGGTTTGATCATTAAACCATATCTGGGTTTATACTAAAGTAACTTCATTAAGGAATTTAAAGGTATTCATGGTATGAGTAAATTACTTAAGGATTAAGTCATAAATTACAAATAACTAATACCTCACATGTTCCAGTAAGAAAAGAATGTGAATTTAGTTGAGGAGTAAATCTTATGGTCCTTTGGGAACATAATTTGAAAATTAACAAGACTATGAGTGATGAATAATTGGGGAAACTGATTAGTGTCGTAAAAGCTCATGATCATTTCAAGGCAAATCAAAATTGTTAAGTGAGTCACCCATGACGTTCGGCATAGGAAAGATTGGTAATTATTAGAACAAAAGATAAAAGGTAGTTTTTCGGTAACCGGATAAGGTGATTGATGTTCATGACATTTGAGTTGATCACGATGGTCCGGCAAGTTATCATGAGATGTAATGCCACGAGAAAGATTAAGGTTATATTACTTATTAATAGGGTACCTTTGAGAAAAGTAGAGGAGAAGTCCAAAATTAGTATACCCTTCCATGGATTTGTGAAATCGGCCATTGAGGTTTTTCTTGTGAAAACCTAAGAGTAATATCTTGAGTTAGATTCGGGTTTTAAAGATTGAGAAGTAAACCTTAATATTTTTCTTGGGAATGTAGGCATTAAGGATGACCATTGATGTTATGAGTCTTTGGATTTGAATGACCTTGGAGTTCCATAGGTAAATGTGAAAGATGAATCGCTGGTAAATCCAAAAGATGGAGTGATAGAATCATGTTCAAAGTAGGTTCAATTGACCCATTAATATACCGAAAAATCTTGAGATTGCTAAGTAATCGAATTCTGAAAATCCTGGATATTGATTAAAGGTCCTGCCCACTTTTTGGGGATTGTGATGATTATAGTTTTGAAGTATAAGATAATTGGATGTTTGAGGAAACTAATCAGAGTAGCGCAGCGGAAGCATAGTGGGTTTATGGCCAGAGATTTCTAAATAAGGTTAAGGTTCCAGTAACCGAATTCTTTTAAACTCGGAATAAATTGAAGTAAAACTTCATAAATCCATTAGAAATATCGGATAGAGCCCGATTATGTTCGGCTCTATGGTTGGTGGCTTTGGAAATATCTATCTAGAAATCACTATAAGGGCATTTTAGTACCAATGATTAAGAGAATTGGTAAGTGTCTAGGATGATGTGAGACTAAGGATTTGTTTAGAACAACTCAATACTTGAGGTTTCTAAAGTAAGCATCGTCCAAGGAAAATGATTTCGGTATTTGAAGAATACACCACAGATTTAGGAATTCAATGTTCGTTAAATTTCGAGGATGAAATTTCTATAAGTGGGGGAAAGTTGTGAGGTTCCCAAAATAAAAATAGAATTAACATGAGGCTAGGAATATCTCTCTACATAATATTAGAATATTGGATAATTAAATAAAAGAACTCGGTAAAAATCTTGGAACTTTTAATGTTGAAAACGCCACCCAAAGCTCCACCGCTCGCCGCACGCTCGAATCCGCTCGAGCCCAGAATCCAGGAGCCCCGCCGCCTAATGCGCGCTCGAAGCCCGCTCGAGCGAACCTTCCGGAAGGCTCTCGCGCTCGCTGGCCGCTCGCTTCCGGAAAGAACTAGAACCGGCCGCTCGCTTCTAGCTCGCCTGGCGCTCGAGCGGCCGGACGACTATAAATAGGCGGCCAGCATTTGCGAAGAGCAGCGCGGGGAGAGGAAGAGAGAGAGAAAGAGAGAGGGAAAGAGAAGAAGGAAGGAAATGGAGGCTGTCGAGTCCGATTCCGAGCTCAAGCTAGTTGGAGAAAATATGGAGCACATCGAGGCAAGTGTTCTCATACTCACTATTTGTTGTACTGTGATTCTTAATTATTTTTCATCGAGTATTATCGTTCCGATACCCACCCAAATTATGAAAACCATATAGCCCATGATTAATGATGAAAGAATATATAGTTATTTGTTCGATGTATTGCCCGATTCACTTGTTTCGGTATCACCAAACCCTAACCCCACGCTATATTCGGGTTCACTATTTTTCCCCTCAAATTATGTTAATTTCACCCCAAAATATGCATCACCACGTCCCAAATACGTATACATATCGACCGGGCGTCCGAAATTACAAGAATTGACCCGTTTGCGGCACCCGAGACCTCTAAAATACCCCCTGTTACGGTTCACCCGAGGTGAACAACTAAATTGGCATGCTTTCACTCTTGTATTATCCTAAATTAATCCTAAGAAATGAATCACCACATCCCGACCATGTATACATAATAGCCGGACGATCGATCTCATGAAATTCTATCCGTACACAATGACCGGATCCCTTAACTAAATACTATTATGGTTCACATGAAGTAGATGGAAAATATGCATCCCCTTGTTATGAAAACTATGACTAATGAATATTTGAAATTGTAAGATTCAGAAACGGGCTCCGGAGGACCCCAATGTGATTGGCTCATCGACGGTAAGGAATTCCAATTCCGCTTGAATTCTGTTAATCATGCTTATAAGTTGAATCATGAAAAATACTTAAGTCTCCAAGTGAAGATGAGAACGAATGGAAAATGGAACGAAAGGAAATCCACAATGGATATGTGATTGATGAAACCTCCCGTGTGGCGGGAGATATGATATATGAGATATGGTGGACTTTCCTTCAAAGGAATTATGGAAAATAGAATCATGAAACTAGGACCATGGACTCTTAGACGGGTAGTATTCTCTGGTTTGACACGTCCATCATGGTATAAACCTAAAAAATACTTGGGTCACGTATTCTGGCTGCTTGTGTAAGCAGGTGGTGTCCGTGTCACGCCTTAGGATACTATTGTGGAAGAACGAGGACTGCCCTGGTACCCCGGGGGAATGGGGCGATACGATATGGCACGATGTGCACGACCCCTCAGAGGGTCATTAAAGATAATCCATCACAGCCTTAGATCATGTGGAATATCATGATCCTTTCCTCGTTCTCTCTCATCGTTTGCTAGTACGACCTACTAGCCCTGGTCCGCAAAGATTAAAGTAAAAATAGAAAGTATGATTCAAACAACAATTAAATGTTCCAAGACATGGTAAACGGCAAATCGATACTTCTAAATGTTCCTTCCCTCTCATGTCTCATGATATTTCAAATACATGTTGCTCCTTTTCATTGTCATGTTATATTCTTCACAGTCTGATAGTGACGTATGATTATACTTACTGAGCGATAAGCTCACTCTTGCTATCTGTTGTTTTTCCTTTCAGACGAAAGCATTTAGCTGTTGCTGGATAGTTAGAACAAGGAGAGGCTTGCTTGGCAGACTAGACAGACGGCAAGTGCAGTAAAGATTTGGGCATAAAGTTTGATAGAATATGAATAGCCACTCAAGGTTGGGTATGGATCGTGGTTGTTATTTTACGGTTTGTTATGCTTCCGCTGTTCATGGTATCATAGTATGCTTCCGCATTTTCTTTTAATGTTTCAAGTTTTAGGTTATTAGATGGCATCTCTTTAGATCTAATACAGTAAAGTCAGAGTACTGTATTGAAGCCATGAATGATATGACAAATTTGAGATCCTGTGTGATGTGTTGTAGGTTATGTACAAGTCCCTTGATAAATGTATGCTTGTAGAGAGCCTAATTAAACAGGTTGAATATCGGTCTATCGTCCAGTTATAAAGGGAACTTTGAATTTTCGTATTGGGCATTAACGATGTTTTATTGACGGAGGGTTACTTAAGGAAAATAACCTGGTTCGTCACACGGACCTAAAATTTTGTAGATATTTATTGAAGTATCCTTTTGTATTAGAACCTTAATTTTGTGACGGAATGGATTTTTTTTTTTGTCCTTAAAAGCTTCCGTCAAACAGAAACACAATTGAAAACCCAAACTAAACCAGTTGGGTGCAATACAGGATCACAGATGCCATCTAGGACCCATATACTTTTAACCATAAGTAGTATAGCGGAAGTTATTCTAACATTTGCGAAAGCATTCGTATTCATTCCAAAATATTCACTTCCAAGTACATAGCCAAAAATGTTTAATCATAAAAGTCCATCAAGTCATTACAATAATATTCCTCCATAATAAGCTTCCGAGGTCTTTAATCCTTCAGATAAGCTCTAATCACTCCAACTCATCAGGCACAAGCTCTAAAGCTTCATCTGTGGGGGGAAAAACATAAAACAGTGAGCCGAGGCCCAACAAGGTACATGCATATGAATTGTAAAACGGTTGTGCCAAAGTGATCATATAACCATACAGAAACAGAACGTTTAATCAAAACATCATCTGAAAAAAACAGTAAAGACATACTATAACAATATTAAATCTCATGCCTCATAAATTATCACGTGAAATAATAATTATAAACTTTGCATGGTAAGGTTGAAAACAATACCCAGATTGTTTTACCGTCATCTTTTATTTATGCAATTCATTATCATCTTTTCATCAGATGATACTCTACAATACATTTTTATCTTTTACTATGACATATCTTTAACAATTTCAGACCCTGCCAGTGTACCCTACTAGCGGAAGGGGTGAATGATCGAGGATAGATTGTGTTCAGTCCACACAATCCAAGGCCTATCATGTCATATATATCCCGAGAAATATCTATACTGTGTGCCACCCGAAGGTCGGCCTGTCATGTCATATATATCCCGAGGGATATCTATACTGTGTGCCACCCGAAGGTCGGCCTATCATGTCATATATATCCCGAGGGATATCTGTACTGTGTGCCACCCGAAGGTCGGCCTATCATGTCATATATATCCCGACGGATATCTGTACTGTATGCCACCCGAAGGTCGGCCTATGTTCCTCCTTTCTTAACGCCCTTGAGGACAGGGTGGATCATGAATCGCTCCATGGACAGAGCTATCCTCGATTACCACCGTAAGTTCTAAGGCCTCACCTAAGAACTTACAAGTGAGGTCGAAATAAGCGTAATGGAAATCATCTCTTTATCAAAAATCCTATTTTTGAAATCAAACTTTCATAACACAATTTTATCGGTACTGGTACATATTTTCGGAAACAATTATACTTGGGGCCGGTTAGATTTTATTCAGGGAAGGGCGGAGCGTTTAAACTTAAAAGTGAGGGTTCTCTCTGATGAAAGCGGAGTTCTTTACGATGAAAGCCGGAGTTCTTATACAAGCCGAGTTCTTCTTCTTATTTTCCTTAAGGGACGGAGTGCTTTTCGCCACTGGACGGAGTGCTTTTCACTATCGGGACGGAGTACTTTTTACACAAAGGACGGAGTGCTTTTTTATTAACAGGACGGAGTACCTTTTTATACAAAGGACGGAGCTCTCTTTTTTTTTTTTTTTGGACGGAGTACTGTCAAAAGGACGGAGTTCTCTTTTGGATGGAGTACTTTTCTTCAGGGACGGAGCTCTTTTAGACGGAGTACTTTTCTTAAGGGTCAGAGCTCTTTTGGACGGAGTACTTTTCTTAAGGGACAGAGCTCTTTTTATCTTAAGGCGGGAGTTCATTTCACATTACAAGCCAGACGTCTTTTGGACGGAGCGCTAGAGGACGGAGTACTTTTCAAAAGACGAAGTACCTTTCGCTTTTTACTACTGGACGGACTGCTTCTCGGGACGGAGTGATTTTCTTTTAGAGGGACGGAGTACTTTTCAAAAGACGGAGTCTTCTCATTAAAAGGGGCGGAGTGCTTTTAATTAACAGGGACGGAGTGCTTTTATTCTCGGGACGGAGTGCTTTTATTAACAGGGACGGAGTGATTTTTACTTCTGGGGACGGAGTGCTTTTTACTCCTGGGGACGGAGCTCATTTTCTTAAGGACGGAGCTTATTTCTCAAAGCCGGATCTCATTTTTCTATTACGAAGCCGGAGTTCTTTCTTTCATTGCATAAACTCAAAGTCGGAGTTCATTAAATCCGGAGTTCATTTAAAGGACGAAGTTCTTTTTGACAAAGCCGGAGTTCATTAAATTTAGAGTTCATTTAAAGGACGGAGTTCTTTTTGACAAAGCCGGTGTTCAAAAGCCGGACTTCATATTTTCATTTCGGAATCGAGATTCACTTCCAATACAAGCCGGAGTGCATTTTTGATACAAGCCAGAGTTCATTAAAGCCGGAGTTCATTTTAGAGCCAGAGTTCTTTTTCTTATATAAAGCCAGAGCTCATTTCATATTAAGGCCGGAGTTCATTTTAAGAACAGGATTCATTTTCTCCAGGAACAGAGTTCATTTAAAGGACGGAATTCCTTTTCTCAGGGGACGGAGTCCATCTTCCTAATACATAGCCGGAGTTCAACTTACATTCAGACCGGAGTTCATTTTACATCCAGGAACGGAGTTCATTTTAAATTAAGGCCACAGTTCTTTATAAAGCGGAGCTCATTTTCATATTAAGGCCCGTTTCAAGGCGAGGAGTTCTTTTGGAGTACTTTTCGTCCGACGGAACTCGTTTTACATTCTTGCATAAGTGGATATTGATACGAAAGCGGGAACTTAAAAACATAGTACACTTGACATTCTCAAAACATGAGCTTAAAAGTAGAGCAGAGCACACTTGCAATATACTTAAAGCATGAACTTAAAATTGCGTCCGAATTAACTTGTAATAGAGCATGAATTTAGAAACATAGCAGATTACACGTGCAATGAATTTAAAAACGGCGTCCGAGGTACACTTGTCTAACAGTCGGTTGCTCAATATCACTGTCTGAAGTTTTTCCTTCCTCCACTTCTTCCTTACTGCTTGCCTGGTTCCCTCGTTTTTCCCTCAACCATCGCTGGTTTATATAGAGGAGGGAGTAGGTGGGGTAAGTTGGAGTAAGTTACACTTCTTTTCAGAGGGTTGGTGGAGTAACTAGGTTAGTTCACTTACTCCATTTGGTCGCCACTCAGTTAGATTCAAACTAAATAGTAAAGTCTGCCTTTTCTTTAGTTACCATTAGTTTATTTCAGGCCAACTGCTTGGCCCACTCTTTGCCGATCAACCTTTTTGGACGGATTGTGTATTTCACTAAACGGGCCGATTTTGGAGAATGCCGGTCCATTTTTCATTAGGAAGGGCCAAATTTTAAATCACAGCCGGCCTTGATTACAGGGCCGGAGTTACCAAGGCCGGAGTGCTTAAGGAGCCGGACTGGATTTTCGTGGGAGGAGGCCGAACGTCTTTATATGAAAAGGGGAAGGCCGAAGTTGTTGAGCCTCAAGGGGCCGATCTTCTTTTCTTCTTATACGTAAGTTGGTTTTGTTTTAGGCCCATGTCTTCTTTAGACTTAAGGTGGTTGGACTTCTCCAATTTAAGCATCCTTCAATTTTTCTCGATTCTTTGATTATTTTGATTCCATGACTGGGACTTCTATGTTTTAAAATCTGGGTCGTTACAAATCTCTTTCCACAATACCCAATAATTTTTAGTAGTATGCCATAGAGATTGATAGGAGAAACAATACCTAGACTGATTGCCTCCTTCCAGATTTTTAATCTATTTGGGCCACTTTGTGAACTTCTTGTTTTATATCTACATTATGACATTTATTCGGGTGTTATAAAGTGGTGTGAGGTTCAGTGGCTTGTACTTTTTGTGAATTTTTTAACTCAATTCTCAATTACATTTTGCAATCTTGAGTGGAAGAATTGTTGTTATTTCTCTAATTTCTACCATTTAACACTGGTTAGTGCCCATAATTTGAGTACTTTAACAGTTTTGTTTCGTTGGTCTCATCGGCTGTGATATATGTATGGGTGATATTTTTTGTCTCTATATAAATCTTTAGTTCCTATTGGATTAAATATTCAAAAAGGTCTTCCTATTGAATCGTGGCCACAAAGGTGTTTAGATTTACATCATTGGTGGGCTTCAAGATGCTATTGGGTTATATATTGAATTTGATTAGAAAACACTTTATGCTCTCATTTGGTGCCTACTAGATCTTGACAAGCTACTAGGGCTACTATGAATCCCTCCGGCCAAAGGCAAATTATAATAGGAATTGATCTACCAAATCATGGGAGGGTCAAATAGAATTTGATCCTAACCTATATAACTAAATTTTCATGTCTCCTTTTAAAGTTTGAGTAAAAATAGAGGTATAGCATGACATTCTCCGGGTTTTGGGAGCCAACCAATGTTCGGAAGTGGCCTAGGTGACATCCTTCATTGGATTAGTGCTTTTATAGTAGAGTTCTAGTATTAGCATTTTAAATTTATGAGGAAGCGAATATCTCTTGATCATCGAGGTAAATGATATTCAACCCAATTCGGTTATTTCACCAGCAGTTTTTCCCTAGAAAACTTGTTGTTCGATCCACTTTATTCTTTCCTCCACTTCCATTATGGAGGCAATTTTTTCAGTGCTGAGGAATATCCTCAACTTCACGTGATTAACAAATATACATTGAACCTACTTAAGCAGGAGTGTTTTGGGCATGCTGTTGTATGATCTTTTCTCTCAGATTGATGGGCATTTGGAATCCCAGGTGTACCACGGATTTTGTTGCTCGTGAGTTCCTTCCCTAACTTTGAAGTTCAGGCATCCTTCAAGCCGGGAAGGATTAGTTCAAGGAATGCCTCAAGACTTACTAGGATTTTTCATTGAAGAAGGGCTCCCTTCAAGATAATATTTTTTTTCCTTTCAACCTTCTTCTTAAGGTCAAAACTTATGAGTGGAGAGTAGTTGCTCTGTTGTTTCGCCCTCAACTTTGCCACATCAGATTTCAATTTCTTGGACATGTTGATCAGCTAGGGATTCAACGTTTGGATTCATGAGTGGACAAGCATCTTTGTGGCTACCCTCTTCTAAGTTGAGGCTACAACACATGATGTCCTTTGGAGGCTAACTTGCTTGACCTTGTGCCTAGGTATTCATCCTTTTTCTTATATTGATAATGTGAATTGTTTCCAGGCAAATGAAATCTCAATTGAGTAGAAGCAGATGACTTAACCATGTTCTCATAGATAATGTTGATGATGCGCACTTGAGATCTGAATTGTCGCTTGAATACATCAAGTTAGATATTTAAACCACTTAATCCGGATCTAGGGATTTGGATTCTGTTCGAATACATCAAGCTGGGTATTTGAACCACTTAATTTGAATTTTATATAACACAATAAATAACAAGAGATAAAAAGATATAAGACTCATTTCTTAATATATCTTTTGATATTTAAATCAAAAAAATCTTTCCATGAAATCGAAAGATTATAAAGGATTAAGGATGAATATAAGCGAGAGAAATTATTCGGGTTAGAGGACTTGGCTCTATGAATGTGGAAGGATGCAAGCACATCAAGGTTAGTGCTATGTACTTGCATTTGTGGCTTCTTGATTTCACTCCATTTGATTGAGAAAATTTAGCATATTTATAATCTGACTGCTAATCAGTGTGTCTCTTTGGAATTGACCTGGCTATTAATTTGAGGCATTATATTGGTTGATTTTCAACTGTTGCTTAAATTTTATAATTGTTCAATATTTAATACTTATTATTACCTATTTAATATTATTGTTCATACTTCGATTTATATAACCATTTGCTAATATTTAATATCATACTTAATTTTTGCGAGCCATTAATTATTTCCATCTTCAATGTTCTCAGCCACTTAACTGTTTGGTTATTCAACGGATCATATATTTAAACAAATTTTTAATTCTTTTTTATTTTAGACTAAATAATTTGGTTGCTTTATATTTTTCTATGAGCTTGTAATTTTCAGACCTTGTAATCATTAGGTTGGGTGGGTCTCATTCATTCTAAACTGTACCTATTAAAAGATATATACATCATACATACATATGTATATACATATACATATACATATACATATACATACATACATACATACATATGTATGTATGTATGTATATGTATATGTATGTATGTATGGGTGCCGATAAAACCTAAGGAGAATTGATTAAAATAAAAAAGATTTTTCTGCGCATTTCGCTAGAAAAACCAAATGATCAATGATATTTAATATTTTTGCCAGGCTTGCATCAAGTGAACCTTGAACTATTATAACATGGAGTCCAAGATATTGAACAGTGTTTTACCTTTTAAATGGAAGGAGGAACTTATTTTTTAATTTTAATTAATTATTTTACATGAATAATTATGATCTAATTATTATAAAAAATTAATTTTAACTATTTTTAAATTTAAAAAAAATTATAAAATTATAATTGATGGGTACACTAATAATGGGCTGGGCCTAAAGAAGGTCAGCAGGCGAGAAAGATATTCAACATTTTTGACGCCCAAGAGAAGACGGGCCAGAGGCCGGAAAGCCCAAGGCGGTCAGCGTTGGCGTTGACCGTCTTGGCGGCCAACTTCTACCAAACGGTCAATGCAATGTTTTCGAGTACTTGGCCAGCCCAAGACAAGTACCAGCCCTTCTTCAAGGCCTTGCGAGGAACGAAGTCCAACGGATTCCAATGGATGGCGGACTGCCAGACTGCTTTCGAGGGATTGAAACAGTACTTGGCCAGCCCGCCGCTGTTGGTATCACCAATGGGCGAAGAGGTACTATACCTCTACTTAGCTGTGTCGGAGACATCACTCAGTTCTATCCTTGTGCGACAGGATTCAGACGCGCAGCGGCCGGTCTACTATGTGAGCAAAATGTTGACAGACCCAGAAACCCGATACTCGCGCGCAGAAAAATTGGCCCTGGCACTAATATCCTCCGCGCGGAAGCTAAGGCCATACTTCCAGGCCCATCGGATAGTGGTCCTCACGGACTAGCCTTTAAAAACTATACTCCAGAAACCCGATGTTTCTGGAAGGTTAGTTAAATGGGCTATCGAGTTGGGCGAGTTCGACATCGAATTCCCGGCCCGGGCACCGTGAAGGGTCAGCTTTGTCCGACTTCCTTGTCGAGACCACAACCTCAGTCCTCGATGAACAGCCCGAAGAGAATGCAGAACTGCTTGTTGGAGTCTCGGAATGGATACTCCACGTAGACGGATCGTCTGGGCACGGTCTGAGCTGCAACGGGCGTTTGGAGTTGTCCTTGTAACTCCCGAGCGAGGTTTGAGATGAAGTACTCACTCAAACTCAACTTCCTGAGGCAACCAACAACGTTGCCAAGTATTGCTCCATTTTGGGAGCTTGAATTCCTCGGGTTCATTAAAGAGTGCTCGCGGGGAAGGCGTGGTGGTTTTCTGGCGACTCAGCTCATTCGTTAACCAGGCTAACGGTGGCTTGAGGCAAACAACCCACTCTTGGCAGTACTTGCAAGCGTGAGGAGGCCATCGGGGTTTTGGCAAACTAACCTCAGTTCACGTTCTCGAACGGAACTGAAAGCGGACCCGGTGGCCAAACACTTGAGAACCCGGGAGCAATATTGAGGGCATGCGGGAGATTCTAAACACTCCCAGCATTGAAAAACAGGAAGCCATGCAGATTTCCGAGATAAAAAATTGGATGACACCTTTCCTTAACTATTTGGCTAACGGATCACTCCCGGAGGACGCCGAATAAGCCAAGCAGGTCAAAAAGACAACATGCTGGTATACTGTGGTTGGCGGACGGCTATATCGCTGTGGATACTCAACCCCATACCTCCGTTGTCTAACTCCCGAGGAGGCAGATTACGCGCTAAGCGAAGTTCACCTCGGGATCTGCGGATCACACGTAGGCGGAAAAAACCTGGCCTTCAAGATCATGCGGCAGGACTATTACTAGCCCACAATGAAGAAGGACGCACTCGAATTTGTGAAGAAATGTGAAAGCTGCCAGTTTCACGGTAACCTTCACCATCAGCCGTCCGCAGACCTGAAGTCGCTTCAGGCACCGTGGCCCTTCGCGCAATGGGGGCTCGATATTCTTGGCCCATTTCCCATCGCCACGGGGCAACGTAAGTTTATCATAGCGGGCATCGACTACTTCACTAAGTGGGTCGAGGTAGCCCCGCTAGCAAAGATCACAGAACACAATGCCCTGGAGTTCCTTCGCCAGAGCATTGTCTGCAGGTTTGGCATCCCAGACGTCGTGGTAACCGACAACGGGATCCAGTTCTCAGGGAAACGCTTTACCAAGTATTGCACCAGCCTTAGGATCAAGCTGGTCCACACTTCGGTGGCATACCCCCAGGCCAACGGGCAGGTGGAGGTTACAAACCATACACTGCTCCACGGGTTAAAAACTAAGCTAGAGGACGCCGGGGGCTCTTGGGTTGACGAGCTCCCTTCCGTTCTCTGGTCTTATCGAACAATCCCGAAGGAACTAACGCACGAGACGCCCTTCAGCCTCTGTTACGGGACTGAAGTGGTAATTCTGGTCAAAATCGGGCTCCCGAGTCTGAGGGTGGAGTCCTTCGACCCACTGGAAAACTCCCAGAAAATCAGGGAGCACTTAGACTTGCTAGAGGAGGCCCGCGACGCACCCAGAATACGGACGGCAGCCTACCAATACCAAGTTGTCCGGTACTACAATAAGAAGGTAAAAGCCCAGCAATTTGACATTGGTGACTTGGTCCTGCGTGGCATCAAAGCCATGGGCAACCAGGCCGGCATGACAAGCTCTCCCAACAGGGAGGACCTTTTTCTTGTCTCATCTGCTGAAACGGAGCATACAAACTCCGCAACTAGGATGGGATGTTGGTCTTGCGAATGTAGAACGCGACCCACCTCAAGCGCTACTTCCAATAGGGAACCCAGGTACGTACTAGTCCGTTTGTGTGCATTCATTCGCATGATTGTGTAATTGAGTAAAATAAGAGGCTTACTTAGCATATAGGATCCTAGGTCTTGCATATATCTCCTGTGTTTGCCCTCTACAAGTTTACCCGACCTAGAGGCGCCCCTAAGTCGGGAGGGTCTTCACCTCTAGTTAAACCCTAGTCATCTAGGTAGGTTAAATGGTGAAACCCCTGGTCATCCAGGTGGCCCATAAGCGATCTTAAACCCTAGTCATCTAGGTGACCCATGAGCGGTCTAAAACCCTGGTCATCCAGATGGCCCATGAGCGGTCTGAAACCTTGGTCATCCAAGTAGCCCATAGCGGTCTAAAAACCTTAAGGGGCAAATATGGCACACGCGATGACCTCCTTTCGGGGAGCAGCAACGTTAGTCAACGATGGTCAAAGGGAGGAGCATTTTCTCCTCTAACATTAGCCGCCCAAGTCATCACTTGCACAACTCCATCAGGGTTGGTTCACACAACCACCCATCCTAAGGGCTTCACTCCTTAGGCGCTAACCCAACCAGGTTGGCCACTTCCCGCAGTGAACCTCTCTACGAGAGGATGACATGATCATCAACAATGAGAAGCATTTCTTCTTTAACGCTGGCTGTCCAAGTTGTCACTTGGGCAACGCCACCAGGTTGGCTAACATAGCCACTTGCCCAAGCTTAAGGACTCAGCTCCTTGAGCATCCGAACAACGTTAATCGGCCAACCAGGTTGGCCGCCCGACGCCACAACATAAACATACACAAAGCAATAGAAACAAGGGACACAAATTGAGAAAAGTTCCCACTTTATTGCTTAAAGAAATATAATACATTTTACAACAATCAAAACTAAAGGAAGTACAACGAGGCTACAAGGCTAGCGGACCGCCCTGGCTGTCTCTGGGCTTTGCCACCAAATCCTCTCTGCGCAGCGCCACACGGTTTCTCTGGTTAATAAACTCTACTGGAAAATTGGGATCAACCACCGTGCAACGTGCCGCCCGATATTGAGCCCATCTATCAGCCGGGCATGCAGAGCGCCCCCAATCTCATGGAGGGTGATCCGAGTGGCGAGCTCATTCTCGGAGGATGCAGCTCGATCAGCAAGCTGTTTATTGCCTCCTTTGAGTTGGTCGTTCTCCTCCTTCAAATGGGTAACCTCAGCTCCCAAATTGGCGATCTCCGTTACCATTCCCGTCATGATGGTTGCGAGGGCGGGCGGTCTCCTCGCGGTGCTCTCCCATCGATGCCCGGCTGGCGCCCGGCCGGAGCTATCTCGCCTCCTTATTAGCCTAGTGCCTTGTCGCGGCGCAATCATCGCCTTAAAAACTGCGTAGGCAACCTTCAACGGCTGCACAAACAACAAACAGAAGACAAGTCAGAAATCTTGAATGGACAAAGTACGAGGAATCAATCGTCAAGAATCATACCTCCAAAAGTCTCCTCGCAGGCCCCTTAGGCCTAGCCTCCAGACCAGGAGCGCCCTCTCGAGCAATGCTCGCGGCTGCCTCATCCAAGAAGTCCCTCCTGAACTCATCAGGATTGGCTTGAATGGCATTCATGAGCCACGCGTAAGCGGCGCACGCCGCCACCGACGGCATACCAAAGTACACCTCGGGAACAATGCCCCAATCCTTCGCAAGGGGCCACTTCTCCCCCACCTTCACGAAGAAGAACCGGTTCTTCCAGTTCTTCAACGAGTCATGGATGGCTTTATTAATCTTTATGCCCGTTCGGGGGGAGAGTGAAATCCACTCATTCCCCCGGTTCAACTTGAACAACACCCTCACACCGGACATTTTAAATCTCTGATCAAGCTTTCGGGCAAAAATACAGAGAGTGCAAATGTACCTCACGACGTTGGCGTGAAGTTGGGTGATTGGAACTCGTAGAGCCATCATGATTGACTCGAACTCCAACGGCAATGGCTGGCGGAGGCCGCTCCTCAGATGAGCCTCATAAACAGTAATGTAGCCCTCCGGTGGAGAAAAGGCTTTGTCGTCCTTGCCTGGGACCTTCCAGGCCATCTCTTTGGGGATGTTGAACTCGACGCACAGAGCCTTGACATCATTCTCTCTCAGAACGGACGAGAAATCTGCCACGGAAGCCATGATCAGGAAAAGCTTTAGGGATTCTTTGAAGGCACTTAGTTGGGGAACGAGAAGGAAGAAGGTGAAAAATCTGACGACATGAATGAGTTCAAAACCTGGAAAGGAAGACTTAGGCACCAAGCACTCAAAGCCCCTCATTAAGAAAGCCGTCTGGGCCGCCACATGTCGCCTCCCTACTTGGCCCTGCAAAAGGCGGATCCCTGGAGCATTAATGACCAGGATCTCCGTCCAACCAAAGGGAGACACATGTCGCACTCTGACAGGAAAACCGGCTGGTGGCCACGCAAGGCCCTTCCAGAACTAACCCAAAACGGTCAACTATTCTGGTGCTCCGAAATTGACCAAAACGGTCAACAATTCTGGTGCTCCGGAATTGACCAAAACGGTCAATAATTCTGATGCTCCGAAATTGACCAAAAGGTCAACAATTCTGGTGCTCCGGAATTGACCAAAACGGTCAACAATTCTGGAGTTAACCAAGATGATAAAAAAACTTAACAAAGCCATCTTCCACAATCTCTTAGGAGGCTCCATGGGATCCAAAAACACCCAAAGCCATAAGGGGCATCCCATCATTAACATGCTGGAGGCCAGAAATCTGACTACTAGCATGGGGGGCTAGTGATGGGTACACCAATAATGGGCTGGCCCAAAGAAATGTCAACGAAGCCCAAGAAGGCGATCAACATTTTTGGCGGCCTAGTGAGAAGTCGGGCCCAGAGGCTGAAAGCCAAGACGGTCAACGTTAGCGTTAGCGATGCTTGGTGATCAACTTGCTGCGAGACGGTCAACGCAATGTCGCCCTTGGAAAGCAAGCTTCGATTGGGCCTTTAGAGGCTTTGCTACAATAATGGGCCTATTCCATTCTAGCCCACAGCCCATCAGTTGATCGCTACTTACTCTCCCTTCGTTCTCTGCGAAGGCGGCCAACACGCTGACGGTCAACTCAGACGTTGACCGCCTGCGCCCTACACATTGGGCCCAAATGACGTCTTTCTACAGTAATGGGCCTGCTCCGTTTGGGCCCACTACTCATCAGACGGCCAACCACAGCTTTCCAAGCGTCTTCCACGGTCTCAATTTACACCAGAAAGGATAATGACAAGATTTGCGCCCTTCAAATAAGGAAGGCGCCAGATCTTCCCAATTCCTTGCCTGCCAAGGTACCCCAACGGTCATATACTGAAAAGGAATGACATTAGTTTGGAAAGTTGTTCGCCACCTCAGAAGGAAAGGATCACGCCCACCTTGGCAACTGGCATGTGCTCCAGAAGGCAAGGCAGCCAAGGTGGATATAGGGGGGATCATGCCTTCCAAAGAAGGATGATCACCCTCCCAGCCATTAAATAAACCCTAGAATCATCATTCTAGGTACGTCTGCATTCACCCTCACTTAGGTATGCATTCAATCACACAGATAAACCCTAAATGTTCTGAGAAACAAGCTCTCTCTCTCTTTCTGCATCCAAACTCTCAGAATCACAAACACAGACAAACTCCAAGGCAACGAGCGAGTCTTTACGGCGTTTTTGCCTTCCCATCATCCAGATCTGAAAGGTCTTGCCTCTCTCGACATCTCAAACAAAACACTCTTTTCCCCTCTCCCATTGCTTCTCACGCATTTGCTTCTTTTTCAAAGACGCCTTACTGACTTGAAAGGCGTCGAGTGTTTCGGTGGGATTACATCCCGCCGACATGTTCGACCTTTGTTCGCTGCTGAGTAGTGTCTGATGTCAACTCAGAAATGGGTAAACCGCAACGAGAGAACCACCCGAACTGCTCAAATTCGGATCTGCGACGATCAATAATCATTTGATAAAAAATAAATAGTCAAAATATAAAAAATAAGCCTTCAATCTCTATAAAAAAAATTAAACTCTTCCAAATACAACATCCAAGGGATTTGAAACACCAGGTCATAACGAATTAAAAAAAGAAAAATAAACGGTCCAAATTAAGTAGTCATATTTTTGGATAAATCAAATCCTAAAAAAAAGTGAAAAGAAAAAAATGGTTTGATCGATCAACTTTTATTATAGCCCTTCACCTAGACAAAAAATAAAATAAAAATTATTCTTAGTTTTTAACTTTTTTTTAAACAAGCTTTAAAAGTTTTACAAAATTTATCATATTTAATATTATGCAATACGCGGATAATATAAGAAATATATGTACTTTAATTTTTTTAATGTTTTAGTATGTCAAAAATTTAAAAAAAAATAATTGAAAGATTGTGATGTTTTTGGTAAATTTTATTTCAATTTCACTTAGTTTTGGAATGAGCAACCAAAGCTTCCGTTATCAACAGCGGAAATGGCCGGAAACTCTCTTCTCGCTTGCGTTGTTTTACCGCTGTGGCTAAGGCTCTGAGCTATGCTACGAAGTTCGAAGAGGAGAGAGAAACGAAAGTGTGAAAGAAAATGCATTACCCAAGCGCATCAACGGCTTATCCACATCCTTTGCTGAATAAAACATCAAATTGCTGTAAAGCAAGGCTTTCAATTCCACATGCTGTAGTTCGAAGTTTAAGTTCCTACGATGAATCCAAAAATTGCAGCAGTTTACCGGTTAGCCGAACGATCGATTTGCCATCTCGTGTCAAATCGCTTACGAGCACTTCAAATCCATTTGTGAAACACTGCCTCAAGCTCCGACAAAGCTCGTCTTATCGCCACACTCATGGTTCTGCACTTATAATTGGCAGTACCCCTATAAGGTTTTTTATTAACCATTATCTGGGTTGTTTAAATTTCTGGTTGCATTTGAGAATAATCAACTCGGTTCTTCCGTTTCAGTCGATTTCCTGTGTTTTTTTTTGAACATTTTGTTTAGATTCAAATGTTAGCGAAATCGATACTTATCTGTGATGACTAATGACATCTCAATGTCAATTGACTGAGGATTCTCTTCGCCTGTGTTGGGTTGTGCTATGTATGTTGAATGCTGTCAAGATGTCCAGTCTGTCTTTTTCTTTCCGTTTTCCTTTGCCTCTTTTTCAGGGATGTAAAAGTAGAATTCCCAGCAGCTTTCACTCTAGTTTAATGTTGATTTCCTTCTTCTAGTAAAAGATGTATAAAGTTTTCGAGGTTCCCCCAGAAAAAAAAAAAAAAAACAAAAACAAAAAGTAAAAAAAATAGAAAAAAAAAAAAAAACAGATGAAGACTAGTAATATGGTAATGATATTGAATACATGAAGTGTAGCATGATGAAACATCCCAACTCCAATGTTTTTTGACTGAAAATTTCGTATACCCTATCAATTCTAATTTTCTTAAGATATCACTAGCTGAGCAAATTTATGTCCTCTTCATTTTTTTGTGGTGAGTTGTGCAATTGTTGGTGGCGTACTATTCCACCACAAAGTGGTTGGTGACTTGGGGACATTCAATCTAGTAACATGCCCATTCTGCTGGTTGCTCCAAATTTGGACATTGAAGCTAGTAATTACTTGTGAATGTTGATGCATGCCATGGTATTTTGAGGGCCTTGCATCAGCTGAACATGTTATTGATAGGATTCAATTTTCTAGTAGATTTGGATGCACATCTAGTAATATATATGCTACAACAAGGATTTATTTGTACTATGGGATAAAAGAAAAATAAACTATGAATGTCCTCATCCTTGAAAGGCTTGAATGGAAGGTGCCACATGGAAGAACTATGGCTTACTGATACTATTTTTTTTTTTCTTAGTTTTAGTTTTTTTTTTCCTTCTCCTCACCAGGTTGCATATGTTGTTCATGTTGACTTTGATTATTTGATGGTTGAGGGTATATGGTGGCTGTGGCTGGGACTCCCTTGGTGCCATTTTCAGAATGCCTGCGTTCTTTCTGATTAATTAAAAAATGTTAAAACTTCTTGGTCAAATGCACAAGGCAACTATGATTTTTAGCATAAAAGCTCTTGAAAATTATGGTAAATCCTGATTCTATTGTAATGGATTGAGTAACCAATAGCAATTCCTGATAGTTAAAGACATGAGCATTTTTTTTTTTTTTTTTTGGTTAAGTAGACATAAGCATAGTTACATTGAATCATTGCTTTAATCTAAGTACCTGTGTTGGGCACTTGAACTTGAACTATACCCATGGGGATATCCTTGTATCTGAAATTATTCAAAATATTTATACTTCTTTTGGAAAATAGTTTAGCATGTACTTGGGGACATTCTCATATCTAATACATACGTGAATCCAAGTAGATAGAACACAAGGCTCTATGTTAAATCCATGGATGCATTCTTCGTAGTGGTATGCATCCTGATGTTATTTGTTTTGCTACTTCTGCTTAGGGAAATTTACAAGTTTCATATGTTGAAGCAAGAGAGACAAAATACACTAGTGGATTGCTTATTTTTGCTTGATGGAACTGATGTACCTGAAGGATTGGATGATGGTCTTGTTCGCATAGTGCACGTGAGCTCTACAGTGATGAGAAGGCTTTCTGGGGTACAATCAATGGAGTCAGTTGAGGCCATAGCTCTCATGAGAATTCCTTCCAGTTTTTTGAATTTAAATAATTCCAAACTAGGGGGAGATTGTAAGGGTTGGTTTTCATGCCCTCATAGAATTCTCGTCCTTGAAGGGATTCAGGTTAGTTTCATGCTCTCCTTCTGTTTTTTCTTACTCTAGGTGTCTCTACGTTGAAGGTGATATCTTCTGTCTCCTGCCAGAGTTTCATCTGTGGCACTCTCCATCGAAATGGACAGTTTTGCTGCAAATGGGGACAAATAATCACATAATGTTGTTGGGTTTCTTGGTTAGTCCTTTATGAGTCCTACACTCAATGACATGTCACGTAGTGGTATGCTGTATATTATGTGAGAGTTTGCTCGATTGTTGGCATTTTTTTAGTGATGCATGATGGGTGCATATGCCAGTATGAATAAGAATTCAATGTCTGTTGTGCATCTCATGGGTATATGTGCAAGGGTTCCAATAGTAGTTGCATTGATACACGCATGAAGGTTACACGTGTGTGGAAGTCACTTAAGGAAGTTTTCTCTTTAACATTTGAACTCCAACCTCCAATATTTGAACACTAACCACTATACTTTTCTTTCCAAAATAGTTTTGCTCCGTATTTTGAAAGAGAGTGGAGAGAGTGGGGAGAAGCGGAAGGGAATCTTTAGAGAGAGAAAGACTATGAGAGAGTTATCTTGTATGAGAGTGTGATTTATTTAAACACTATAAGCATTGAATTGAGTTAGAAAAACAAAGAAGAGTGAGAGGTGATTTTCGCTGATTCTTGGACATTTAATCATGTTCCTTTTTTCATTATATTTTATTTTCTTGTTATTCATTATTCAATTTATCTAAATTTGTGGTAAATTTGATAGTGATTTTGAGAGGGATTAATGGTAACCAAACTCACATTTTATAGTGAAGAGTATTTATCCCATAGTTTTTTTTAGTTGAAAAAGAGTTTTTTACGTAAAATTGTATGCTCATTTTGTTGTATGATTTGTTTCCTGTGAATGTGTGTTATCATCTAATTTTCTTTCAGAATTCAAACAAACGGGTTTGGTGGACCATTTCCAACAAATGTTTCTTATTTTTGTATGATAATTTGAGGCTTAAGGCTTTAGTAATATTGTTGTTTTTGAGGAATTTCTGATAATATTATGAAACATAGGTATCAGCTAAGGTCTTTATGCTACAAAAGACAAAGGACCAAATCCTGCCCCACAACTGGGATGAAGAATGGGAAAGCTCTGATAAAATGCTGCTCATCAATGTGGCATAGATTCCTTGGCAATACTGTTATTAGAACCGGTTGCCAGTGTTCAGACCTGAGGACACAAAGCTTCACAATAGAGTTGAGAACAAATCTCTCTAAAGATTAAAATACCGAGTCTCTTTGTTTGGACACGTGAGGAGAGGTGATGACAATATAATGATAATCTTAAAAACCATGCAATGACAAACATAAAACAATACGTACGATATTTTCTCGTATGAACTCCTTCAACGTAGGATAAAATCACGAGACCTTAGATTCATATAATTCCACTATAAATTATGAGTTTGAATACAATAATTACAAACATATTCGTCAGTTTTACTATAATAATGGTAAATTAAGGCAAGTATATCAAGAGATGAAAAACAAAGGACTATTGGTAAAATGTCCAAAGTATCAAGGAGAAGAATGTACTTGAGTGTGGTGAAGTCGAAATAAGAATAAGAGTCTAAAAGGATGGTAAGAGTTTTCTATTTCTTCTCTCACTTTCTTTCTCAAGTTGGCTACTAAAAAGGTTGCAAAAGTTCTGTAATAAATGACCTAAAAATGCATAAGACTTTTATAGCAGCGTTAGTGCACGTATGCCTATTGAGTGCACATCATGCATATGAAAACAGTATGTATCATGCACCTGTGCCTCTTGGTGCGCATGTGCGACACCTATTTTGTTAACTCGTGCTCGTGTTCCATGAATGATACCTATTCTGCCTGTGTGAATGCCCTTTGCTTGAACGTACCTGATGCAAATTTTTAGTGAACCATATTGCTTGAGTGAGATTTGAGCGAACATTGTGTAACCCCTACCTGACAGTTGTAGATGTTAAAAAATCATATATATAATGGATATATGATTCATAGGGGAATGACCTAGAAAAACTTCTCTTTACAACCATGTGGGGCTATCATCATCTCGGCTATCATATGGCATGTTTTAAGCTTTTCTCTTTACATCGCTTTAGTTATATACTTGACCCATTATCATTGGTCATAACTTTATCGAGTGTAAGCAATTCCATGTTAATGACATTTCTCAGCCAATGGTATAATATATTAATGTGCTTCGATCCAAAATGGAATGATGAGTTCTTAGAAAAATGAATAGATTTTTGGTTGTTATAAAGTAATACATATTGCTCTTACTTGAAGCCAAGTTTCCGTATGACCTTCCTCGTCCATAACATTTTCTTATTCGCTTTTATTATTGCAATGAATTTAGTTTTGGTGGCAGAGAGCATAGTACATTTTTACCGTCTTGATTGTTAAGACAACTCATTCTACAAACATAACCAGGTATCTTGATGTAAACTTCCAAGAGTCAATGTTGCCCGCTATGTCGGCATTTGTGAAACCGACCAAAAATGACTTACCAATGCCAAAACACAAACACATCTTGTAAGTACCCTAAAGATACCTTAGTATTATTTGATAGCGGACCAATGCTCTTTTTCGGGATTAGAAGGAATTGACTAATGGTTCTAATCACATGAGTTATGTTTGGCATTGTACACACCATTGCAGACATCAAACTTTCAAAGGTCAAGAATGATGAACATGTCTCATGCCAGTCTTCTCATCCTCTATAAAAGGACTTTGCCAAGTACTTAACTTGAAATGATTGGCAAGTGGAGTATTTACAGGTTTGATTTCTTCATATTGAAACATTGAAGGAACTTTTCAATGTAGCCTTTTTAGAATATCTAAAGCCTCTTCGCTTTCCAGTGGTGAATAATTCTTATGCCAAAAATTTGCTTCACTAGCCCTAGGTCTTTTATAGCAAAAGACTTTCAAAGTTGCTTATTCAGCTTATCAATTCGGGAGGAATTCCGCCTCAAAATAAACATGTCGTCCACATAGAATAAGAAGAGAATAAAGTCCTCTTCTTAGAATTTTTATACAAAAACATAATGATCCAAAGTAGCCTTCTGAAAGCTTTACTCCATCATCATTGACTCAAACTTCTTATACCATTGTTTAGGTGCTAGCTTTAGCAGATAAAAACTCTCCTTCATGTGACATATAAGATGTTCATTTCCCTTAATTCGAAACCCCTTCGGTTATTTCATATAAATTTCATCCTCAATATCATCACGGAGGAACGCAGTGTGCTCATTTAGTTGTTCAACTTCTAGATCAAGGCTCACAACTAGTCCAAAAACAACTCGAATAGATGACATTTTCCCAACGGGAGAGAGTATCTCCTTAAAGTTGATGGCCTTCCTTTAGTTAAACCCCTTCACTATCAATCTTATTTTATATCTAGGTTGAGGGGGTTCTCTTTGGACTTTAAGTGAAAAACCCACTTGTTCTTTAATGCTCTCTTGCCCTTAGGTAATTTG
Source organism: Nepenthes gracilis (assembly GCA_033239525.1). Taxonomy (NCBI): domain Eukaryota; kingdom Viridiplantae; phylum Streptophyta; class Magnoliopsida; order Caryophyllales; family Nepenthaceae; genus Nepenthes; species Nepenthes gracilis. The sequence goes on along the minus strand of BSYO01000014.1, from coordinate 8,842,399 downwards.
GTGAGTTTAAAGGTATGCTTCTTATGCAAAGACTTCATCTAGTTTTACATGGTATCCATCCGCTATGTTTTGTGGTTATCCTCTAAATCTTCATTGAAACATTTAGGTTCTTTGCCATCAGTAAGTAGCATATATTCATTGGCCTATGGGTGTGTGGAAGGACGTTGATCTCTCATGGATCGCCCGAGTCGAATGGTCGATGTAGGCTCGAATGCATCATGATAAACAGCATCATGAGTCTCATCATCAACATCCTCCTCCTCCGCATCAATAGTGGGAATATCATGGTCTTCATTGCTTTCATGATCAACATGAGCATCATCATCAACTTGAATAGGCATAGGTGTCAAAGGCATGGGATCTGTATTGTAGAGGCGGTTGTTGTCATAGGAGATCAACTTCTTTGCTTTACAGACATCCTTGATAGTCTCATCTTCAACGAATATCACATCTATAGACTGTACAAATTTTTTCTCTACTAGATTATAAAACAGATAGCCAAAAATTCATCTTTACCGTAACTGAGAAAAATGCATTGTATTGTCTTTGCATCAAGTTTGGACCTCTTGTCTTTAGGAATATGGACAAAGGATTTGCACCCAAATACACGCAAGCAATCATGAGAGACCTTTTTTTTTTAACCACACCTTGTCGGATATTTCTCTATCTAGAGGATTGCTAGGGAAAAGGTTGAAAACATGAGTCATGGCATTCAACGGTTTCCCCTAAAACTGCCTAAAGAGATTTGCCTTCAAAAGTACGCATTGAACTCTCAGTCAACGTCTAATTCATCTTCTTGGCCACACAATTCAATTATGGTGTCTTTGGTAGAGCCTTTTGGTGTCCTATCTCTTGCAAACGACAATATGCATCAAATAGCCAACTTGTACTCTTTTTGTTGACACTTAGTGCCTTCCCCATTTACCTTTCAACCAAGGTATGAGATTGTTTGAAAACATCAAGTTCTTGATCCTTTATATTTAAGGGATGCACCCACGATTTCTTGAAGCAATCATCAATAAATATTATGAAATTAATTACGTTATTGAGAATCTTTATCTTGATAGGACCATATACATTGATATGCAAAAGTTCAAGGAGATCTGCCATCTTTATCAATGAGTTTTCATGAATTGAAATTATTCGTTGTTTCCCAATCGTATAATGAGAACATATCCTTGAATTTGCCTTCTTCAGTCCCAGAAGAAGATTCTTTTTCGCTATACAATTGAGCCTCTTTTTGCTCATATAGCTAAGTCGCTTATGCCATAGGTCAGAGGACTCATCACTCTTAGTCACATGCATGTCTCCATTTGAGATCGAGGCTTGTAACTCTACGAGTTAGAAAGTTTCTTCCCATGTGCTACCATAAGTTCTCGTAGAAAGTGTTGCAAAACCTTTCATCATCAAGTTTACCAATTGAAATGAGATTTAACAAGATACTAGGGACGTACCATACATCCCTTAAAAGCAATGTCGTGTTGATGCTTGTGGTCAAGCACACTTCATCGCTAGCCATGATCTGAGACAATCTATCATTGTTTATCTTTAACATTCCAAAATCACCGAGAATATAAGATGTAAAAAAATTCCCTTTTAAATGTTACGTGGAGTGATGTACCACTATTAATCACCTAACTTGTTTTGTAATTGGCAACGTTGATTACTTCTTCTTCACACATAATAAGGTTAGATTTGGTAATAACTGATTTTCTCTCATTGTCTTGGAATTTCTCGGTCGTCTTCTCGTTTCTCTTTCCATTCTCACATTTTCACTTATAGTAATACTTCTTGAAATGACCTTTCTTCTCACAATAATAGTATTTGAGGTTTTGATACATCAATCTTAATTTGTTTCAACCTTTCTCACTAGATTTGGGACATCTCTTATTGCCTCTTCTCGTTGACTTTGAAACTGGGCTTTCGAATGCATGGATGTGGAGCCATGAGATCTCCTCCTCATCTCTTTATTGAGGACCGCATCGTTGACTATCTCCAAGGTCACTATACTATTTGGATAGTGTTGGCAATGGTGATTCGAACAACTGCTGATGAATCAGATAATGTAGTCAACAACCATAAACCTAACAACTCATCTTCGAACTTCATGTCTATGCCATTTAATTGGTTGATGTTACCTTGGAACTCATTGAGATGGTCGGCAATAGAGCCTCCTTCCTGATATTTCACTTGTATTAATTTCATCAAGTGATATAACTTGTTACCCATCTTCAAACTATAAACCATTTCGAACTTATCTCATAGCGTTTTTGCATGCTTTTCATTGTGGTTGTATTAATAGATATTGTTGTCGATAAATTGTTGAATGTATCCACAAACTTACGTATGTTCAAAAGTCCAATTTTCATCGGATTTTGATTCAGGCTTTTGGGGTAGCAAATATTGAAAGATGCATAATGAACAACAAGTCTTCATCTTGCTCCTTTAAATGTTAAAGTTTGTGCTATTTAAGCAAATTATTTGCTATCACCCTTTATTAATTCAAATTAAAATTTACATAATAACCCGACTGCTCTACTACCACCTATTGGGACTTGAGGACACAAAGTTTCACAATAGAGCTAAGAACAAATCTCTCCAAGGATTGAAACACCGATTCCCTTTGTTTGGACACGTGAGGAGAGGTGTTGACAATATAACAATAATCATAGCAACCACGCAATGACAAATATAAGACAATACACATGATATTTTCTTATAGGATGCACTTTAATGTAGGGTAAAACCATAGGACCTTAAGTCCGTATGAATTCATTATAAATTATGAGTTTAAATATACCAATTATAAACATGTTCTTCAATTTTACCACAATATTAGGAAACCAATGCAAATACAACAAAAGATGAAAAATGGAAGAGGACTATTGATAAAATTCCCAAAGCAACAAGTAGGACAATGTACCTATGTGTGGCGCAAGTCGGAACAAGAATTGGGCCTAAAGTAATGGCAAGAGAGTTCTCTTTTTTCTTTTCTTTCCTTTCCTCTCAAGTTGGCCACCAAAAAGGTTGCAAAAGTTGTGTGATAAATAACCTAAAAAACAAGTAGGGTTTTTATAGTAGCGCCCATTGGGTGCACATCATGCGCACAAAAATAGTATGTGCCACGCACGTGCAACACCAATTTTGTTCACCTCTTGGTCATGTGTGAGCAGTGCCCATTCTGCTTGTAGGAATACCTTTTGTCCAAACAACTCTCGCAAACTTTTATTGAATTTCATCGCTCAAGCGAGCTTTGAGCACATATTGTGTGACCCTTGCTTGACAGCCCTACTTGTAAAAAAATCATGTGTACATCAGATGTAGGATTCATAAGGGAGTGACCCATGGTTCAGGACTGTATTGCATCCATTTTTCTTATTCTATTCATTTGAACAGTGCTCTTGGAATTTCTTATTCATGCATCTCCATAATTCCATAGAGTTATCAAATCTAACAAACGGTGGTACTTGTTTGCTGCAGGATCCAGGAAACCTTGGTACACTGATTAGATCAGCCATGGCCTTTAAATGGGTAAGAAACTTGTTTTATTGGTCATCCTCTTTGTCTGATGTTCCGTTCGTCTTTGCCGGAGTTCATTGTCTCCATTCTAAATAAAAACTCTAGGATAAAGCGCAGGTCATAGCATTAAAGCAGCTTGAAATCATCATTTTTACTCCTTATAATACTGCAGAAAATGCTGTTCCGGTTTGAAAATTCTGATAAATTTGATCCTCATGTCAGAGAACAGAGAGGGACTTAATGTGATGTAGCAACTCTTAACTTGCACCAGCAAAAGATTGAAGGGCTGCACTTTTCTACCTCTATTTCAAAATTTTTTCATACTATCCAAATAATCTTACAATTCCCTTTTCATCATTGTTTTGTTTCATTTTTTATATTTGCTAATGTAGAACAGGATGGTATCTTTTTGCTTCCTGGTTGCTGTGATCCATTCAACGAAAAGGTACTCAGGGCAAGCAGAGGAGCTTCCTTTCAATTCCCCATAATTTCTGGAAATTGGGTTCATCTTGATGCCATCGGAAACAAATATCATCAAATAAAGATACTCGCCGGGCACCCTTATAGCAGTAACTGTTCAAAGCGTTTTTCTTTGCTATCACAAGGTCTTGCAGATTCTTTAGAAGAGACGCCGCTTTTCCTAATTTTGGGCAGCGAGGGAGGTGGCCTTTCAGAAAAATCCATGCAGGCATGCGAGCTTGTAACGATACCAATGGCTGAACTTTCCAACTCTCTCAACGCTGCCGTTGCTGGTGGCATTTTCTTGTTTATGCTGCGGCCACGTAGCTAGAATTCTGTTTGCTTTGTTTCAGCTGCTTTAGTTTGTTAAGGAGCTTGGATCCCAACACAGATCCCGCGAAACTTTGCCATTTAACACAACGCATCTTGCCTGTGTATATGTTAGGGGTGTCTAAACGTATGGATGAACGGGTAATGCAAATTGAAACCATTAACATCGACTTGGAAAATGAGTAACCTGAACTTTCTCTGCAGCGTCGGCTGGGTTTAGAATGATGTGTTTTTCATGGTTTTGGCTTTTAGTTTAACAGTTATCCAAATGGATCATTATATATATATTTTTTATTTTTATATGTGATGGCTATAGTTGCTAATGGCCAAAAAGGAGAGCCCGTTAAAGGATTTGACTTATAATAAAATAGAGGCTTTGTTGGCCCATATAGTCCAAAATCGGTGGACAAGCTTGTCGGTTTTATCCGAGTGGTTTACTTTTTGAAGGAAGACAGAATCAAATCTAATTGATTGAAACAGTTTCCTTCTCTTATTTGATTTAACGGACTCGGTTGTCAATTGGGAACCGCCAGTAGAATAGTATTTTTCAATCTATCTAACGGTTTCTTAGGTGGTTGGTAGAAGAAGTCGATCGTCTCTTACCTCTATATACACTCCTTTCCAACAGGAGAGAAAGACGACGTTTAACCAAAAAAAAGTTAAAAGATAATTTTAAGACGCTTCAAGCGTATACTCTTTTGCTCTCATTAAGATGCATTCTACTAAGCACACATGACAAAACTATCTTTACAAGCATTCTCATTTTGCATCCTTCCTTTTCTTTTTTAAAAGAAAGATAACTGAATTGAGTGTCGGAAGATATATTGGGGAGTAAGTTTCACCAATCTTTTAATTATACATTTGTTATATTGTATAAGATCCAGATTAGGAGTGTACGGAGACGAGATCCGTGTTAGACCAATCGAATAGTTCTTAGTTCTCTAATCCGTATAACAATCCGGATCTAAAAATATATCATTGGCGCTGTTTGTAGGAAGCAACTAAAAAGTCTGACTACCACTCTTTTAAGTGAACACACATGCACAAGTCAGTACACCAATCAGAGATGTCACCTCATGTAGCAGCTGTCCTCCTATGGGCAGTCGGGTAGATGATTATCCCGACCCCTGTACGCGTACTCTCACAATGAGAATAGACGATATCTCCAAGGCCATCCAAACCATCTGCACGCAACTCGATGAGTAGTCAAAGGGGACTCCATCTTCCGTCTCCCAAACAGTAACTTCAAAGTGAAGGAAGAGGGGAAGGAAGTACCCAACTGATAAGGGTCGTTGGCCTGAAAACTTCAGGACTCAAGCTGCCTCGAGCAATAAGATCCTAAAGTGCTTGGAGGGTCATATGAGTTATAAGACTCGAGAGGATAGCCTTAAGAGGCGAAATTCTCATTATTCCTGCGATGATAGGGATCCCTCATATTAAGTAGGAACCTCTCACAGTGCACACCCTTTAAAGATTGAGAGCCACCTAATCTCTTATGCTATACAGAATTCTTTAGAATTGAGGATCATCCTCAATAAGAAGATGATGGCAGCTCTTCCTCAAATGGAGGAGAAAGTTAAAACAAATGGTAGCATGTTTTGAAGGAGATTGCCGGAGGATGAGCTGCTAACTTGCAAATATCTCCATTCACGATGGATATCCGAACATATCCACTCCCACACAAATTCAAGATGTCGGCCCTAAATCTTTACTATGAAAGTACTAATTCGATGGACTATTTAGACTATTTCTACACTTTCCTGAGCTTTCAAGGTTTGGACAAGATTGTAATGTATCTATGTTTTTCCTTGATTCTCAAATGAGACGCCTAAGCTTGGTTCTATCGGTTTTAGTCCAACTCGATTTTGATGTTCTTGAATCTAGCCAATGGCTTCTTATCCTAGCTCACCTCTAGTTGGAGGAAAAGAAGCAACTATGGAACCTTATTCGTGTTAAGCAAGGGCCAAACAAAAAGTTTGAAGAAATTCTTGGTTCAGTTCACAATCGAGGCCTGAAAAATATCTAAGCTCACTGATGAGGTGAAACTGAGCGTCTTCATATCGACCTTAGAGTCTATCTAGCCCATAAGGATGCACAGACTTTCCAAGAGGTCGAGGTCATTGCCTAAGCCTACATAGTGGTCGAAGAGGCCAATGAAGCGAAACAATCGGAGCGTATTGACCATTTTTGAAAAGAGGAAGAATGGGGACCACATGGGCTCAAGAGAACCGAGGAAGCAGTAGATTCAGAGCTGACAACATGAAGGGGGTTCAGGCCCCAGGACTTGACACCTTTAAACGACTCTCACACCAATATCCTGATAAAAATTCAGGATGAAAATTTTTTTAAATAACTGAAGGTATTGAAGAACCCGAATGGAGGTGATCAATCAAAATATTGTCACTACCATTGGTACAGGGGTCATAGCATTGAAGACTGTCAAATGTTGCAGAAGAAGATTGAAGAGCTAATCTAAAAGGGACACTTTACCCGATTTCTATGAAGACCCAGACGACTTCCGAAGGAGCAGATGGGCATGTAGTCGAGTAGCTAAGAAACCAAGTGGCAGCCGGGGTCGTTAATATGATGACAACATAACTAGTGCGGAATGACACCCTGGAGTGTTCATGTGACCACCCAAATTCTAAAACATAGAAAATTCCAGTCATCGAGTCAAAACAATCAAAGGATCGATGAAAATTAAAGGTTATTCGGAAAATATAAACCAGCTTTAGAGCATATTTTGAAATCAGAATTTGTCTCCTGAATTTGAAGACCGGAGTGAATTGTGTGAAGAGAGGCCGAAGTGGCCTTGAAGTAAGGAGTGGCTTTGTGTGTTGGTGAGGCCGAAGTAGAATTGTGGAGAAGAAATCCGAAATTTATGAAAAAGTGATGGACGGCGTGAATAATAAGAAGTTGAGCCGGAATCAGAGATGTCAATTTGGATTTTAAAGGAGTTGATTTGGATTTGAGGATATTACGTTGACCGGCTTTAAGTAGGAAATTTGACTGGAATAAATTAATGACAACTAAAGAAAAAGGCAAACTTTGTTATTTAGTTAGAATCCAACTAGGTCTTGACCAAATCAGGTAGGTAAAAACTACCATATTACACTCTGAGAAAAAGTACCATAGTAAGTAGCCTAACCCACTTGCTCCCACCTACCCTCTGAAAAGAGGTACCGAAGTGGGTGACTTACCCCACTTACCTCACCCAACCCCTCCTCTATATATATCCAGCTTCGATCAAGGAGGCTGGCACGAGCAATCTACAGGAAGAACAGTGAGGAGTAGAGGAGGGAGCTTCCAGTCTATAAGGGTGGGCGAACCATAGTCAAGCAAATGTACCTCGGACGCTGATTTTTAAGTCATGTTTTAAGAATATTGTAAGTGTACACCTTCCTCTGCTTTTAAGATCATGATTTAATGCAAGTATATGCATGTTTCATTGCAAATATATCTGATCCTGGATAAGTACATTCTATATGTACGATGTTTGTCCTGATCATTGATTAAAGAAGAATTTCTTTTAACCGCATGCTTAAAAGTTCCCCAGTTCGGTTTTCCCTTGATAAAGAATCAGTTCGGTTTTCCCATAATGAAAAAGCACTCCGTCCTTCAGTAAAAAGTAGCCCGGATTTATGAACTTCGACTTTTAAAAGTATTCCGTCCTTCAGTACTACGGATTCATAAAACTTTGACTTTTAAAAGTACTCCGTCCTTCGAGTGAAAAGTACCCCGTCCGAAAAGAAGTCTGGCTTTTGAACTCTGATTTTTGAAAAAGAGCTCCTGCTTTTGACTCCTGCTTTTGTTAAAAGAACTCCGCCTTTTAAAAAGAACTCCGATTTTGAAAAAGAAGTCCGGCTTTTGCACTCCCGCTTTTTGTTAAAAGATCTCCGCCTTTGAAAAAGAACTCTGGTTTTTGAAAAAGAACTCCGACTTTTGCACTCCTGCTTTTGTTAAAAAGAACTCCGCCTTTTGAAAAAGAACTCCTATTTTTGAAAAAGGCACTCCGGCTTCTGAGCACTCTGGCTTTTTGAGTACTCCGTCTTTTGAAAAAGCACTCCGGCTTTTGAGCACTCTGGCTTCTGAACACTCCGGCTTCTTGAGCACTCTGTCTTTTGAAAAAGCACTCCGGCTTCTGAGGACTCCGGTATTTTGAGAAAATGAACTCCTGCATTTTAAGAAAATGAACTCAGGCTCTGTATTGGAAATGAACTCCGGCATTGTATTGAAAGTGAACTCCAGCTTATATTGAAAATGACTTCCGACTTTGTACTGACAATGAACTCCGGCTTTACTGAAATGGTTTTCAATAAGAAATAAGAAGGAAGTGTTTCTGTTTCTGTTATTTTGGACCCAAAGACAGATATGCAGTCAAGTTAGGTTCTCCGGCATGCCTTAGAACGTTACGGTGGTAATCGAGGATAACTCTGTCCATGGAGTTATTTATGGTCCGCTTCTCCTCGAGGCGTTAAAATATGGAGGGTAGATTACGCATTGCTCGGCCGGCACCCCTTGGATTGGGGAAGGATCTTATGAGGTAGGATCATCCATTGCATTCACATTTATTACCATTGATTGTGGGGAGATGTACACAATCTATCATCGATTATTCGCCCTCTTCGCCAGTAGGGTCTACTGGTAGGGTCCTTTACTGACAAAAGATAAGTTTTCTATATAATGTGGAAGTAAGACCGACTTCTGCTTTCTGAACATAAATACATTGGTCCTGATTTCCAAAGACCATTCCTGTTTTCTGCTAGTTCTGTATACGTTTGCATCCTGTTTCCGTTATAAATCACTTTCTTATGGCACTTATAACTTTATGTGCAATAGTATCTGTTTTGCTAACATATGTTCCGCATGCATGTTTTACTATATATCTGCATGTACCTTGCTGGGTTTCGACTCACTGTTTTATGTTTTCCCCCTTCAGATGAGACTTTACAGCTGGTGCCTTCTGAGTTGGGGTGATTAGAGCTTGTCTGAAGAATTATTAAAGATTCGTAAGCTTATTCTGGAGAATATTATTGTAATGACTTGTTTATGATTCATGGACTCTTATAGCTAGGCGTTTTGATTGTGTATCCGGAAATGAATACTTGGGAATGAATATGAATGTTTCCGCAAGATGTTAGAGTAACTTCTGCTATATTTCTTATGGTTAAAAGAATATGGGTCCTAGATGGCAGTTGTGATCCTGTGTTATGAATGACGGAATCAAAAAATATATACCCGTTCCGTCACAATTGGTATCAGAGAGTTGAGATGCCTTAGGAATTGATTGATCGAAAAGCGGAAGCTTAGGATAGGTTAAGTCGAATCAAAGGATAATTATAATTAGCCATCTATTCCGACTTAAGGTGTTAGCACTAATTAAGTTTGGGGTAGGTTATAAATGATCGAATAAATAAATAGAGGTGTTTGGTAATTAAGCCAATCCAATCCCAATGACTTAGGCCTGTACCAAGTTAAGAGTGATGATTTAATCCAATTAGCTAGCTTAAGACGAAATGCCTTAGAACTATTAGTAGTGGCTTTTAGACGGGAACTGCTAATATTAGTGATAGGTTGTGGGTCGAAAGGAAGATGGTGCGTAGAAACTCCTTAATATTGGAATTTGATTTGTATCAATTGAGTTCTTAAATTGATCAGTGTTGATCTAAGGACTAGGTTAAGTAATCTAAGTTCAAGGTCGATTGATCGTGGATTGAAGCTAGTAATTGCTAAGAATGGTTGCCCGATCAACCTAGCAAGTGTGATGACTAGGTGGAGCCATTGGCTCAAGGTTGGTCCTATTTGGAGTAAATTTTAGGTATATCAAGTCCTAGGATGACAATTCATGACTGTTTTGGAAAAAAGTGTTTGGACTTTTGGGTAGCCTCGGGTTATAATGAGGTTGATGATGTGGATTTTTAGACTTAAGATGGCATTGTGATGACCCCATGTCTGGTAGAAGGTATGGCATGTTGCCCCATGATAGATAGGAAGTGAAGTTGACCTCGATTAATTGACATAAAGTAGATCATGGGTCTTGAGTATTAAGAGGTATTGTCTTATGTGCTTATACAAGCTTTCAGGATGAATACTTTGTTTTGATGAGACTTTCAGAATATGTTTCAATAATGGTTGGATTGGCAAATGATGATGTCTAGCAATAGAGTTGTGGGGTCTGAGGCATAAGTTTGAAGAGATTGATGACATCTTACTATAGAACATTCAATAAGAATCTGAGTTAAGCCTAACTAAAATATGCGGCCGCATCTTGAAAGTTATTTTGTGGTCATTGAAGGGCTTTGGCTGTGTGACTATTCGAGGATGATTATAGAAGGAAGATTAGATTGACGTATCTGTTGACCGATAATTTAAGGTTATGTCAAAATCTACGAAAATCGTTGAGAGTTTCATGCAGAGCTGTGGAAGCATAGACTTTGGTATTATTATAAAATATCCCAGGACCTCAAGGTAGTTAAGATGGACTGATGGGGTTTATGAATTTCAAAAAAAAATGAGGAATCAAGTTTTGTGGAGGAAATGCCTTGTTAGGCTTATAACACTTTGGTAACGTGACTTTGGGATCTATAAAGATTTTAAGTGATGACTATTGAAAAGACCGATTAATGTCCCGAAAGGGTATGATCATCTTGGGTCTAACTAAAATTATTAAGTGATCCAACAAGTATTCTTCAAGGATTACAATTCAAGTGAGACTTTTGGCTTAGAGAGATTTGTAATTTTTAACGAAAGATAAACGCTAGTTTTTGGAGATCGGATAGGGGTAAATGACGATTATGTCATTGGGTTGATCCCCGAAAGTTATCATGGGTTGGAATCCCTCGAGAAACGATAAGGTTATGTTACTCTCACCACGTGATAGGTGGATACCTTTGATTTAAGTGGGGAGAAGTCCATGATTAATGTCACCCCGAACGTAAGTCAGAATTAGCAACTAAAGTCTCTGCCTTGAAAACTCATGGCTTCGTCTTTGAAGATAATCATTAACTAAAGTTTTAAAAGCCAAGATAGTTGCACCATTAAGAAGGGTGATCATATGATATTGTATATAGACAGACGTGTTTAAAGGTTGAGAAAGTGGACCTCGGTGTTCTTCTTTGGGAAAGGAGGCATCAATGTTGGCAATCGATGCTGCGAGTCTTTGGACTTGCATGTCTTTGACGTTTCATGGGAGATGTAAAAGCGAAATCGTGAGTGAGTCCGAAAAATTGGGTGATAGGATGCCATGTTCTTAAATTAGGGATCTTAAGATTCTGGGTAATGATTAAAGGTGATGTTGGCACTTCGGGTGATCATTATGACTGTGGCTCGGAATGTGGCAGTAGTATGAGGATTTTAGGGTTGCCTTCATAATATGACTATCCTAGAACTGTTTAAATCAGGGTAGCCCAGCATGAACCCATGGCTCAGGAATTTAAGAGTAAGATTAAGGTCCCCGTGATCAAATTCTTTTAAAGCATGGAATCAACTAAAGTAGAAGTTCATTGGATCCATTTGAAGTATCAAATTAAATTGGAGAAATGGCCAGCATTTTGGTAGGTCGCTTTTGAAATTCTGATGATCGTTATAAGGTCTTTCTCATATCAATGGTTGAGAAAATCAGTATGTATCTGGATTGAGTCGTTATGAGAGGCAGAATTTATTTTGTGATAAGAATTATAATTCAATGCTTGAGATTTCCTAGAGTAATCCTTGTCCGAGGGAACAACTTCTGGATGAAAGAATACGTGTAATTATGAGACCGTGGGGATCATCAAATTTCGAGGACGAAATTTTTATAAGTGGGGGAGATTGTGACCACCCAGATTCTAAAACATAGAAAATCCCAGTCATCGAGTCAAAATAATCAAACGATCGAGAAAAATTGAAGGTTATTCGAAAAATGTAATCCAGCTTTAGAGCATATTTTGAAATCAGAATTTGTCTCCTGAATTTGAAGACCGGAGTGAATTGTGTGAAGAGAGGCCGAAGTGGCCCTGAAGTCCGGAGTGGCTTTGTATGTTGGTGAGGCCGGAGTAGAATTGTGGAGAAGAAATCCGAAATTTATGAAAAAGTGATGGACGGCGTGAATAATAAGAAGTTGACCGGAATCAAAGATGTTGACCGGATTTAAAGGAGTTGATCGGATTTGAGGATATTACGTTGACCGGCTTTAAGTAGGAAATTTGACTGGAATAAATTAATGACAACTAAAGAAAAAGGCAAACTTTGTTATTTAGTTAGAATCCAACTAGGTCTTGACCAAATCAGGTAGGTAAAAACTACCATATTACACTCTGAGAAAAAGTACCATAGTGAGTAGCCTAACCCACTTGCTCCCACCTACCCTCCGAAAAGAGGTACCAAGTGGGTGACTTACCCCACTTACCTCACCCAACCCCTCCTCTATATATATCCAATTTTCGATCAAGGAGGTCGCACGAGCAATCTACGGGAAGAACAGTGAGGAGTAGAGGAGGGAGCTTCCAGTCTATAAGGGTGGGCGAACCATAGTCAGGCAAATGTACCTCGGACGCTGATTTTTAAGTCATATTTTAAGAATATTGCAAGTGTACACCTTCCCCTGCTTTTAAGATCATGATTTAATGCAAGTATATGCATGTTTCATTGCAAATATATCTGATTCTGGATGAGTACATGCTATATGTACAATGTTTGTCCTGATCATTAATTAAAGAAGAATTTCTTTTAACCGCATGCTTAAAAGTTCAGTTTTCCATTAATAAAAATTAAGTTCGGTTTTTCCTTGATAAAGAATCAGTTCGGTTTTCCCATAATGAAAAAGCACTCCGTCCTTCAGTAAAAAGTAGTCCGAATTTATGAACTTCGACTTTTAAAAGTATTTCGTCCTTCAGTACTCCGGATTTATGAAACTTCGACTTTTAAAAGTACTCCGTCCTTTGAATGAAAAGTACCCCGTCCAAAAAGAACTCCGGCTTTTGAACTCCGATTTTTGAAAAAGAGCTCCGGCTTTTGACTCCTGCTTTTGTTAAAAAGAACTCCGCCTTTTAAAAAGAACTCCGATTTTTGAAAAAGAAGTCCGGCTTTTGCACTCCTGCTTTTGTTAAAAAGATCTCCGCCTTTGAAAAAGAACTCTGGTTTTTGAAAAAGAACTCCGGCTTTTGCACTCCTGCTTTTGTTAAAAAGAACTCCGCCTTTTGAAAAAGAACTCCTATTTTTGAAAAAGGCACTCCGCTTCCCGAGCACTGGGCTTTTTGAGTACTGAGTCTTTTGAAAAAGCACTCCGACTTCTGAGCACTCCGGCTTCTTGAGCACTCTGTCTTTTGAAAAAGCACTCCGGCTTCTGAGGACTCCGGTATTTTGAGAAAATGAACTCCTGCATTTTAAGAAAATGAACTCAGGCTCTGTATTGGAAATGAACTCCGGCATTGTATTGAAAGTGAACTCCAGCTTGTATTGAAAATGACTTCCGACTTTGTACTGACAATGAACTCTGGCTTTACTGAAATGGTTTTCAATAAGAAATAAGAAGGAAGTGTTTCTGTTTCTGTTATTTTGGACCCAAAGACTGATCTGCAGTCAGGTTAGGTTCTCCGGCATGCCTTAGAACGTTATGGTGGTAATCGAGGATAACTCTGTCTATGGAGTTATTTATGGTCTGCTTCTCCTCGAGGCGTTAAAATATGGAGGGTAGATTATGTTCATTGCTCGCCGGCACCCTCTGGATTGGGGAAGGATCTTATGAGGTAGGATCATCCATTCTATTCATTTATTACCGTTGATTGTGGGGAGATGTACACAATCTATCATCGATTATTCGCCCTCTTCGCCAAAGAGGGTCTACTTGGTAGGGTCCTTTCTTGACAAAAGATAAGTTTTCTATATAATGTGGAAGTAAGACCGACTTCTGCTTTCTGAACATAAATACATTGGTTCTGATTTCCAAAGACCGTTCTCGTTTTCTACTAGTTATGTATACGTTTGCATCCCGATTCCGTTATAAATCACTTTCTTATGGCACTTATAACTTTATGTGCAATAGTATCATTTTGCTAACATATGTTCCGCATGCATGTTTTACTATATATCCGCATGTACCTTGCTGGGTTTCACTCACCTGTTTTATGTTTTCCCCTTCGAGATGAGACTTTACAAAGTGGTGCCTTCCGAGTTGGGGTGATTAGAGCTTGTCCAAGAATTATTAAAGATTCGGAAGCTTATTCTGGAGAATATTATTGTAATGACTTGTTTATGATTCATGGACTCTTATAGCTAGGCGTTTTGATTGTGTATCCGGAAATGAATACTTGGGAATGAATATGAATGTTTCCGCAAGATGTTAGAGTAACTTCCGCTATATTTCTTATGGTTAAAAGAATATGGGTCCTAGATGGCAGTTGTGATCCTGTGTTATGAATGACGGAATCAAAAAATATATACCCGTTCCGTCACAATTGGTATCAGAGAGTTGAGATGCCTTAGGAATTGATTGATCGAAAAGCGGAAGCTCAGGATAGGTTAAGTCGAATGAAAGGATAATTATAATTAGCCATCTGTTCCGACTTAAGGTGTTAGCACTAATTAAGTTTGGGGTTGGTTATGAATGATCGAATAAATAAATAGAGGTGTTTGGTAATTAAGCCAGCCCAATCCCAATGACTTACGCCTGTACCAAGTTAAGAGTAATGATTTAATCCAATTAGCTGGCTTAAGACGAAATGCCTTAGAACTATTAGTAGTGGCTTTTAGACGGGAACTGCTAATATTAGTGATAGGTTGTGGGGTCGAAAGGAAGATGGTGCGTAGAAACTCCTTAATATTGGAATTTGATTTGTATCAATTGGGTTCTTAAATTGATCAGTGTTGATCTGAGGACTAGGTTAAGTAATCTCAGTTTAAGGTCGATCGACTGTGGATTGAAGCTAGTAATTCGTTAAGAATGGTTGCCTGATCAACCTAGCAAGTGTGATGATTAGGGTGGAGCCATTGGCTCGAGGTTGGTATGACTCGAGTAAATTTTAGGTATATCAAGTCCTAGGATGACAATTCATGACTGTTTTGGAAAAATGTTTAAGTGTTTGGACTTTTGGGTAGCCTCGGGTTATAATGAGGTTGACGATGTGGATTTTTAGACTTAAGATGGCATTACCTCATGTCTGGTAGAAGGTATGGCATGTTGCCCCATGATAGATAGGAAGTGAAGTTGACCTCGATTAGTTGATGTAAAATTGATCATGGGTCTTGAGAATTGAGAGGTATTGTCTTATGTGCTTATACAAGCTTTCAGGATGAATACTTTGTTTTGATGAGACTTTCTTCAGAATATGTTTCAATAATGGTTGGATTGGCAAATGATGATGTCTAGCAATAGAGTTGTGGGGTCTGAGGCATAAGTTTGAAGAGATTGATGACATCTTACTATAGAACATTCAATAAGAATCTGAGTTAAGCCTAACTAAAATATGCGGCCGCATCTTGAAAGTTATTTTGTGGTCATTGAAGGGCTTTGGCTGTGTGACTATTCGAGGATGATTATAGAAGGAAGATTAGATTGACGTATCTGTTGACCGATAATTTAAGGTTATGTCAAAATCTACGAAAATCGTTGAGAGTTTCATGCAGAGCTGTGGAAGCATAGACTTTGGTATTATTATAAAATATCCCAGGACCTCAAGGTAGTTAAGATGGACTGATGGGGTTTATGAATTTCAAAAAAAAATGAGGAATCAAGTTTTGTGGAGGAAATGCCTTGTTAGGCTTATAACACTTTGGTAACGTGACTTTGGGATCTATAAAGATTTTAAGTGATGACTATTGAAAAGACCGATTAATGTCCCGAAAGGGTATGATCATCTTGGGTCTAACTAAAATTATTAAGTGATCCAACAAGTATTCTTCAAGGATTACAATTCAAGTGAGACTTTTGGCTTAGAGAGATTTGTAATTTTAACGAAAGATAAACGCTAGTTTTGGAGATCGGATAGGGGTAAATGACGATTATGTCATTGGGTTGATCCTGAAAGTTATCATGGGTTGGAATCCCTTGAGAAACGATAAGGTTATGTTACTCTCACCACGTGATAGGTGGATACCTTTGATTTAAGT
This sequence comes from Nepenthes gracilis, assembly GCA_033239525.1. NCBI lineage: Eukaryota > Viridiplantae > Streptophyta > Magnoliopsida > Caryophyllales > Nepenthaceae > Nepenthes > Nepenthes gracilis. The sequence continues at coordinate 8,826,007 of BSYO01000014.1, read as the reverse complement.
GGGGAGAAGTCCATGATTAATGTCACCCGAACGTAAGTCGAATTAGCAACTAAAGTCTCGCCTTGAAAACTCATGGCTTCGTCTTTGAAGATAATCATTAACTAAAGTTTTAAAAGCCAAGATAGTTGCACCATTAAGAAGGGTGATCATATGATATTGTATATAGACAAGACGTGTTTAAAGGTTGAGAAAGTGGACCTCGGTGTTCTTCTTTGGGAAAGGAGGCATCAATGTTGGCAATTGATGTTGCGAGTCTTTGGACTTGCATGTCTTTGACGTTTCATGAGAGATGTAAAAGCGAAATCGTGAGTGAGTCCGGAAAATTGGGTGATAGGATGCCATGTTCTTAAATTAGGGATCTTAAGATTCTGGGTAATGATTAAAGGTGATGTTGGCACTTCGGGTGATCATTATGACTGTGGCTCGGAATGTGGCAGTAGTATGAGGATTTTAGGGTTGCCTTCATAATATGACTATCCTAGAACTGTTTAAATCAGGGTAGCCCAGCATGAACCCATGGCTCAGGAATTTAAGAGTAAGATTAAGGTCCCCGTGATCAAATTCTTTTAAAGCATGGAATCAACTAAAGTAGAAGTTCATTGGATCCATTTGAAGTATCAAATTAAATTGGAGAAATGGCCAGCATTTTGGTAGGTCGCTTTTGAAATTCTGATGATCGTTATAAGGTCTTTCTCATATCAATGGTTGAGAAAATCAGTATGTATCTGGATTGAGTCGTTATGAGAGGCAGAATTTATTTTGTGATAAGAATTATAATTCAATGCTTGAGATTTCCTAGAGTAATCCTTGTCCGAGGGAACAACTTCCGGATGAAAGAATACGTGTAATTATGAGACCGTGGGGATCATCAAATTTCGAGGACGAAATTTTTATAAGTGGGGGAGATTGTGACCACCCAGATTCTAAAACATAGAAAATCCCAGTCATCGAGTCAAAATAATCAAACGATCGAGAAAAATTGAAGGTTATTCGAAAAATGTAATCCCGGCTTTAGAGCATATTTTGAAATCGAATTTGTCTCCCGAATTTGAAGACCGGAGTGAATTGTGTGAAGAGAGGCCAAGTGGCCTCAAGTCCGGAGTGGCTTTGTATGTTGGTGAGGCCGAGTAGAATTGTGGAGAAGAAATCCAAATTTATGAAAAAGTGATGGACGGCGTGAATAATAAGAAGTTGACCGGAATCAAAGATGTTGACCGGATTTAAAGGAGTTGATTGGATTTGAGGATATTACGTTGACCGGCTTTAAGTAGGAAATTTGACCGAATAAATTAATGACAACTAAAGAAAAAGGCAAACTTTGTTATTTAGTTAGAATCCAACTAGGTCTTGACCAAATCAGGTAGGTAAAAACTACCATATTACACTCTGAGAAAAAGTACCATAGTGAGTAGCCTAACCCACTTGCTCCCACCTACCCTCTGAAAAGAGGTACCGAAGTGGGTGACTTACCCCACTTACCTCACCCAACCCCTCCTCTATATATATCCAGCTTCGATCAAGGAGGCTGGCACGAGCAATCTACAGGAAGAACAGTGAGGAGTAGAGGAGGGAGCTTCGATCTATAAGGGTGGGCGAACCATAGTCGTGCAAATGTACCTCTTGACGCTGATTTTTAAGTCATATTTTAAGAAATTTTGCAAGGGTACACCTTCCCGCTTTTAAGATCATGATTTAATGCAAGTATATGCATGTTTCATTGCAAATATATCTCGATTCGGATGAGTACATGCTATATGTACAATGTTTGTCCCGATCATTAATTAAAGAAGAATTTCTTTTAACCGCATGCTTAAAAGTTCAGTTTTCCATTAATAAAAATTAAGTTCGGTTTTTCCTTGATAAAGAATCAGTTCTGGTTTTCCCATAATGAAAAAGCACTCCGTCCTTGAGAAAAAAAGTAGTCCGAATTTATGAACTTCGACTTTTAAAAGTATTTAGATCCTTCAAGACTCGGATTTATGAAACTTCGACTTTTAAAAGTACTCCGTCCTTTGAATGAAAAGTACCCCGTCCAAAAAGAACTCCGGCTTTTGAACTCCGATTTTTGAAAAAGAGCTCCGGCTTTTGACTCCTGCTTTTGTTAAAAAGAACTCCGCCTTTTAAAAAGAACTCCGATTTTTGAAAAAGAAGTCCGGCTTTTGCACTCCTGCTTTTGTTAAAAAGATCTCCGCCTTTGAAAAAGAACTCTGGTTTTTGAAAAAGAACTCCGGCTTTTGCACTCCTGCTTTTGTTAAAAAGAACTCCGCCTTTTGAAAAAGAACTCCTATTTTTGAAAAAGGCACTCCGGCTTCTGAGCACTCTGGCTTTTTGAGTACTCCGTCTTTTGAAAAAGCACTCCGGCTTCTTGAGCACTCTGTCTTTTGAAAAAGCACTCCGGCTTCTGAGGACTCCGGTATTTTGAGAAAATGAACTCCTGCATTTTAAGAAAATGAACTCAGGCTCTGTATTGGAAATGAACTCCGGCATTGTATTGAAAGTGAACTCCAGCTTGTATTGAAAATGACTTCCGACTTTGTACTGACAATGAACTCAAGGCTTTATGAAATGGTTTTCAATAAGAAATAAGAAGGAAGTGTTTCGCTTTTCTCATTATTTTGGACCCAAAGACTCGATCTGCAAGTTAGGTTCTTCCGGCATGCCTTAGAACGTTATGGTGGTAATCGAGGATAACTCGTCTATGGAGTTATTTATGGTCCGCTTCTCCTCGAGGCGTTAAAATATGGAGGGTAGATTATGTTCGTTCTGGCCGGCACCCCCTTGGATTGGGGAAGGATCTTATGAGGTAGGATCATCCGTTCTGTTCTGTTTATTACCGTTGATTGTGGGGAGATGTACACAATCTATCATCGATTATTCGCCCTCTTCGCCAGTAGGGTCTACTGGTAGGGTCCTTTACTGACAAAAGATAAGTTTTCTATATAATGTGGAAGTAAGACCGACTTCTGCTTTCTGAACATAAATACATTGGTTCTGATTTCCAAAGACCGTTCCTGTTTTCTACTAGTTATGTATACGTTTGCATCCTGATTCCGTTATAAATCACTTTCTTATGGCACTTATAACTTTATGTGCAATAGTATCTGTTTTGCTAACATATGTTCCGCATGCATGTTTTACTATATATCTGCATGTACCTTGCTGGGCTTCGACTCACTGTTTTATGTTTTCCCCCTTCAGATGAGACTTTACAGCTGGTGCCTTCTGAGTTGGGGTGATTAGAGCTTGTCTGAAGAATTATTAAAGATTCGGAAGCTTATTCTGGAGAATATTATTGTAATGACTTGTTTATGATTCATGGACTCTTATAGCTAGGCGTTTTGATTGTGTATCCGGAAATGAATACTTGGGAATGAATATGAATGTTTCCGCAAGATGTTAGAGTAACTTCTGCTATATTTCTTATGGTTAAAAGAATATGGGTCCTAGATGGCAGTTGTGATCCTGTGTTATGAATGACGGAATCAAAAAATATATACCCGTCTGGCCACAACAATTGGTATAGAGTTGAGATGCCTTAGGAATTGATTGATTAAAAGCGGAAGCTTAGGATAGGTTAAGTCGAATCAAAGGATAATTATAATTAGCCATCTATTCCGACTTAAGGTGTTAGCACTAATTAAGTTTGGGGTAGGTTATAAATGATCGAATAAATAAATAGAGGTGTTTGGTAATTAAGCCAATCCAATCCCAATGACTTAGGCCTGTACCAAGTTAAGAGTGATGATTTAATCCAATTAGCTAGCTTAAGACGAAATGCCTTAGAACTATTAGTAGTGGCTTTTAGACGGGAACTGCTAATATTAGTGATAGGTTGTGGGTCGAAAGGAAGATGGTGCGTAGAAACTCCTTAATATTGGAATTTGATTTGTATCAATTGAGTTCTTAAATTGATCGAGTGTTGATCTAAGGACTAGGTTAAGTAATCTAAGTTCAAGGTCGATTGATCGTGGATTGAAGCTAGTAATTGCTAAGAATGGTTGCCTGATCAACCTAGCAAGTGTGATGACTAGGTGGAGCCATTGGCTCAAGGTTGGTCCGACCGAGTAAATTTTAGGTATATCAAGTCCTAGGATGACAATTCATGACTTTGGAAAAAAAAAAAAGTGTTTGGACTTTTGGGTAGCCTCGGGTTATAATGAGGTTGATGATGTGGATTTTTAGACTTAAGATGGCATTGTGATGACCCCATGTCGGGTAGAAGGTATGGCATGTTGCCCCATGATAGATAGGAAGTGAAGTTGACCTCGATTAATTGACATAAAGTAGATCATGGGTCTTGAGTATTAAGAGGTATTGTCTTATGTGCTTATACAAGCTTTAAGGATGAATACTTTGTTTTGATGAGACTTTCAGAAATATGTTTCAATAATGGTTGGATTGGCAAATGATGATGTCTAGCAATAGAGTCATGGGGTCTCGAGGCATAAGTTTGAAGAGATTGATGACATCTTACTATAGAACATTCAATAAGAATCTGAGTTAAGCCTAACTAAAATATGCGGCCGCATCTTGAAAGTTATTTTGTGGTCATTGAAGGGCTTTGGCTGTGTGACTATTCGAGGATGATTATAGAAGGAAGATTAGATTGACGTATCTGTTGACCGATAATTTAAGGTTATGTCAAAATCTACGAAAATCGTTGAGAGTTTCATGCAGAGCTGTGGAAGCATAGACTTTGGTATTATTATAAAATATCCCAGGACCTCAAGGTAGTTAAGATGGGTGATGGGGTTTATGAATTTCAAAAAAAAATGAGGAATCAAGTTTTGTGGAGGAAATGCCTTGTTAGGCTTATAACACTTTGGTAACGTGACTTTGGGATCTATAAAGATTTTAAGTGATGACTATTGAAAAGACCGATTAATGTCCTGAAAGGGTATGATCATCTTGGGTCTAACTAAAATTATTAAGTGATCCAACAAGTATTCTTCAAGGATTACAATTCAAGTGAGACTTTTGGCTTAGAGAGATTTGTAATTTTGTAACGAAAGATAAACGCTAGTTTTGGAGATCGGATAGGGGTAAATGACGATTATGTCATTGGGTTGATCCCTGAAAGTTATCATGGGTTGGAATCCCTTGAGAAACGATAAGGTTATGTTACTCTCACCACGTGATAGGTGGATACCTTTGATTTAAGTGGGGGAGAAGTCCATGATTAATGTCACCCCGAACGTAAGTCAGAATTAGCAACTAAAGTCTCTGCCTTGAAAACTCATGGCTTCGTCTTTGAAGATAATCATTAACTAAAGTTTTAAAAGCCAAGATAGTTGCACCATTAAGAAGGGTGATCATATGATATTGTATATAGACAGACGTGTTTAAAGGTTGAGAAAGTGGACCTCGGTGTTCTTCTTTGGGAAAGGAGGCATCAATGTTGGCAATCGATGCTGCGAGTCTTTGGACTTGCATGTCTTTGACGTTTCATGGGAGATGTAAAAGCGAAATCGTGAGTGAGTCCGAAAAATTGGGTGATAGGATGCCATGTTCTTAAATTAGGGATCTTAAGATTCTGGGTAATGATTAAAGGTGATGTTGGCACTTCGGGTGATCATTATGACTGTGGCTCGGAATGTGGCAGTAGTATGAGGATTTTAGGGTTGCCTTCATAATATGACTATCCTAGAAGAACCATTTAAATCGGGGTAGCTCAAAGCATGAACCCATGGCTCAGGAATTTAAGAGTAAGATTAAGGTCCCCGTGATCAAATTCTTTTAAAGCATGGAATCAACTAAAGTAGAAGTTCATTGGATCCATTTGAAGTATCAAATTAAATTGGAGAAATGGCCAGCATTTTGGTAGGTCGCTTTTGAAATTCTGATGATCGTTATATGGTCTTTCTCATATCAATGGTTGAGAAAATCAGTATGTATCTGGATTGAGTCGTTATGAGAGGCAGAATTTATTTTGTGATAAGAATTATAATTCAATGCTTGAGATTTCCTAGAGTAATCCTTGTCCGAGGGAACAACTTCTGGATGAAAGAATACGTGTAATTATGAGACCGTGGGGATCATCAAATTTCGAGGACGAAATTTTTATAAGTGGGGGAGATTGTGACCACCCAGATTCTAAAACATAGAAAATCCCAGTCATCGAGTCAAAATAATCAAACGATCGAGAAAAATTGAAGGTTATTCGAAAAATGTAATCCAGCTTTAGAGCATATTTTGAAATCAGAATTTGTCTCCTGAATTTGAAGACCGGAGTGAATTGTGTGAAGAGAGGCCGAAGTGGCCCTGAAGTCCGGAGTGGCTTTGTATGTTGGTGAGGCCGGAGTAGAATTGTGGAGAAGAAATCCGAAATTTATGAAAAAGTGATGGACGGCGTGAATAATAAGAAGTTGACCGGAATCAAAGATGTTGACCGGATTTAAAGGAGTTGACTGGATTTGAGGATATTACGTTGACCGGCTTTAAGTAGGAAATTTGACTGGAATAAATTAATGACAACTAAAGAAAAAGGCAAACTTTGTTATTTAGTTAGAATCCAACTAGGTCTTGACCAAATCAGGTAGGTAAAAACTACCATATTACACTCTGAGAAAAAGTACCATAGTGAGTAGCCTAACCCACTTGCTCCCACCTACCCTCTGAAAAGAGGTACCGAAGTGGGTGACTTACCCCACTTACCTCACCCAACCCCTCCTCTATATATATCCAGCTTCGATCAAGGAGGTCTCAACGAGCAATCTACGGGAAGAACAAGTGAGGAGTAGAGGAGGGAGCTTCCAGTCTATAAGGGTGGGCGAACCATAGTCAGGCAAATGTACCTCGGACGCTGATTTTTAAGTCATATTTTAAGAAATTTTGCAAGGGTACACCTTCCCCTGCTTTTAAGATCATGATTTAATGCAAGTATATGCATGTTTCATTGCAAATATATCTGATTCTGGATGAGTACATGCTATATGTACAATGTTTGTCCTGATCATTAATTAAAGAAGAATTTCTTTTAACCGCATGCTTAAAAGTTCAGTTTTCCATTAATAAAAATTAAGTTCGGTTTTTCCTTGATAAAGAATCAGTTCGGTTTTCCCATAATGAAAAAGCACTCCGTCCTTCAGTAAAAAGTAGTCCGAATTTATGAACTTCGACTTTTAAAAGTATTTCGTCCTTCAGTACTCCGGATTTATGAAACTTCGACTTTTAAAAGTACTCCGTCCTTTGAATGAAAAGTACCCGTCCAAAAAGAACTCCGCTTTTGAACTCCGATTTTGAAAAAGAGCTCCGGCTTTTGACTCCGCTTTTGTTTGAAAAAAGAACTCCGCCTTTTAAAAAGAACTCCGATTTTTGAAAAAGAAGTCCGGCTTTTGCACTCCCGCTTTTGTTAAAAAGATCTCCACTTTGAAAAAGAACTCTGGTTTTGAAAAAGAACTCCGGCTTTTGCACTCTCGCTTTTGTTAAAAAGAACTCCGCCTTTTGAAAAAAGAACTCCTATTTTGAAAAAGGCACTCCGGCTTCTGAGCACTCTGGCTTTTTGAGTACTCCGTCTTTTGAAAAAGCACTCCGGCTTCTTGAGCACTCTGTCTTTTGAAAAAGCACTCCGGCTTCTGAGGACTCCGGTATTTTGAGAAAATGAACTCCTGCATTTTAAGAAAATGAACTCAGGCTCTGTATTGGAAATGAACTCCGGCATTGTATTGAAAGTGAACTCCAGCTTGTATTGAAAATGACTTCCGACTTTGTACTGACAATGAACTCTGGCTTTACTGAAATGGTTTTCAATAAGAAATAAGAAGGAAGTGTTTTCATTTCGTTATTTTGGACCCAAGACCTGATATGCGATCAGGTTAGGTTCTCCGGCATGCCTTAGAACGTTATGGTGGTAATCGAGGATAACTCTGTCTATGGAGTTATTTATGGTCTGCTTCTCCTCGAGGCGTTAATATATAGAGGGTAGATTCTGTTCGCTGCTCGCCGGCACCCCCTTGGATTGGGGAAGGATCTTATGAGGTAGGATCATCCGCTGCATTCTCATTTATTACCGTTGATTGTGGGGAGATGTACACAATCTATCATCGATTATTCGCCCTCTTCGCCAGAGGGTCTACTGGGTAGGGTCCTTCTCGACAAAAGATAAGTTTTCTATATAATGTGGAAGTAAGACCGACTTCTGCTTTCTGAACATAAATACATTGGTCCTGATTTCCAAAGACCATTCCTGTTTTCTGCTAGTTCTGTATACGTTTGCATCCTGTTTCCGTTATAAATCACTTTCTTATGGCACTTATAACTTTATGTGCAATAGTATCTGTTTTGCTAACATATGTTCCGCATGCATGTTTTACTATATATCTGCATGTACCTTGCTGGGCTTCGACTCACTGTTTTATATTTTTCCCCTTCAGATGAGACTTCAGATGAGACTTTACAACTGGTGCCTTCTGAGTTGGGGTGATTAGAGCTTGTCTGAAGAATTATTAAAGATTCGGAAGCTTATTTTGGAGAATATTATTGTAATGACTTGTTTATGATTCATGGACTCTTATAGCTAGGCGTTTTGATTGTGTATCCGGAAATGAATACTTGGGAATGAAATGAATGTTTCCGCAAGATGTTAGAGTAACTTCCGCTATATTTCTTATGGTTAAAAGAATATGGGTCCTAGATGGCAGTTGTGATCCTGTGTTATGAATGACGGAATCAAAAATATATACCCGTTCTGGCCACAATTGGTATTTAGAGTTGAGATGCCTTAGGAATTGATTGATCGAAAAGCGGAAGCTTAGGATAGGTTAAGTCTAATCAAAGGATAATTATAATTAGCCATCTATTCCGACTTAAGGTGTTAGCACTAATTAAGTTTGGGGTAGGTTATAAATGATCGAATAAATAAATAGAGGTGTTTGGTAATTAAGCCAATCCAATCCCAATGACTTAGGCCTGTACCAAGTTAAGAGTGATGATTTAATCCAATTAGCTAGCTTAAGACGAAATGCCTTAGAACTATTAGTAGTGGCTTTTAGACGGGAACTGCTAATATTAGTGATAGGTTGTGGGTCGAAAGGAAGATGGTGCGTAGAAACTCCTTAATATTGGAATTTGATTTGTATCAATTGAGTTCTTAAATTGATCAGTGTTGATCTAAGGACTAGGTTAAGTAATCTAAGTTCAAGGTCGATTGACTGTGGATTGAAGCTAGTAATTCGTTAAGAATGGTTGCCTGATCAACCTAGCAAGTGTGATGACTAGGGTGGAGCCATTGGCTCAAGGTTGGTCTGACTGGAGTAAATTTTAGGTATATCAAGTCCTAGGATGACAATTCATGACTGTTTTGGAAAAAAGTGTTTGGACTTTTGGGTAGCCTCGGGTTATAATGAGGTTGATGATGTGGATTTTTAGACTTAAGATGGCATTGTGATGACCCCATGTCTGGTAGAAGGTATGGCATGTTGCCCCATGATAGATAGGAAGTGAAGTTGACCTCGATTAATTGACATAAAGTAGATCATGGGTCTTGAGTATTAAGAGGTATTGTCTTATGTGCTTATACAAGCTTTCAGGATGAATACTTTGTTTTGATGAGACTTTCAGAATATGTTTCAATAATGGTTGGATTGGCAAATGATGATGTCTAGCAATAGAGTTGTGGGGTCTGAGGCATAAGTTTGAAGAGATTGATGACATCTTACTATAGAACATTCAATAAGAATCTGAGTTAAGCCTAACTAAAATATGCGGCCGCATCTTGAAAGTTATTTTGTGGTCATTGAAGGGCTTTGGCTGTGTGACTATTCGAGGATGATTATAGAAGGAAGATTAGATTGACGATTCGTTGACCGATAATTTAAGGTTATGTCAAAATCTACGAAAATCGTTGAGAGTTTCATGCAGAGCTGTGGAAGCATAGACTTTGGTATTATTATAAAATATCCCAGGACCTCAAGGTAGTTAAGATGGACTGATGGGGTTTATGAATTTCAAAAAAAAATGAGGAATCAAGTTTTGTGGAGGAAATGCCTTGTTAGGCTTATAACACTTTGGTAACGTGACTTTGGGATCTATAAAGATTTTAAGTGATGACTATTGAAAAGACCGATTAATGTCCTGAAAGGGTATGATCATCTTGGGTCTAACTAAAATTATTAAGTGATCCAACAAGTATTCTTCAAGGATTACAATTCAAGTGAGACTTTTGGCTTAGAGAGATTTGTAATTTTCAGAACGAAAGATAAACGCTAGTTTTTGGAGATCGGATAGGGGTAAATGACGATTATGTCATTGGGTTGATCCCTGAAAGTTATCATGGGTTGGAATCCCTTGAGAAACGATAAGGTTATGTTACTCTCACCACGTGATAGGTGGATACCTTTGATTTAAGTGGGGGAGAAGTCCATGATTAATGTCACCCCAAACGTAAGTCAGAATTAGCAACTAAAGTCTCTGCCTTGAAAACTCATGGCTTCGTCTTTGAAGATAATCATTAACTAAAGTTTTAAAAGCCAAGATAGTTGCACCATTAAGAAGGGTGATCATATGATATTGTATATAGACAGACGTGTTTAAAGGTTGAGAAAGTGGACCTCGGTGTTCTTCTTTGGGAAAGGAGGCATCAATGTTGGCAATCGATGCTGCGAGTCTTTGGACTTGCATGTCTTTGACGTTTCATGGGAGATGTAAAAGCGAAATCGTGAGTGAGTCCGAAAAATTGGGTGATAGGATGCCATGTTCTTAAATTAGGGATCTTAAGATTCTGGGTAATGATTAAAGGTGATGTTGGCACTTCGGGTGATCATTATGACCGTGGCTCGGAATGTGGCAAAGAGTATGAGGATTTTAGGGTTGCCTTCATAATATGACTATCCTAGAACCGTTTAAATCAGGGTAGCCAGCACATGAACCCATGGCTCGTGAATTTAAGAGTAAGATTAAGGTCCCCGTGATCAAATTCTTTTAAAGCATGGAATCAACTAAAGTAGAAGTTCATTGGATCCATTTGAAGTATCAAATTAAATTGGAGAAATGGCCAGCATTTTGGTAGGTCGCTTTTGAAATTCTGAGGATCGTTATAAGGTCTTTCTTATATCAATGGTTGAGAAAATCAGTATGTATCTGGATTGAGTCGTTATGAGAGGCAGAATTTATTTTGTGATAAGAATTATAATTCAATGCTTGAGGTTTCCTAGAGTAATCCTTGTCCGATGGAACAACTTCTGGAGGAAAGAATACGTGTAATTATGAGACCGTGGGGATCATCAAATTTCGAGGACGAAATTTTTATAAGTGGGGGAGATTGTGACCACCTAGATTCTAAAACATAGAAAATCCCAGTCATCGAGTCAAAATAATCAAACGATCGAGAAAATTTGAAGGTTATTCGAAAAATGTAATCCAGCTTTAGAGCATATTTTGAAATCGAATTTGTCTCCGAATTTGAAGACCGGAGTGAATTGTGTGAAGAGAGGCGAAGTGGCCTCAAGTCCGGAGTGGCTTTGTATGTTGGTGAGGCCGGAGTAGAATTGTGGAGAAGAAATCCAAATTTATGAAAAAGTGATGGACGGCGTGAATAATAAGAAGTTGACCGGAATCAAAGATGTTGACCGGATTTAAAGGAGTTATTGGATTTGAGGATATTACGTTGACCGGCTTTAAGTAGGAAATTCAATTGGAATAAATTAATGACAACTAAAGAAAAAGGCAAACTTTGTTATTTAGTTAGAATCCAACTAGGTCTTGACCAAATCAGGTAGGTAAAAACTACCATATTACACTCTGAGAAAAAGTACCATAGTGAGTAGCCTAACCCACTTGCTCCCACCTACCCTCTGAAAAGAGGTACCGAAGTGGGTGACTTACCCCACTTACCTCACCCAACCCCTCCTCTATATATATCCAGCTTCGATCAAGGAGGCTGGCACGAGCAATCTACAGGAAGAACAGTGAGGAGTAGAGGAGGGAGCTTCCAGTCTATAAGGGTGGGCGAACCATAGTCAGGCAAATGTACCTCGGACGCTGATTTTTAAGTCATATTTTAAGAAATTTTGCAAGGGTACACCTTCCCCTGCTTTTAAGATCATGATTTAATGCAAGTATATGCATGTTTCATTGCAAATATATCTGATTCTGGATGAGTACATGCTATATGTACAATGTTTGTCCTGATCATTAATTAAAGAAGAATTTCTTTTAACCGCATGCTTAAAAGTTCAGTTTTCCATTAATAAAAATTAAGTTCGGTTTTTCCTTGATAAAGAATCAGATCGGGTTTTCCCATAATGAAAAAGCACTCCGTCCTTGGTAAAAAGTAGTCCGAATTTATGAACTTCGACTTTTAAAAGTATTTCGTCCTTCAAGATACTCGGATTTATGAAACTTCGACTTTTAAAAGTACTCCGTCCCTTTGAATGAAAAGTACCCCGTCCAAAAAGAACTCCGGCTTTTGAACTCCGATTTTTGAAAAAGAGCTCCGGCTTTTGACTCCTGCTTTTGTTAAAAAGAACTCCGCCTTTTAAAAAGAACTCCGATTTTTGAAAAAGAAGTCCGGCTTTTGCACTCCTGCTTTTGTTAAAAAGATCTCCGCCTTTGAAAAAGAACTCTGGTTTTTGAAAAAGAACTCCGGCTTTTGCACTCCTGCTTTTGTTAAAAAGAACTCCGCCTTTTGAAAAAGAACTCCTATTTTTGAAAAAGGCACTCCGGCTTCTGAGCACTCTGGCTTTTTGAGTACTCCGTCTTTTGAAAAAGCACTCCGACTTCTGAGCACTCCGGCTTCTTGAGCACTCTGTCTTTTGAAAAAGCACTCCGGCTTCTGAGGACTCCGGTATTTTGAGAAAATGAACTCCTGCATTTTAAGAAAATGAACTCAGGCTCTGTATTGGAAATGAACTCCGGCATTGTATTGAAAGTGAACTCCAGCTTGTATTGAAAATGACTTCCGACTTTGTACTGACAATGAACTCTGGCTTTACTGAAATGGTTTTCAATAAGAAATAAGAAGGAAGTGTTTCTGTTTCTGTTATTTTGGACCCAAAGACTGATCTGCAGTCAGGTTAGGTTCTCCGGCATGCCTTAGAACGTTATGGTGGTAATCGAGGATAACTCTGTCTATGGAGTTATTTATGGTCTGCTTCTCCTCGAGGCGTTAAAATATGGAGGGTAGATTCTGTTCTGTTCTGGCCGGCACCCCCTTGGATTGGGGAAGGATCTTATGAGGTAGGATCATCCGTTCTGTTCTGTTTATTACCGTTGATTGTGGGGAGATGTACACAATCTATCATCGATTATTCGCCCTCTTCGCCAGTAGGGTCTACTGGTAGGGTCCTTTACTGACAAAAGATAAGTTTTCTATATAATGTGGAAGTAAGACCGACTTCTGCTTTCTGAACATAAATACATTGGTTCTGATTTCCAAAGACCGTTCCTGTTTTCTACTAGTTATGTATACGTTTGCATCCTGATTCCGTTATAAATCACTTTCTTATGGCACTTATAACTTTATGTGCAATAGTATCTATTTTGCTGACATATGTTCCGCATGCATGTTTTACTATATATCTGCATGTACCTTGTTGGTCTTCGACTCACTGTTTTATGTTTTCCCCCTTCAGATGAGACTTCAGATGAGACTTTAGAGCTGGTGCCTGACGAGTTGGAGTGATTAGAGCTTGTCTGAAGAATTATTAAAGATTCAGAAGCTTATTTTGGAGAATATTATTGTAATGACTTGTTTATGATTCTTGAACTCTTATAGCTAGGCGTTTTGATTGTGTATTCGGAAATGAATACTTAGGAATGAATATGAATATTTCGGCAAGATGTTAGAGTAACTTCCGCTATGTTTCTTATTGTTAAAAGAATATGGGTCCTAGATGGCATCTGTGATTCTGTGTTATGAATGACGGAATCAAAAAAAATATACCCGTTCTGTCATAGTTCAGGCATAACTGCCTACCACAAGAGGGTAAGGGTAGGGGTTAAGGATAATGTCATTAGTTTTAATAACAAAGATATGGCTCATGTAACATTTCCTCATTCTGATCCCTTAATTGTATCTCTACTCGTTTTTTTATGGTAATATAAACTATCAGTTGAAACGATATTTATTAATAATGAAAGTTTAAGGAATTTGTTCTATTTCGATTCACACTTTAAATTTGGTTTAAAAAGAAGTCAAATGAAACCCACCGAGGGACCCTTGTATGGGTTGGACAATGAGTCGATAACTATTTAGGGGGTTGTCTAGCTTGAAGTTACGTTGGAGACTTATCCAATGGTTGTCTCCAAGATACTTTCTTTCTTAGTAGTGGACCTTCAATCGGTTTACAATGTCATCCTCGGACATCCCTATTTGATAGTTTTTAGTATAGTGATTTCAATCCCACATTTAAAAATGAAGTTCTCCACTTCGTACATTGTAGAAGAGGTTCTTGGTGATCAAATAATAGGGCAGACATGTTACTTATCCCAAATCACCTAGACACCCCCTGGCCAACTAATAGAGGGCATTGACTTCTTTGATGAGATCATATTGTTACAAGTACAGTCTGGTGAATCTATGTATCGGATCCCTTTGGATCCTAGTGATTCAAATAAGTGCGTTCAAATAGGAAGTTCTTTGCTAGAACTCCTCCGAAGCCAGCTTATCAGTTTTTTTTTACAGAATTTTGACATTTTTGCTTGGATACTTAGTGACATGTCAGGAATACCGACTGAAATAATAGTCCATAAGTTGGGCCTAGATTTCGGTCATAAACTTGTCCAGGAAAAACGAAGGAATCATTCTATTAAGAAATTGGTAGCTATTTGTGAGAAGGTGAAGAAATTGATCGACACTGGATTTATCAGGAAAGTCCAATATCCAAACTAGTTATCTAATATGATTCTGGTTAAGAAAAGTAATGGGAAGTGGAGGATGTGCATCGATTTTACTGACGTTAATAAAGTATATCATAAGGATAGCTTTTTATTGCTGAGGATCGATCTACTCATAGACTCAACATTTGGATATGAACTATTGAGTTTCATGGTGCATATTCGGGTTATAACGAGATCCAGATGTGCCTAAAGGACGAGGTACACACGTTGTTCATGACTGACCAAGGACACACTGTTATAAAGTTATACCCTTTTAATTAAAGAATACTGGTGTCACATACCAATGGCTTATCAACAAGATATTCGAAACTCATATCGGACGAAATATGAAAGTGCATGTGGACGACATACTCATCAAGAGTAGAGCGACTGATGACCATATTCACAATCTAGACGAGGTGTTCAATGTCCTTTCGATGCACTAAATGAAACTCAATTCAACAAAGTGTGCATTTGGAGTGACATCGGAGAAATTTTTGTGTTTCGTTGTCTCACATTAAGGAATTGAAGTAAACCCTGAAAAAATTAAGGCTATCATCGATATGAACCCATATCGGATTATGAAAGAAGTTCAAAAGCTCACTGGGAGGTTGGTAGTACTCTCCCTTTTTTCGGCTAAGTCAGTAGATAAATATTTACCCTTCTTCAGAATTTTGAAGAGGATAAAGGCTGTCTGCTTCCAGTAGATGACCAACTACGAAGTTGCGTTTTGAGAGCTCAAAGAGTATCTCTTAAACCCACCACTTCTTACATCCCTTCAAGAAGGCAAAGAGCTATATTTGTACATTGCACTATCTGACACTGCCTTGAGCCCGATCTTGATTCGACAACAGTCTAATGGGCAGCGGCCTGTATATTATGTCAGTAAGGTATTGGCCGACCTAGAGATCCGATATTTTCATACTAAAAGGATGGCTCTAGTACTCATATATTCAATCTGAAAACTCTATTCTTATTTCCAAGCACACAAAATTATCGTCCTAATAGACCAGTCGCTAAAAGGAATCTTGCAAGGGTCGGACATGTCAAGACAATTGTTTGTGATGGACCAGGTTATTTTCCTTAAATAACCTTCGTCAATGATATCATAAACTAATGCCCATAATTTAATATTATGGATTCTGTAAAAATTTTGGCAAAATTTCCTCTACAATTAGACGAAAACTAAAAATACAACCTATTTAGAATAAACCTACACAAGCATACAACTATCCAAATTTAACATTTTTGCCTACAACACAATACACAGGACCACAATTACCAGAACATTCATGGCTCCAACACAGCACATCTAAACTACCATGTTGGATCTAAGAGATGCCACTAAATACTTGTTCACAAATCCATATACTACCTGCGGAAGTATAAATAAATCTAACAAAACAGAAATTAAGCTGTCCAATTATTAGTCATTTTGTACCGTATACATCAATCTTTCCAAAAGAAGAATATACATATACTTCTATATTTTTATTCAAACGTAAATTTAACTCCAAATTCTAAGTCTTCAGCATGGTCTTCTGAATCCAATACTTATTCTACTTCTAGCCTCTACTCCGACCCATCGAATATCAAACCTGTACTAAACTGGAGAGAAGGAGAGGCAAGGGTGAGCTAAAAAGCCCAATAAGTACATCATAATTAAATGATTATCAATATAGACGAGGATAGACAAGAAAGGTGTAAGCATGAAGAAAATACATTTCACAGGGATACGATTAGGTATGCTTTGGTATATAGTTTACTTTTTCTTTTTAGATTATGATTTACACATAATTAATTATCTTTGCGGACCAGGGTTAGTAGGCCGTACTAACCAACGATGTGAGAGAACGAGGCAAGGAATGTATCTGCCACACATTCTAAAGCACACGACTATATTTTAGGTCTGCAGTACTCAGCCATCTCAATTCTCCCCATATCCCCTGGGGACTAGGGCAATCATTGTTCTTCCACAGTAGTATCCTAAGGCGTACCACAAACATCACCCACTCTTACGAGTGGCCAGAATACGTAGCCATGTATTCCTTTGGTTCACACCATGATGGACATTATAAGCTAGAGAATTCTACCCAACAGCATAAGTCCATGGTCCTAGTTTTATTATTAATCTTTCCTTTGAGGGAAAGTCCACCATATCCATTTTGATTTACATCTTCTCCACTCAAGAGAGTCACATTTCCATATCACATTTCATATATTACAATGTGGACTCCCTGCTGATTACGCATACGATTATTATCTTCCATTTGGATAGTTCATTTCCAATAATTCTGATTGGGGAATCGATTCATTCACATATTCAATTGAGGTTTCCCCCCTTTGGCATACTTTGTTCAATCTAATCTTTCATTTGGATTGAAATCCTTTCACAATTCAATTTACATATACGATTACTGTAACGTAGGAAATTCTTATTATGGAGAGTCCAATTCAACTTTTGGGGTTCCCGTTTAACGATTATCTTTATCATTAGTTATCGAGTACAGTTCTCGAGATAAGCAATTAAACACATGCAATCATATATGCAACTTTATTAATAATTAAATATATCAAAATCAAGCAAAATTCATCATTTAACTCAGGTGAACAGAGTGCATGAACAGTGCACATATGCACTAATCAATTAATTCTCGGTATTTCGGACATCCAACGGTAATTTATCAAACCCAAGGTATGAGTAACTATAATCTCAAATCAATTTATACATTAAATCCCAAATTGAAGCTCAAACGGTGTCCGAGCGTGGGTTAAAATCTTCGCGAACAGAATTCCATGAATTTCCACAAATTCGGATACCTAATCGGCAAATTAACTTACCCAAGTCATGCATGATCATATTCTAATCCCAAATAAATCAAAAGCCCCAAAAATCAAAACTCAAAACTACCTGGGCACGGGGTTAGGGTTTCGCGAACGGAAATTTGTATAATTCCACAAAATCGGGTACCCAATCGACAAATTAACTTATGGGGGATATGAGTAATCATATTCTAGTCCTAATTCATACAAAAGCCCCAATAATCGAAGCTCAAAACCACCCGGATGTGGGGTTAGGGTTTCACGAACGTAATTGGAGTTTTTGGACAAAATGTGGTATAATTTCTCAAATTTGGACATACAATTCATATATATGCATGCTAAAGTCATGGGTTTTATAAATACATATATGGGGTCGGGTATTGAGATAAAAATACCCGAAGGTGATTGAACAAAAATCAACAAAAATGAAAGAAAATGGCATGAATGTACTTGCCTCGACGTGCTCTCCAATTTCTCCAACTAGCTCGAAGTTGGGATCCATCCCGAAGGCCTCTGTTTGGCCGCTTCTCTCTCTTCTCCCTCCGCTCTCTCTCTCTCTACCCAAACATTGCCTTTTTCCTTCCCCCAAACGTGTCCCCAATGGTTTAAAAAAGAACCAGACGCGGCTTGATCGTACATTGGCGCTCGAGCGCGCGACAAGCAAAGCCTTATTGGATTTTGCGCTTGCCATTGGCACAAGCCCGCAGAGGGCGCGGGTCAGGCCTGCGTCAAGCCTGCAGCAAGCCCACATCGCATTTTCGCCGTTTGGGACCCGTTTTGACCATTCTAACCCAATTCTTCACATCCTTGGACCCTACTTTTGATTATATAATATTAATAAATCAAGATTATCATAATTTAAAACCCAAAATCTTATTTACGAATTAACATTTTACGGTTTACAACTTTGGTTCCTAATTCTGCCAATTCCGGATCCTTGGGCTTTTCAATTCGATTCCTTCCATGCTTTTTGACCTTGATCCACTTATTTTAACTTAGTTACCTCCCAATTACTATATTTTGGAGTTTAGAACCTTACCATTCATTTTAACCGTATCCTGGGAATCAGTACCTTACACTATTCAAGTGGGCTATTGAGTTGGGCCAGCTTGATGTGAAGTTTTGACCAAGGTCGACTCTAAAAGGCTAGGCCTTGATAGATTTCATTGTTAAAACAACGACCCTAACTTTGGAAACCCTCGACCTCGGCGAGACCGACAGTCAGCAAAGGACACCTGTATAGATCTTGCACGTGGATGGTTCTTCAATGCAAATAGGCTGTGGTGCCGTCGTGGTCCTAAGAACTCCTAATGGATTAGAAATAAAGTATTTAATGACTATTGGATTCCTGGCGACCAATAATGTGCAGAGTATGAGGCATTACTTGCCAAATTCAAATTGGCCAAAGAGTGTCCAGCTAAGAATTTGATCATCTATAGTGACTTGGAATCGGTTGTCAATTAGGTCTGAGAAACTTTTGAGGCTTCCAACCCACAACTTTCTAAAAATCTTTTAAAAGTTTAAGGCTTGACTTTGACATTTGATAGTGTGGAAATGATCCACATCCCAAGGGAAGAGAACTGGAAAGCAGATCGATTGGCAAGAGCCATAGCGACTGATGACCTTGAGCAATACGTACGAGAAATGTGTAAAGTTCTTGGAATTTTTAGCATAGACAACTCAGAGTCAGAGATAATGCAGATAGCTAATATTGACAGTTCAATGACTCCCTATATGAGATACCTATTGGATGGCACGTTACCAGAGAACTTGGATGAGGCTAAGCACTTGAAAAAGATGGCAGGCTAGTATATCATTATGGATGAAAAATTGAACTGATGTAGATACTCTATCCCATACCTATAATTTCTACCACCAAAAGAGGCTAACTACGGTTGGGAGAGGTACACCTCAACATTTGCGGGTCCCATATTGGGGGCAATAACCTTGTTTTTAAACTCATGCGATAAGGTTACTACTAGTCCACCATGAAGCACGACCCTATAGATTTTGCANCGGAAATGTGAGAATTGCTAGACCTATGGGAATCTTACCTATCAACTACATACAGAGCTCTGAACCCCATAGTCGCCCTGGCTATTTGCACAATAGGGGCTCGATATCTTCAAACCTCTTCTAGTTGCATCCGGATAAAGGAACTTCGTGATTGTCGGGATTGACTATTTCATAAAATAGGTCGAGACCATTCCACTGGCTTGGATTATTGAGCAGAATGTAATAGAGTTCAGCCATCAAAGTATAGTTTGTAGATTTGGCATTCCCGAAACCATAATGATCGACAATGGGATCTAATTTACTAGTAAGCAGATTACAAAGTATTGTACTAGTTTGAGGATAAGGTTAGTTCACACTTTCGTTGCCTACCCATAAACCAACAAACAAGTAGAGATTACCAACCACAAGTTACTGTATAGTTTAAAAACAAAGCTTGAAAGTGTTGGGGGCTCATGAGTGGATGAGTTGCCATCTGTATTATGGTCAGACAGGACGATGCCTAGAGAGTCGACCTAAGAGACACCATTTAACTTATATTATGGGATTGAGGCTGTTATATCAATAGAGGTCGGACTACCCAATCTCTAGATTGAATGTTTTGATTCACTTAGCAATTCTTAAAGGCTCTAGGAAACCCTTAACCTACTTGAAGAGACTCGAAACATGGTACGATTGCAGACGATAATTTATCAATAACGGATTGCAAGATATTATAACAAGAAGGTGAGAGCATACCAATTTAAAGTTGGAGACTTAGTACTACGAAGTTTTGAAACTACCGGTAAGAATACTGACTGGAACAAGCTCTCACATAATTGGGAGGGGTCTTTCCTTGTCTTGGCCATTCTCCGAAACTGGGCATATAAGTTACGCACCCAGAATGACAAACTTATTTCTCGGATATAGAATGCCTTTCATCTCAAAAATTATTATTAGTAAATGTATGTGTAGCTAGGTAGGGTTAGTTTGTATCATTTGGAATGCTTATAAAATATATTATATTTTATTAATAAAATAATTATTTATTGTTCATGTGAATGCTTATCCGTCATTATATAAAATTGCATGACATAGGTTGTCCTTAAATTAGGTGAGATCCATTTACTTGCCCCTTGGATCACTATTGGGTGGTCAATAAAATTCAATCAAGTTATCGAGCGGTCCTAACAAGGTCGGATTGTAAAACTTGGTCACAAAACTAAGCGGCCCTCATAAGGCCGAAGGTTAAAAACTTAGGGGGCATTCTTAAAACACGAATGTAAAAACCTCTAATTAAAGGAAGATAGTATCATCAACTGACCCCATGCTCTAAAACTTAAGTTAGACATACTAGAACTCTGATACCCTCTAGCATGCCTGAGCAAGAGAAGCTACGTGTGGACGACGGATTAAGTCATCTCAAGATCCCAACATTTAAATCTATATTACCCGACCAGCTTATGTATATGTATATGTATAAATAGTAAAGAGAGAAAGAAATAAGAATTGACATAGTTGTGAAAAAATTATTTTATTACTTTACAAAAATGTTACAAGTATAAAAATAATAAGAATAACAATAAATTATTCTGGAGGAGGATCATCATGAGGCTGCGAAATCTCCGGCAAAGGCTCCTAGGAGTTCACATCGTTTCTGGAACAGTACAGCACATTTGATCTATGTCAATCACTAGTGTTCCTAGGATGGAATATAGAAATGAGAATACTAGGAGCCACCATCTTGATGATATGTCGGTAGAGGCCGATAACGTCTCAATACTTATGCCCCATCACTTGCTTGATGTCAGTGCAATCAATAGATGTCCAAAACTCACTCTCCAACCTAAAGTTCTGGTCACAAAAGAGGACGTACTTTTGCTTCGTCTCAGACAGCTTACGTTTAAGACAGGAAACACGTTCCTCCAAAGCCAAGAACTTCTCTTTCTCAATGTGATTGTGAGATATGCAGTCGGCAGTGGGGACGAGACAATGAACTAGTTCTTGAAGTTGTAAGAAAAGAATAAGTTAGAAGTTATAAAAAAAAGTAATAAAGGAATTGAGGAGAGGTTCGGCTAATACCTTGGAGAAAAAAGAGCTCCCTATGGAAGCAACACTCGTGGGAACCTCCAAAATCTCCTAGACCTCTGGCTCTGAGGGCTCTGCAACAACTACTTCTACCGCCTCACTAACTCCTCTAGCAAAAACACCCCCTGGGTCTTAAACGTTCGGGGTTTAAAACCAAATGTTCCAACTGCTACTTTAGAAGCTACTTTCACCTCGATCTTGGACGTGGGGGCCTCTAGGCAAGGCACATCTGCCACCTCTACTCATCCTTCGGCCTTGTCTTTATCTCTGGCCTCTGGCGCTAGAGGCTCAGAAGAAGATACCTCGGTAATCTCAAAATGAAGTTCTAGGACGACCACCTCTGGAATGCTAGCCTCCAGAAATTCAACTTGAGGCACCTCCTCGGCCTCCCCAAATTGAGTCTTGCTAATCTAAGAAGCACCCTTAGCAAAACTAGTAAGAAGATCAGGTAGGGGCTCCTTAGATAAGGATGGAAGAACAGTATCCCATACTAAGCAAGGGCTAGAGAAGGGATAGGAATGTCTTTGTCTCCAACCTTAGTAGTAGACTTTGAAGGCTTACAACCTTCATCTGGTCTGACGGCCCCAAACATTTGGGCCAATAAAGAAGTAGGAGTTGGGTCCATCCTCACCAATGACCTTTTTCTTCTTACAAGTTGATCAATGGTGGCTTCGTCGTTAGAGGAGGACTTGGCCAAGGCCTCTTTACTCTCAGGTGCTTGGGCTAACGTTTCACTTATTTGGAGGGGTCTTTGTTTTTTGTTAAGCTTCCTCTTATGAATCGATGGTGCAGGAGGCGTGTCCAACCCCTCCAATATAGGCTTCCATTTGGCTTGAGTTAGAGACTCAGCTGGCAGCCATCGGTTCTTTTTATTTTCATTGAAGGAGTCGGCTTTTTTCTTAATGAGATCTGTTAGCGCTTTAGTCAACTCCTTCTCGTGCTATAACATCTCGGTATTAAAAAAAGTTAAGACTTGGCTCCACTCATTGGAGAGCTCCCATTCAGAGAGAGTCACCAATTACAAAAATCGGTCTTCTTATTTCTTAGTTGAATCAGGGTTTTTGCCACTTAACACGAACTCAAAACGTGGAGAGACTAAAATCCAGTCTGCTCAGTGGTGAAAGCGAAAAATAACTTTTACGGCCTTCCTATCCAACACTAGGTCATGAATACAAGTAAAAATATATAAAGATACCAAATACCTAACTACATTGGCTTGCAATCTTACAATTGGCATATGGAGAGCCATTATTATTTTGTACAATTTCGGTGCTATTGGATATTGGTGGCCTTCTTTGAGATAAATCTCATAAACGGTAACGTATCTTTTTGGTAGAGAGTAGGCTCTACCACCTACTCCAGGCAAAAGAAACACTAATGAACTCGAAATTTTATACCGAACACGAAGATAATTGAAGTCGTCCAAGGTGAGAACCAACTAGATATCATTAACACCAGGAGTCATTAGAGAAGATGAAAGATTTTAGAAAGGAGGAAGAAGGCGGCGAAAGAGTTTAGAAGAAAAGTAAGGAACAAAAGGATTTCAAAAAATGAGGGAATGAAGGATTTTGAACTATTTAAGGCAAAGGCTTTGAGTCGAAATGACGCCGTAGAGAGAAAAATTCAAAAAGACGCACTTCATCATGACCGTGATACGTGTCAACACCCTGTAGGTTGTGTAGCACGTTAATCATCCGAAGTCAATAATGATGATTGGTGCAATTCCGAGAACGGTATGGCACTCGAAGAAACTTGCATTTAATACTACTGCTGACAGCATAGATGAAGTCCGTCTTATTAGGAGCCCTCGTCTGGACATTCAATGAAGCTCATCAGACTAGAAGTCCTCGTTCAGCCAATCAACGAAGTCAGTCAGACTAAGAGTACGGGTTTAGATAGATGATTGTCCTTGGATATCATATCGGAAGACTGAACTTCAAGCCTCCCGACATAGGAGGCCAATGATGGGTATAGTTATTAACAGCCCAAGAGGAGAGCCCGTTAAAGGATTCGACCTATAATAAAATAGAGACCCCATCGACCCATATAATCCAAAATCGGTGGAAAAACCTGTTGGTCTTATTCTTGCCGTTTACTTCTTGAAAGAAGAGGGAACCAATGCTAATTGATTGAAGCAGTTTCTTTCTCTTATCTGACTCAATGGACTCGATTGCTAATTATAAACCATCAGCCGAACGACATTTTCTTATTTATCCATCCAACAATTTCTTAGGTGGTGGGTTAAAAAAGTCAACTGCCCCTTATCTCTATATAAATCCCAACATGAGAGAAGAACGATGCTCAACCAAACAAAAATTAATAAAAGATAATATTAAGATGCTTCAAGCAAACATACTATCTCTCATTAAGACGCTTTCTACTAAGTGTAGATTACAAAACTATCTTTACAAGCATTCTCATTTTGTATCCTTCAATTATCTTTCTTTTATTTAATATGTTACACAGGATTCAGATTAGGAGCGTATAAAGACCGGACCTACATCAAACCGATCGGCCAGTTCTTGGTTTTCTAATTCATATAACAATTTGGATCCGTTAACATATCAATATACTTGCTTGGTATTATTTATATGTTATTTATTTGTGCATTTATATATCTTGATTATTTTAAAGTCGTAGATTTTATATTGCCACCAGTTGAGTGAAGATGGGAGGATGTGGTTGACATGTTAATCAATTTGATTGCAATTTAAGTTATTACCGGTGAAAGCCCAGCCCAATAATCACCGAAATTAAGTCCCTAATCATGTCATCTTCTCCAGGCCCAAGTTCCTCATCACATGATATTATTTTTCATTCAACGGACAGATGTACGCCACGTAGTCGTTTTTAATATTTATACGGGTCCCGTTTATATTTCCAACCCTATCTCCCGGTTTTTCAATCAGCATTTTTCAGAGATTCAGACAGCCTATCGTCTCTCTAGATCGACCTCTCTCTGCCTCGTCGCTGCTCCGATCGAAATCATGCCCCGCCGAAGCTCCGGAGGTTGGTCTCTACTCCTCTTTCTCTCTCTCTCTGTGTAGTTGGTTTTTCTGGTCATGTCATGTTTCGGCGGTTTCATGTTTTCCTTAACTTCACGACACCTCAAGTTAGATATGATCAGTTCTTAATATTTATCATTTTTTATCAAATATGCTCCAGTACATATAGGTTTCTGTGTTTTGGATTGCTTGCTTTGGAAGATCTATTGCCTCTTCTCTGTTTGACCGATTCATTATTCTATTGCCGCTGTGATTGCTGGGTTTAATTTTATTTGTTGTCGCCGTCTGAAGAGTCTAATAATTTTTGTTGGGTGTTGACTAGGTATTTGGATAGATTAAGGCGGAAGATTGTTTTTGAGAATCTACATTGCTAGTATTAGCTCCCTAGCTTGCTTCAAATTCAGTACTCCTTAGATTACTACGGCTTGCTTAGTATGCAGCAATGCAAGGAAGAAGAATTATATTTTTAAGGAGGGTGCTAGAGAGATGCCTTTACACTTTTAAAATACTTTCATCCACTCATAATATCGGGGCCACACAGTAATACATGGACGGCTGAAAATTACTCTCCCGAGGGTGTGTATTGGGTGTCCCAAAATCTTTCCTTATTCTAAAATAGGAAAATGGGTCAATGTCATTAGAGGGGTTTGCTGGCTAGGGGGAGGTAGTTTGACATTAGGCACCATAGTGATTGGTGTTGCCCCATTTCAACAACCACCCCCTCCTTTGATATGTAATGAGAAAGTTTGAGAAGTTTGCTCATGAAATTTCATGGTAAGTAATTTAACTTCAACCAATTGCACATAAGAATGTGCATGAGGCACCTTTCATAAATCCCTTTTGAATTTGGGATTGGTGCTTCTCTTTACACATCCCTCTCAACTGTTGGATGAGAAAAATTTAATAGATGAGATTTAAAATTTATAAAAGGCATCTAAATTATTATTTTTATTTTTTTATAGGGTCAAATGTTTAATGGATGTTCATATTGTAAAAATAAGTATATGCAAAATGCTATGTACAGTTTTTTTATATCTTAAAATCACCACCATTAAGTTTTCATTCAATGGTGGAGATCTCCTTATGTAGATGTATGTCGTAGATCCCTTCTGTTGCATTTGGGCCTACCAAATGGCTAGGTTAATGAACTATATTTATTTTTGAAAGGTTTAAAATTTCAGTTTTCTGCTTTTGGACGTTGCCTTGAGTTCTTAAGACATGGAGGATTTTATTTTTTAGTAGAGCTTTGGTCAGTGTTCTGTAAACATATAGTTTTGGGAGTTGTTGGCCCGGCTTTACTTCTTTTATGGATAATTATCATATAATGCATCCTTGATAAGAATCACACAAGCATTTGTGGTTCGAATACTGAAAGATAGCTGCTAAATTTCATGTGTGGTATTATTGAACTATTCTTTGTGGTTATCTATCTGTGGTTGGATTCACTATATCCTGAAATTATTACAGGAAGGCCTGCACAACGTGCAGCTCCTCGTCCTGCACCAGCACGTAACCCTCCCCCTCAACCAGGTATGGTCATATTCATTTCAAATGAGGAATTCACCTGACATGGAAGGTGGTGGATGGATCTTCTTCTCAATTTGTACATAATGCCGGCCTATTTTTGGCCTCCAAACTGTCTATCTAAGTGTCTTGTTTGCTTGAGAGGTGTCAAGAATATCGAGAGTTTACCAATAGGTGTAAATGTGCATTTGACGTCTTATGCTTCCCACAGGACCTTAATGAGATTTTCAATATCCTTTCAGATGCTGTGCAGTTGTTCAGTAGCAATGCAAAGTTATAATAATGAATGAATTTTGTGTTATCAGGTTTAAATTTGACTTTTTGACAGTTTTTTCACAAGAAACCTTGGCGCTTGATTGAGATATTCTTCTTTCTGAGACAAGATGGCAATTAAATCCTTTTGATAAATTATGCATTTTTCATTTAGAACTTTTCTTCATGCATTATTTGCTGCTAGTCTTTGTCCATGCTTACTATACTACATGATCGTGAATGCCTAAAACTTAAATAGCCCTTGTGAAATGCATTTGTTGTAGCAGTTAGTCATGCTCCTCCACCAGCATCTGTTCCAGCCAGCAGTGGTGGATCCATGGTTGGAGGTCTTGGTGCCACCATAGCTCAGGGTATGTTCTATGACCTTTAAAATAGGTTTTGTAATAAACTTAAATTTGAGGTGCTTCATGAACGTTTTTACATGTTATAGGCCTTTGTGTTATTTTTACACTCTGTTGTTATGTAGGGATGGCTTTTGGTACGGGAAGTGCCGTAGCACACAGGGCTGTGGATGCTGTTCTGGGTCCTCGCACCATCCAGCATGAAACTGTCAGTTTCCGAGACTGCCAGTGCTGCAGCAACACCCATGACTAAAAATGTTGGTGGGCAGGATTCTTGTGGCATTCATTCCAAAGCCTTTCAAGATGTATGGTGATGTTTCCTTTTTGTTATAAAAGTTTGATGCATGGATAATCTGTTCTCGAAGTCATCAGATAATCATATGTTTTTACTATGGCCACTGCAGTGGTCATAGCTTCATTGGAGATTGCTATTTTCATAGTTGATATTTTAGTGAATATAGCAGTCCATGGGCAGGTTTATCAGTTGTGACATGAAAATCATGTATATGAATAACAGATTCTTCTACACAATAGAGGCTACGATTTTACTAAGCTGCCGTTGGAGTCCATTTGTCCATTCCACTCTTCCCTTAACATAGAGAAAAAGTTGAAAAATAGTTTGAAAAAATTATTTGAGAAAATCCTACTATAATAGTTATGGCATGTGTACTGATGCATTGTTCTCACGATGCAGTGCTTGAACAGCTATGGCAGTGACATTAGCAAGTGTCAGTTCTACCTTGATATGTTGAACGAGTGCAGGCGGGCCTCAGGGTCAGTGATGGGTGCCTAAACTTTCTGCCATTCGTCATCCTGTGTGAAACAGTATGGCATTTACTGTTGCTCCTTTACGAAGTTTTGGTCTTTATTAGTCATGGAAGGCTGCTATTTATGTGGTTGATTCAATAGTACACTGTTCCCGAGTTGCCACAACTTGTGAACTGTCCCCCACTACCAACTTCCGGCTATATGCGAGAAGAAGTGAACTATCTGCTATGAATTATGTATTGAAAATGCGAGTTTATTATGATTGAGACTTAAATCAAACACCTCTTACTGTGGATGTGGTTGCTTTGATGTAGCTGTCTGTTTCTACGTGGTGTTTAGTGGACTTTGAAGAGTGGGGCAACAGTTGATTGAAGTGGAGGAGGTTGTGGTTTTCACTTTGCGTTTTGCTAGATATTCCATCAACCTGCAATTCTCCTACTATCGCTTCTCTACATGAGGTTGGCCGGTTTTTATAATTTGGCCATGAATTCCGTAATATCACAGTAAGAAAGAATCTGAACCGCATAACTGCGTTTGCTACTTGAACTCCGATTGCATACCCATCAGGTGCCTCATTCGGTCACTCGAGCTCCTGATGCTCGCTTATCATGTTCCTGGATTCTGTCAATCTATTGTTGGAATGTCTGTTGGACATTGCTCGAGTTCTAAATTTTATCAATTTTTTGCTCGAGTTTCTATTATGGGTCTTTAAATTCTAACATTCTCTTTTTGGTAAATCATTTAATTTAAGGCCATTCTTTCGTAAAATATAAATAATGTCAATTTTTATACTCAATTACTTGCCGGTTTTTCTAGATACCTTTTTTCCAATTTTTCCTCCAACTTAAACTCATAGTAGAAATCATTCATTTTATTTTTTATTGATATAGCTTTTAAATATTTTGTTTGGGATAATTGTCCGTTGCATATCTTTTTAGTGTGATTTTATCTATTCGTAGTAATATTCTGGTAGTCATAGAACTCTACTTTTTCTTATTAATTTGGATCTATGTACTAATGATACTAAAATTAATTGCCAATGCCTGAAATTAATCTATTCTTAGGATGCCACAAGAAGCATTGACGCTAGAGAAAATATGCCTGGAAGCAATACCTGCTTTATGATTGTTTGATGTTCAAAATTTTTCATTTTAGACAATTTATGTAGTTTAAAGATATAGCGTTTTGATTTAAAATTTTAGTTCTATATTTCCACGGTAGAACATTCTTTTATGGAACTAAGGTTAAAAATATTTTAAAAAAGTAAGTACTTTTATGAGCTTACCACTGGAAAGTTTTGTTCTATCGGTGGATAGTTCCAATAAAATTTTATTATTGAATAAAAATTCATTTTTGGATCTATTTTCTCACCAGAATATAGGGATGCACATTGCATTATAATTTTAAATTTGAAGACAAATTTTAAGAAATAACAGATTTATTTACTCTGAATAAAACTTCGTTGGATGGCCGGTGCAGTAAATATAGAAAAGATCAAAACCTTGGAAGGAGCATTTGCAGTATAATATCCTCCTTAATAATATTTAATTACCCACTAATTATATATAAAAGTGATGCGTACCTGGATTTGACTTCGAACAGATTCGGATTCGTCTGGTTGGTTTGACCCGTCTTCGTTCACTGAGTCTGAATCCTGCACACCACTAAAATGAACAAGAGGTCAGTGTGTTGGCGGGAGGTTGTCCCACCGAAAACACTCTAACGCTCAAGTCAGTAAAAAAGTCTTCAAATCGAGGAAGATAAACTGATAAGTGAAAGAGAGAGAAAGAGAATAAGTTTGTCAGGAGTTTTGGCCAGTTGAGAATGTGAGTTCCAACTTACTGCTCACAGAGAGCGAGTGGAAGCTGCGTCCCGAAAGCGTGGAAGCTTTGGGGGACAGTTCTTAGAGAGCCCGAAAGGACTCTTGTAATCGGGAGGCCTTTGGTGGGATTTGAAGGTGAACGTTGTATGCAGAGAGAGAGAATGAGAGTCTTTGCTCAAGCATTGTAAGCGTTCGTGACTTGTTTCAGGAAGTCTCTTTGTTGTCTCAGAAAGTGTGTCCTGTATGTTCTCTTGAAGGTGAGTTAGAGAGCGTATTTGAAAGCCTGTCTTCCAAAATGAAGACTCCAAGCTTATATAGATAGTAGGAGAGCCACCTTCTCTGGTCAAGGTGGCGTGATCTTCTGGCTTGGCAATGGCGGCCTTCTCTGAGTTGGTGGGCATGAGTGGCGTGATTTGATGGATCCTTTTCCTTCTGAACAGTGCAACGAATATTCAAATCATTTGCTTTCCTTTCATGCTCTTGTGACCGTTTAGACTTCATTGTTGGCGCCGAATTCCTTGCTGCCTTTTTAGAGAAGACCAATTTTTAGGAAAGCGTGTAATCATGAAAGGATCGTTGCTTTTTGTGTACGAGATCGCCTGTCAAATTGGGTCTGGCCCGTATCAAGTTTACCGCCTTTTTGGGCCTGCTGCTACAGTATTTTTGGCCAATGCTCGGGTTGACCGTTCTGTATGCGAGTTGGCCACCTGCTTGCATCTGGATGGTCAACGCTGGCGTTGATCGTTTGAGAGAGCGTTTTGGGCTTTTTAAGATTTGGGCATTCACCTCCTGTTGGGCCAACACTGGAATTGACCTTCCAACAAGCTATTTGGGCTTTCTTTGACCGTTGGTCCAGCCTAGCCATGGTATGCCCAGCTATGGTATACCCATCGCTAACTCCCCATGCCGGTGGCTAGAATTCTGGCCTCGAGGCGTGTTCATGATGGGATACCCCTCACTGCCCTTCGTTGCCTGAGGATCCCGGAGGACTTTATGAAAAGCGGAGAAGAAAGTTGATCGGATTCATTGATCGTCTTTGGCCAGATCCGGAGAAGAAAATTGACCGGATTTGTTGAGCGTCTTTGGTCAGATCCGAAGAAGAAATTTGACCGGATCCGTTGACCGTCTTTGGCCAGAATCCGGAAAACTTCTGATGAACCCTAATTGACGTGTGGCCATTAGCCGACTTGTCAGGCCAAAAGTAGATACGTGTCTTCTCTTGGTTGAATCGATATCCAGGCTATTAATATGTTAGAGGATCTGCTTTATAAGGGGCCATTAGGGAGGCGACACGTGGCAGGAATGATGGCGTGCTTTCTCAATGCGGTTTAAGGCGTTTCACACCTTGTCGTTTAAGTTTCCCTCCATGTTCTAAGTATTCTCTCACGCCTCCTACATTGCCTTCTTCGTCTTCAACCTTTTCTCGTTCCCAAAGAAGCCCTAGTTTCTCTGTTAACCATGGCCTCAACCTCCGTCGCCAACATCCCTTCTGTTCTTCGAGAGAGTGATGTGAAGGTGTTGTGTGTCGAGTTCAATATTCCCAAGGATATTGCGTGGAGGGTCCCGGGCAAGGATGACAGGGCCTTCTGTCCACCAGCAGGGCACGTGAAGGTGTACGAGGCCCATCTGAGGAGCAGTCTTCGTCTTCCTCTTCCGGACGACTTGCAGTCGATCCTTCAAGCTCTACGAGTCCCTGTTGCCCAACTCCACGCTAACGCCGAACGGTATATTTGCACCCTTTGCATTTTCCTTCACAAACATTCTCAGAGGTTGACAATGTCTATGGTGAAGAGACTTTTTAAAATAAATCAGGGAGGTGAGTGGATCACCCTCGTCCCCCGTCCTGACCTTAAGATAAACATGGCCATTTATGACTTACTGAAGAACTTAAAGAATCGGTTCTTTTTTGTGAGTGTGGCGGAGACTTTGTCCCTTGTGAAGGATTGGGGTCAGGTGCCAGAGGTATACACTGGGACGCCGTCTGTGGCGGAGATGGCATCCTTAGAGTGGTTCACCAAATTGGTCAAAGACCATATTTTGTACTTCAAACAGGATTTCTTAGTCTCTAGGGTAGAGGCCAAGAAGGTGAACTGGGGACCGCCTTCCCCGATTCAGAAGCTCAGACCGCAGGCGATGATGATGTGGCCGGAGGAGTCCAGGGGCCTTCTTATCTGCCCCCATCCAACAGACGATGATTTTATCGGTCCGCGGCCCAAAAGGATGGTGTTGGAGACGCCTTCCTCGTCGTCTTCAGGGCCCGATTACATTGCCGCTGGGATTTACAGCGGCCCCGGCAGTACCACCAAATTGGAGAAATCTTTTGAGGACTTGCCGGAGGCTAGGGGAGAAGGCGTTATCTAGGCGCAGCCCGCGCCGCAGGTGGCTCCTCAAGCGGCGTAGACAGAGACCTTTATGGAGCCAGCCTGTGAGCCGCCGGCGGAGGTGCAGAAGCCATCTGTTGGCTCTCCAGTTATGTAGACGCCTGCCGAGGAGCCAGTGGTTGATTTTGATCCTCCGGCAGCCCCTGCGGAGGCCGTAGCTGAGGAGCCTGCTGCCGCTGCAGATGACGTTGATGAGGGGATCTTGGACGAGATCCTGGAGGAGGCTGCTGCCAGCTCCGCTCGCGAGGGCATCGCTTCCGGCCCACCGCCGCCTGAGCCAGGTTTGGAGGCCAGGCCTGAGAGGCCCGCGCGGAGAGTCTGGGAGGTATAATCTTTCGCGATGCCTTCTACATACTTTCTCATTTTAGGATTTATAACTTGTTTTTTGTCTGTTTTTTTGTGCAGAAGAAGAAGATGATTGCTGCCATTGCCAAGGTGATGGATCAGCGGGATTGGGTAATCTCTGACAGGGAGGCAGAGATTGCCTGGCTAGATGCGAAGTTGGCGGCTTCGAGGGCGGAGCACCGTGAGGAAACAGCTACTCTGGAGACTATTTTGGCGGGTGTGGAAGCGGAGAACATGAATTTGAAGGTTGAGGTTGCCCGTTTGAAGGAAGAAAACAAATGAGCCAAAGGGCGTATCGATCAACTTGCTAGGCAGATGGCAACCTTGGAGAATGATTTGAGTCTCCGCATCCGTCCCCACGAGGTTGAGGGTATGATGCTCGCGCGGTTGTGGGAAGGGGTCAACATTAGTGGGCGCATTGTGTGGCTTGTTGACCCCGACTTCCCCGTTGATCTCATCAATTTATCAAACCGGTCGGCACAACGTAGAGACAGTCTTGTAGGGGAGCCCCGTGATAGCCAAAGGCCCCCACCGCCCTTGTAGCTCTTGTGGTTGTACATTTTTTTTTGAGTTTTATGATGTACATCTTGATTTAGCAATAATACAAGTAGACATGCTTCTGCCTTTGTACTTTGCCTCTTTGGCATTCTTGGCGGTCAACTGAGTAGAGTGAGTTACTAGTTGGCCACCAGCTTTGTTTTTGGAGCGTCGAAGTTGCCTTCTAGGCCGTTGCCCATGAGTACAGCTTAGCGTCTCGCT
The DNA here is from genome assembly GCA_033239525.1 of Nepenthes gracilis. Lineage (NCBI taxonomy): Eukaryota > Viridiplantae > Streptophyta > Magnoliopsida > Caryophyllales > Nepenthaceae > Nepenthes > Nepenthes gracilis. The sequence goes on along the minus strand of BSYO01000014.1, from coordinate 8,793,072 downwards.
CCAATCGACCATCGCTGGCTGATCGCGCTATCTCCTCGTGAAAGAGGTCATCACGCGTGCTGTGTTAGCCCCCTAAGATTTTTTTCGACCACTAAACAGGCCACTTGGATGACCAAGGTTCAGGTTCAACCTCTCACGGGCCGCATGGATGACCAGGGTTCAAGTTCGACCTCTCACGGGCCGTCTGGATGACCAGGGTTCAGGTTCGACCTCTCACGGGCCGCCTGGATGACCAGGGTTTGGTGACGAGAGGGCGAAGACCCTCTTGACTTAGGGGCAGTCTAGGTTGTTTCGACCCTGCAATGAAAAACCACGCACATATATACACATACATGCAGCATGCTAAGGAAACACTCATTTTACTTAGTTGAATCATTCACACAAATGCAAGTCACATGCGGTTTGCAAGGCACGTACCTGGGTCCCTACTGGTAGTAGCGTTTGAGGTGGATGGCGTTCCACGTCCGCAGGACCAACTCCCGTCCTGGTTCCAGAGTTTGTATGCTCCATTTTGCAAGATGGCGGAGACTAGGAAAGGCCCTTCCCAATTGGGGAAGAGCTTGTTTCGACCGGCCACCTTTCCTGTGACCTCGATGCTCTGTAAGACCAAGTTCCCAACATCGAACTGCCTCACTTTCACCTTCTTATTATAGTAGCGGGCGATTCGATGATGGTAGGCTGCAGTCCGTATTCTAGCAGCTTCGCAGGCTTCCTCTAGCAAATCTAGCTGTTCCCGGATCTTTTGGGAGTTAACCTGCGAGTCAAAGGATTCTACCCTTAGACTCGGAAGCCTAATTTCGACCGGGAGCACCGCTTCAGTCCCGTAGCAGAGGCTGAAAGGTGTTTCGCGCGTTAGTTCCTTCGGAGTCGTTCGGTAAGACCAAAGGAACGAGGCGAGCTCGTCTACCCAATAGCCCCCTGCGTCCTCCAGCTTGGTCTTGAGCCCGTGGAATAGCGTCCGGTTCGTGACCTCTACCTTTCCGTTTGCCTGAGGGTACGCCACCGAAATGTGGACCAACCTAATCTCAAGGTTAGTGCAATACTTGGTGAAATATTTTTTTGAAAATTGGGTTTCATTGTCAGTCACAATGACCTCTGGAACGCCAAACCTGCTGACGATGTTCTGGAGGACGAACTCGAGTGCATTGTGTTCGGTGATCTTAGCCAGTGGGACGGCCTCGACCCACTTCGTGAAGTAGTCGATACCGACTATTATGAATTTTCTCTGCCCGGTGGCAATGGAAAATGGGCCAAGGATGTCAAGCTCCCATTGTGCGAAGGGCCAAGGTGCCTGAAGGGATTTCAGTTCTGCGGACGGCTGGTAACGAAGGTTGCCGTAAAGTTGGTAGCTTTCGCACCTTTTTACGAACTTGAGTGCGTCCTTTATCGAGGCCAGTAGTATCCCTGCCGCATGATTTTGAACGCTAAATTTTTGCCGCCCACGTGCGACCTGCAAATCCCAAGGTGCACTTCACTCAAGACATAGTTCACCTCTTCCGGGGTTAGGCAACGGAGGTACGGAGTTGAGTAGCCGCGGCGATACAGCCACCCATCGACTATTGTGTACCAACCGGCCATTCTCTTTATTCGCCTAGCTTCTTCTGCTTCCTCCAGCAGCGTTTCATCCGCTAGAAATCTCAGGTAAGGTGTCATCCAATTCTCGGTTTCGAAGACTTGCATTGCCTCCTGCACCTCTATGCTGGGTGCGCTTAGAATCTTCCTCATATTCCTCGAAAACTGTTCCGAATTTTTCGCCGCTGTTGCTCTTGCCTACTGATCGGCCTTTCAATTTTCAGTTTTGGGAACATGAACCAAGGTCAGACTGTCGAAGTTGTGGACCGCCCCCTTTGCTCTGGCCAAGTATTTGGCCATGTGCGGGTTATTCGCTTCGAAGTTCCCATTGACTTGGTTGACGATCAGTTCAGAGTCACTAAAGACAGCCAGTCTTTTGGCTGAGCATTCTTTTGCTAATCTTAACCCAGCCAGCAGCGCTTCATATTCGGCGACATTGTTGGTTGCCGAAAAGTCGAGTTTAAGGGAGTATTTCATCTCAAACCCGTCAGGAGTCGTGAGGACCATTCCTGCCCCGCTGCCTATGTCGGTGGATGACCCATCTACGTGGAGCATCCACTCCGGAGCCCCCAGGTGCTGCTCTTCATTCCCTGCGGGTTGTTCTTTGAGGATAGGATCGTGGTTTCCACAATGAAATCTGTTAGAGCTTGCGCCTTTTTGGCAGACCTAGGCCTGAATTCAATGTCAAACTCACCCAACTCGATAGCCCACTTTACCAACCGCCTAGAAACGTCGGGTTTTTAGAGTATTCTCTTTAGATGTTGGTCGGTGAGGATTATGATTCGATGTGCCTAAAAGTAGGGCCTTAGTTTTCGCATAGAAAATATCAGGGCTAAGGCCAGTTTTTTCGTGCGTGGGTAGCGCATCTCTGGGCTGGCCAACGTTTTGCTTACGTAGTAGACCGGCCGTTGGGCATCAGTGCCCTGGCTTACGAGGATGGAGCTGAGGGATATCTCTGACACTGCCAAGTAGAGGTACAACTCTTCGCCGACCTTAGGAGATGTTAATAAGGGCGGGCTAGCCAAGTACCGCTTCAACTCATCAAAGGCCGTCTGGCAGTCTGGCGTCCATTGGAAGCCGTTTGATTTCGTTCCCCTCAACGCCTTAAAAAACAGCTGATACTTGTCGCCAGACTTTGCTAGAAAGCGGGACAAGGCCGTCAATTGCCCAGTTAGTCGCTGGACCTCTTTTATGCTTCGCGGTGGAGTCATAACCGCAAGGGCCTTGATCTTCTCCAGGTTTGTTTCGATCCCTCGTTGGAAGACGATGAAACCCGAAATTTTTCGAAGACCACCCCGAAGACACACTTGGCTGGATTCAGCTTCATTTGGTGTTCGCGGAGCACTATGAAGGACTCCGCCAGATCATTGATGTGGTCGCCCATAAATCTACTCTTGACGAGCATGTCGTCAACATAAACTTCCATGTTGCGACTGATCTACTTTTCAAACATTTTGTTCACCAGCCGTTGGTAGGTGGCTCCCGCGTTCTTCAACCCAAAGGGTATTACTTTATAGCAATAGGCCCCCTGGTCTGTCATAAACGAGGTGTGTTCTTCATCCTCTGGACTCATTCGGATCTGGTTGTAGCCTGAGTAGGCGTCCATGAAGCTCAAGAGCTCATGTCCGGATGTCGAGTCCACTAGTAGGTCAATTCTGGGTAAAGGAAATCTGTCTTTTAGGCAAGCTTTGTTAACGTCGGTGAAATCGAGCACATTCTCCACTTCCCGTTGCTCTTCTTTACCAAGGCGACGTTGGAGAGCCAATCAGGGTACTGTACCTCCCTGATGAATCCGGCCTCCAACAGTTTCTTTACTTTTTTTCGGATGGCGATAGGTTTTTCTACGGAGTGGTTCCTCCGCTTTTGCCTGACAGGTCGAAGCCCAACTTGTGGACCATTATCCGGTTACGAATCTCGGGCGTGTTAGCCGGAGTCCACATGAAGATGTCGGCGTTCTGCCGCAGGAACGAGATTAGTTCTTCGCGTAGCGCGCCTGTGAGTGAACCGCTGATTCGTACGCATCTTTTTGGATCGTCCAGATTCAGTGGGACTAAGTCGGTCGCCTCACCAGTCCGCGCTTGTTGCAAGGTTGCCTCGTCTCGATGATCAAGTTCTCCCGTTGTTTTGGCGTTGTCGTTAGGAGCGATTTGGGACATATAACATGTCTGCTCAGTGACTTGGTCACTCGCACTTCGCCCATACCGTATGGCGTCGAAAATTTTATTTTAAGGTGTAGTATTGAAGTGACGGCCCCGAACGCTATTAGATCTAGCCAGCCTAGTATTGCATTGTACACGGAGGGCAAGTCCACTACCAAGAAGGTAAGTGTAAGACTTGCGGTCCTTGGGTACGTTTCTAGGGTGAATTCAAGTCTGATCGTCCCTTGAACGGACACTGGTTCATTGTCGAAGCCATACAATGGCCCTTCAGCATATTTTAGTTGACTCTTTTTCAAACCAAGTTTAAAGAATGCATCGAGGTAAAGTAAATCATGCATCCATTGTCAATAAATACACGTTTCATCTGGTAGTCGATGCTCGAAGGAAACAAGCAAATCTTGTACAACGAGGGGTGCGTGGGGGAAACTACATGCGTTAAGTCATCGTCACTAAAACTAATGACATTGCCAGTGAGTGCGGCGCTTCTTCCTCCTCGTATCTTTGGTCCTGTTGTCCGCCGGAGTCTTGACTGGCTGGGTGGTGATCATGTTAACCACTCCTGCCGCGACCCGATTTTGTGGTGGTGAGGCTCCTGATTCTTCTTCACCCGTGTTGCCAGAGCTTTGACCGGGGCCCTTGACGAACCTGGTGAGGTGGCCCCTCCTGATGAGTTCCTCAATCTCCCTTTGAAGAGTCCTGCGGTCCTCCGTGGAGTACTCGGGAGATCGGTGAAAATCACAGTACTTGACCGGATTTCCTCCCTCTGCCTTTTTAAGTGGTTTCGGCCACTTAAGAAACTTCTCCCCACGAATCTGCATGAGGACGTTCGAGCGTGTATCAGTTAAAGGCGTCAGGCTGATGGGTCCGTGGTTCTTGCGCTCCGGTGGTCCAGCTCTGTGGCGTTTTTGGTGGGAGTAATCACCACCGTTGTGCTTCCTCTTTTCTTCCAGCGAGAAAGAGCGAGGCTGTTCAGGTCGATCTGGATACTTTGTCTCATTCACCTCCTCTGCTACAGTATAGGCCCTGGTGATGGCCTCCGCTTCCCCAAAGGTTTGCGGATTCTTCTGCGCCAGGTGCCTAAAGAACTCCCAGTGCGCCATTGCCGAAATGAAACTGCCCAGTTTCATTTCCTCCGTGAGTCGGGAGATCCACCTGGCTTCTGCCACGAAGTGATCTAGAAATCTTCGTGGGTTCTCTCCGTGTTTCTGATTGATATGTGATAGATACCACGATTTGTTTTCCTCCTACTACCGGAGGCGTCTCGAGATAAGAAGAGATCCTCCTGCGGGCCGGGAGGCGCATCTTGAGATAAGAAGAGATCCACAAGCTCCTGGAAGCTTCGGATCGAGTCTAGAGGGAGATAATGGAACCAATTGCGGGCGTCCCCTTTTAGTGTGAGGGGGAAATAGCGACACATGGCTGCGTCATCCAGCCTCTATAGACCCAGATGGGTGCGTAAGTGGGCGAGATGGTCGACAGGATCTGCACTCCCATCATAAGAGTCAAGGGCTGGCATCTTGAACTTTGCCGGCATAGGATGGTTCAAGATCTCCACCGTGAAGAGAGATCTGTCGACGGTGGCGGTGCGTTCGTCGTCTTTGAAGACACGGTTCCATATCTTCTCCAGCCTTTGGTCTGCTGGAGCGGCGTTAGCGGATCTCTTGGAGTTGAGACACGCTCTCAATTCCGTTCTTTCTCAGGCTGGTGCAGCAGTAGGATGGCTGCTGCCCCTGGCTAATCTCGGGGCCTGGAAGGCTCCCTCCTGAGCCTGGGGCCAAGACTCCTCTCGGGAGTATCTAAGGTTCCTCCGTTCCGGACTTTCATCCGAAGCTGTCGCTGGTTTCTCACTCCTCGCGCCTTAAACGGCATTGGGCACATGAGGACATGGGCACAGGAGCGCTGGTCAGTCTTCTGGTTCGTTGTGCCAGAACTTTCTTTCTTTGGCCTCCTCTTCTGGATGCCTGTGCTGGGGCCACTGTAGGAGCAACCCCCAGCTGGGCTTGCTCCTGGCGGGCATAGAGTATTTGGAGCATTCTGTCCGTCAGTCTTCTGGTTCGTTGTGCCATAACTTTCTTTCTTTGGCCTCCTCTTCTGGATGCCTGTGCTGGGGCCACTGTAGGAGCAACCCCCAGCTGAGCTTGCTTCTGGTGAGCACAGAGTATTTGGAGCATTCTGTCCGTATTATGCATGTGCTCCGCCAGATTCTGGAAAAAGGATGCTGGGATTCCACCAGCTATCTTGTTAACCACGGTGCGGATGGTGTGGTCTTGGTTTGGGAAAATCACATCTCGGGCATGCTTGCTTGCTTGCGCCCTTTATTCACCATTCTGTTGATCGGAGAGAGTTTCTGGGAAACGCGGTTGGCCTTTTGTAGCATTTTCCCACAGACGGCGCCAATGATGCGTACCTGAATCCGACTTCGAACAGATTCGAATTCGTCTGGTTGGTTCGACCCGGCTCTATTCACTGAGTCTAAATCCTGCACACCACTAAAATAAACAAGAGGTCAGTGTGTCAGCGGGAGATTATCTCACTGAAAACACTCCAATGCTCAAGTCAGTAAAAAAACCTTTGAATCGAGGAAGGTAAACTGATAAGTGAAAGAGAGAGAAAGAGAATAAGTTTGTCGGGAGTGTTGGCTCGTTGAGAATGTAAGTCCCAGCTTATTGCTCACAGAGAGCGAGTAGAAGCTGCGTCCCAAAAGCATGGAAACTTTGGGGGACAGTTCTCAGAGAGTAGGAAAGGACTCCTGTAATCGAGAGGCCTTTGGTGGGATTTGAAGGTGAACGCTGCATGCACAGAGAGAGAGAAGGAGAGTCTTTGCTCAAACACTGTAGGCGTTCGTGACATGTTTCAGGAAGTCTCTTTGTTGTCTTAGAAAGCGTGTTCTATATGTTCTCTTGAAGGTGAGTCAGAGAGCGTATTTGAGAGCCTACCTTCCAGAATGAAGACTCTAACCTTATATAGATAGTAGGAGAGCCACATTCTCTGGTCAATGTGGCGTGATCTTCTGGCCTGGCAATGGCAGCCTTCTTTGAGTTGGTGGGCATACTAGCGTGATTTGATGGATCCTTTTCTTTCTGAACAGTACAACGGATATTCAAATCATCTGCTTTCCTTTCATGCTCTTGTGACCGTTTAGACTCCATTGTTGGCGCCGAATCCCTTGCTACCTTTTTAGAGAAAACCAGCTTTTAGGAAAGTGTATAATCATGAAAGGATCGTTGCTTTTTGTATACGAGATCGCCTGTCAAATTAGGCCTGGCCCGTATCAAGTTTACCGCCTTTTTGGGCTTGCTGCTACAGTACTTCCGGTCAACGCTCAAGTTAACCGTTCTTTATGCGAGTTGGCCGCCTGCTTGCGTCTCGATGGTCAACGCTGGCGTTGACCGTTTGAGGGAGCGCTTTGGGCTTTTCAGGATTTGGGCCTCACCTCCTGTTGGGCCAATACTGAAATTGACCGTCCAACAGGCTATTTGGACCTTCTTTGACCGTTGGGCCAGCCCAACTATGGTATACCCATCAAAAAGTATCAAGCATGCATTATGCCCAAGTCTCACATAATGATTCCCATCTGTCTCACCTTCAGAACATGTCAAATAGCAAACACAATCGAAGAAGACATGGAGGACATTCCAGAAAGGACATATTTCTTTCTTATTTCTTTTTTCTTTTTAAAAAGAACGAGTCTCCATTTATACAAGTATATGTAATCCATGAAATATTGCAAGATAAAATATGGCAGCCTTTTACTAATATTCTAGAGCTGTCTCAAACTCAAGCTAGCCTACTTTGCAAAGAGGTGGCACGAGGGCAATGACTTGTCCCAATGTTTTCAAATAACCTAAAAGCATAACTCAATATAATGGAAGAAGAAAGTAGACTCCTAGAGAAGCGGATAAAAAAGAAAGTCCACAAAGTGATCAACTCGGTGAAAACTCATCCCATATTCCATGTAAGTCAGTTAACTTCGATTAGAGTCGTATGGCTGGTTACTGCTCTAGAATGCGCTATCTTATCTTTTTCTTTGCTGTAAGAGTCGAATGAGATTGCTTGGTAAGAAAGAGAATAAATTAGCTAGTGTTTGTTCCGCCGTCTTGCTCGTGTGTCTTGTTGAAAAATTAAGGAAGTGCTTGTGTCATGCTAAACAACGAGCTCTGTGACACTTTGCTTGCCAACTCAGAAAAGTAGATTTTTTTCAAACATCGCGTAAACCAACTCCATAAATGCATCAATATCGTCCCCATTCATTGCTTTGTTGCTTCAACTTGTATACTCACTTGCAAGAAATTAGATCTATTGTAGAGGCAATGGAACAAAGTCCCTGAGTTTAGAATAGGAGACAGACAGGTAGTCAAGGATCAAGAAAGCTCATACAAATGTAATCAAGGAAGGCTGAACAACAATGCAAAATACCTCTCTCTTGATCCCATAGAGGTAGATCAGTCAGTATGTAGCAGAGTTTTGTGTAAACGAGCACTTCATGTAAGTGGGCATCAAGATCTATCAGAGAAATGCCAAAACTGGTAATTCACCAGTAGTCTCCGCAAGAGCAAAACCCATCCTTAAAATGATGAAATCTCTTTGCGTCTCTGGCTATTATCTCTCTCGCGATGACTTTAGAGACCAATTTTATCCAAGTGTGGCAATCCCCACAAACTCTTAGGTTTTTGTAGACCCTTATGCAAGTGGTCTTCTGATAAGTCCTCCACAAAGAAAAGGCTATGGCTAGCCTCTCACTATGGTAACACAGTGACCTCTCCTTCTCGTTCTCATCCAAGTCTTGCAATATGAACCGAGTATCAGGAACATAACCCAGATGTTTAACCTTCACGCTCAATTCCTCGAGCATCTCTTTTATCTCTTTTGATCTTGGATGCGACCAATCGCCTGCTTTGAAAGTGTGAAACGTGCTGTCAATATCAACCCAACTCATTGCAGGACTCTTTTTCAATCTGGCATCCCTCATTGATGTTTTCATCTCAAGAACTTGGGCCCAGTTACCCGTGGATGCATAAATATTTGAGGAGAGAACAAGAGTCCCTTCATCTCTAGGTGACAACTCAAGGACTCTATTTATAATCCTATTTGCCACTGCAAGATCTCCATGGATCCTACAAGCACTCAACAATATCCTCCATAGAATGACATCTGGACTCTCCACTTCGTTTATCAACATTTCTGCCTCTTGAAGCCTTCCAGCCCGACCTAGCAGATCAACCATGCAAGCATAGTGCTCTTGTGTAAGTTTGATGTTCTGATTGCTCCGAAGAGAGGAAAATATACGACGGCCTTCATCAACGAACCTGGAATTGTTGCATGCTGACAAAATACTCACCAAGGTAACATCATTTGGCTCGAGTCCCTTATCTTTCATACTGTAAAACAGTTCAAGTGCTTCAAGACCGAATCCACTCTGCGCATAAGCATACATCATAGCGTTCACAGGGACCACATCAATTTCAAACAAGCTATCGTAAGCTAATCTAGCAAACTCTACACAACCACATTTCCCATATAAATCCACGAGTGCAGCTCCAATGAACTTTTGCTGGTCTAATCCCAATTTCATGATTATGTTATGAATTTGCTTTCCTTGGTCAAGCATTGCTAGGCTTGAACATGCCACAAGAGCTGCAGACAAGGTAAAAGAATTCGGAGTTACAGAGCTACAAATCATTTGACGAAATTTGGACAGTGCGATTTCTTGTCTACTGTTATGCACGAGACCAACTATAAGAGATGTCCAGGACACCAGGTTTGGGGTCACCATAAGCTCAAAAGCTCTTAAAGATTCATCGATTAAACCACATTTAGAATACATGGTAAGAGCTGAAGTTTGCGAAGCAATAGCAGACTCAAAGCCTGATTTGATGGTTAGACCATGAACCACCTTACCTACACAAATATCCTCTAGATTCCCACAGCTAACTAGTACGCTAGAAAAAGTATAGTCATTAGCCTTAACACCTTGCTTGATCATACTCCCAAAAACCTCCAATGCTTCACCGTCTTCACCATGTTGGCCATAACCAACAATCAAAGCTGTAAACAACACCACATCTTTCTCCACAACTCGATCCGCCACCAGACGGGAATCCCTCATCTTACCAAACTTGGCATACATATCAACCAGAGCACTGCCAACAAACGCATTTGACGCCCCTAAACCCAAAACTACAGCATGCCCATGAGTTTGCCGGCCTTCACTTACAAGACCCAGATCAGAAAATACCTTGAAAACACTTGAAAGCGTAAAATCATCAGGGAAAACTCCCTCAAAATGCATTCTTTTGTAAAGATGAATGGCTTCTTCACCCATGTTATGCCTAACGTAACCAGCAATCATTGAATTCCAAACAACAATGTGTCTCTGAGGCAATTCATCGAACAGCACGCGGGCGTCCGCAACGCCACCGCATTTGAGGAAGGCGTCGATGAGCTTATTGCCTAAACTTAGATGAGGAAAACCGCAACCCATCATGTGGAGTTGAATTTTTCTCACTTGTGCTATGGATTTACTGGCAATGCATTCTTTGATCAAAGAAATATAGAACTCAGAGGCCTCTTTGAAGTTTGTGGGTTGTCTTTGGACAGCAAACGTGATGTCCTTTCGGTGGAGAGCCTGGTGATGCTGGGTCGGTATGAAAATGCTGGTTTTGACGGTCCTCTTAAACCTTAGAAGCTGTGGAAAACCAGCGATAAACACTGGCATCTTCTACTGGGAAGGTCTCTGGCTAAAATATATAATTCAATGACGTTAACAATGCAGTGCTTGCTTGTGCGCAGCCTGGAAAATTTCTCTACTTAATTTGATTTGCTACCTTTACCCCAGAATCGGCCAGCAATTCGGCATCCGAATTAGTTGATCTTCACCTTCTTCCATTGGAAATAGGCGGGATTAGAATTAGTTTATATTGTCTAATTACATGATTGCGACCAGTCACTGCATATATCGTGATTATTTAAGGCAGCTAAAAACTTTAAATTATTTCCTAACATGCACATTGAATTAGGGAAAAAAAAAACAATTGGCAAATTTTAATAAAGTTCAGCCCAGATTCAAAATTTTTTTTTCCATTCATTGTAATTATTATTCTTTGATGCATTTGTAATTATTAATGAGTAAAGTTATATGTTTCATATAATTATTTAATTTTTATCTAATTTTATTTAAATTAATATTTATTTAAACTACGAGCCGTATCGACAAAATAGAAATCTTAAAAAAAGTATATATTTACCTTAATTTATAAAATTAAACTTAACAAAAAATTTATACCATCAGACTATAATGTAAAAATACATTCTTTAACCTTCATCTTTTATGGATGTTATTGTAAATTAATGAAATTAGATAATATACATTTAGATTTTAAAAAATTGAATTATAAAAAAAAGGTTGGATAATTGAGTTGGATTAAATTATTTTTGATATGTCCCATATATTCAAATTATCACAAGAATTAGGGAGTTGAATTGTTCCTTCAGATTGTCCGAATAGTAGCGGGTCAGATCTTTGTGATTAAAAATTCTTATTTTACGCACCATAATAGACTTAACGAGAGGTAAGAAGTATACGATATTCGTTTCCCGATATATTCTCAATATTCAAATTATCAATATTTCTCAGGAAAGAGAAAGGTATGGAGAGAAAATAAATGTTGAAGTTAAAAGAAGATGGGAATGATTAGGAGTCGGGAAGACGTGGCTCTGCTTGAGTGCACTCATTGCTTGAGTGTCTTTTTTGTGGATCTCTTCTCTTCTCCCCCTTTGATTCAAGAGAAATTGAATTTATAGCCAGAATGTTGACCATTTGATCGACTTTGAAATCGTTGCCTGTATTGAAAGGTATTTCATGATAGTTGTTGGAAGGCGTTACTCTTAGAATGTAATTACCTTTTATATTAAAGATAAAATCGTTTGGCCGTTAATGTGGAAACTATTTCACTGTTTTTGGATCTGATTATTTGCTAGTGCATTACTATCATTCGGTTGATAATAATTGTTCGTCAGTATTAAATGCCTCATTTAATACACTACAGAGTTATTACTTAGTTGACCCGTTTAGTTCAATGCTTCCCTATTTGGACCGTTGACACTTAGGCACTACTACAGTTTTAGGTTGGGTCAGTTTATTTTGAGCCATATCCAAAATTATTTCCCCGTGTTTGAACTTTTGAATTCAAACTTCGAGCATACTATTGATGGAAAGTTACCTGAGTATTCATTTATGCCAAATATGCACATCTTTGTCGCGAATCTTCTATTAATTAGGGTCTTATTTGGTAGGATTTTATTCTCTGTTTTTATTGACCGTGATTTAATCCCTTTTTGAGTACTAATTTCTTTGTTAGTTGGGCAGTTGTATTGGCTATAAATTGAGGATCTTTCTTCAAATTGCATACCAGAATGTCTGCCTTCTTGTTCGATCATTTGTTGTCTTTTGCAAATATCATTTTTTTAGTCATGATAAATGCTGATGCCGAAACTGGTGGGGAAGATCTTTTGAGTTTCATAATGATTATCCGAGAATGTACTTGAAATCTATTTTGGTTACCATCTTTTATTGGGAAAACTATTTTAATTTTCCTCTTTTATATCATTCCTAGTGCTAGACTTGCATGTTGCAATGCGGCTTTGATCTTATTGACCTTCATAAAGGTGATCGAGATAGATGTTGCCAGTATGGATAGACATTTTTTCTTTCATTCTCTTTTTTTTATTGTACTTTTGGCACTACTTGAATTCGAGTTCCCAGAAAGAAGTGTTTATTATTATTATTATTATTATTATTATTTTGTTTGGGTCGCTGTCCTATATCTTCTTCCTTTTCTTCTGAATTGCACTTGTACTGTTTGAAACTTATATATTATGAAATGATCTAATAAATAGAACTATCCGAATGAGAACTAGTAATCTTCATATGGCTTCGACATGCTTGTAATTCTTGGATTATTATTCATGAGTTGAGTGTTCACCTATAGCTTGGTATTTATTTGCCTTTTTGCCCTATCTAACATTTTGATAACTTAGACCTCTAACAATTCAATGAATAATGATTTAATCATGATAAATCTGAAATTGAAATTTTTGCAAAGTAACTGAACTGGCCTTTGATTGAAACTAAACTGTTTAATTAGATAAATGAAGTAATTGAACCGCTTGTTGCCAACATATCACCTTGGAAAGTATTACGTCAAATTATCATTACTAGCGTAGTGGAATAGATGTGCTACAGCATTATCCCATGCTGACACGTGTCTCTTGTCATTATAACGGCATGTCTCTTTAGGTAAGTCAGGATGACATCGTTTCGAGCCATAATCTTTTGATTTAAACTCCGGTGTTCCTTTATTTCTTTGCTTTCTTGCATTTCATTTGTGAGATCGCAATCTCGAAAATATGATAATTCTTAGTCATTAAATTAATATAAGTATGTTTAAGGAAATTAGGTTAAGGAAAAATATGGGAGGAATTCAGTTTAAAGGCAAAATATGCCCCCAGGGCTTCGGCGCCACTGGGGCCCAAATAGCAGAATGCGCTGCTCGAGTGGCCCTTGAGGCGCCACCCGAGTGGGTTTAGCAAAATCGGGCGCTCGAAGCGCACCCAGTTGGCGCTCGAGCACTAGTCACGGGCCAGCTCATGTGATCTCTTTTCCTTCGTGTTTTAAATGAGATTTAAGGGATTTGGGGCTTAGTTTTGGCTTCAATAGACAGTAGCATGAAGAGAGGAGAAGAGAGGAAGGAGAGGGAAGAGAAAAAGAAAGGGAAAAAAATCTTCCGTCCAATCTCGATCAGAGTAAGGGTAACGGTAGATTGACCTCAGACAAGTGTACTCCGAAAATTATATACCGTTTATATAGTATTTTAATATCTCTGTAACTGTATTTATACTCTAAAAGCATGTTTCTCCATATTCTGTGTAAATAAAACCTGTTTCTGTAAATTATTCGGACAGATTTCATATTTATCTACATGTGTGACAATATATAGCTTTGATTTCATGAAAAATCATGTATTTGGTACTCGATTCATGTCCAAAAGCTTGACTGAAACCCTAGATACGAAAATTAAGGATTTGGTGCTTTAAATCCATGGTTCTGCATGTTTACTAAAAATTAATTGGATAGATTTTATGTTTATGCATGTGTTTGGTATCTGTTTTATGCCCGAAATATTTATCGAAACCCTAAGCATGAAAATTAAAGAATTTAATGTTTAAAATCCATAATTTCTGACATGTGACAGTTAATTTGTAAAAAAGTACTGTTCAGGTTATGATTTATAACCGAGAAATTTATATGGAACTGCACTATTAAATTTCTGTGAAAGTCTAAAGCTAAACTAAAGGGTTTTGAAACTGTTTCTGTATATTCTAAAGTGAAACTGAAGGATTATAAACTGTTACTATATATTCTGAAACTGACTAAAGAGTTATTGTGATACTCTGACTGACTTTTGAAATTGAAAATATTTTCAATTTATAAAATGAGAAGAAAACTATTTCTTATTTTGTTATTTAGGATCCAAGACTGATATACGATCATGTGAGGTTCTCCAGCATGCCTTAGGACATTATAGTGGTAATCGGGGATAACTCCATCCATGAAATTATACGTGGTCTATCCTTCTTCGGGGCATTACTGGAACTGACTCTAGAGGTTAGGAATCCTTTGTTGGCTTTGAATTGTGTGCATTGTGTTCTCAAAAATACAATCGGTCCCTGTTATCGTTACTGTTTCTGAACTTTGATTGTGTGGCATAAACACAATTTATTCCTGATTATTCGTCCCCTCGGCTAGTAGGGTACGCTAGTTGGGTCCCGAAGATATTAAACTAAAATTTTGAAGAAACAAGTGAGATTTGGAATTATTTTATAAACCCCGATGCATTTTTAAGTAGAAACATACTTTATTGTGTTTTTCCTGAACTGTTTTTGTTCTTTTGATCTGATATTAACGTGGTTTTCTACCTTAGTATGATTTATATTTTTTGAGATCTGTTTATATGAAAATCATATTTTCCTCATGATTATTGTACGTGTTTCTACTCGACTGCATTTTTGTTCTAATAATGTCTCCATAATTATTGGCTATTCGCATTCATGCCTAAAATGCAACTGTAACTGCTTTACTGTATTATATTCTACATGAGAGTATTATATTCTGTATGTTTTAGTACCTTGTTAGGTTTTGACTCACTGTTTACTATTTTTTCTCCCTCCAGCTAAGGCTATGGAGATGATACTTGATGACCAGGCTTAGCTAGAGATTAGCAAGGAAGATTATGGAGCCTCGGTGAAGTCTCAAATATTTATCTTGAAGTATTTTGGGAGATCTGATAGTTCTGCCTGTTCCATAGAATCTAGTAAAGGAAATTATGTATTAATAACCGTGATATGTTTTGTATTCTAATTGAATAGAAATTATACTTCCGCAGGTTTACATAGTTGCTTCCGCTATATAGTTTTTGGTCTCTGTACAGGTCCTAAACGGTATCTCTTGTCTGAATTCTGGTATAGTTGATAAGTTTGTTAAAATTAAGGCCATGGATGGCACTTGTGGTCCTGTAAATACGTGTTATAGGATGTGAATTATGATATTTGATTAGTTGTGTACTTGTACTAGTCTTGTGATTGTATTGTGGTTATAAGTCTGAGGTTTGGATATTGAGTATACTCTGTACAGGTATAAATAAGTAGGTTGCATATTTTGATTTTTGTTCAGTTTTAGATAGAACTCTGCGAAAATTTCTACAGAAGTTATTGATAAAAATATGTGGATTCTGTTCTTTATCTGTTTGACGGAGAATCATATGAGAATTAGGATCCATTCCGTCACACCATTTCTCAACCCAACATTACTTTTTGCTTCTTTTTGATTTCCATGGCTCCTTGCATAGTTTCTAAGGGCAATACTAATTTTCTATCCAGCCTCACAATCGAGAAGGTACACGATATTTACAAGAGATACAATATCCCTATTGCCATTTTCTTCCAAGTTCCCACATCATTTGAGAGAGCTTGCTCTCCAAGGCATGGTTTTATTACCATATATGAGATTCACCTGTGAGAGGTATAACGACCCAGATTTTTAAAACATGATAAAATTTCAGCCATCGAGTCCGGTCAACGCTAGTTGACCGGAAAATGTAATAAGAAAAGAAGCTCGGCCTTAAGATGAATTCGAGTTCGGCCCTTGCATGGTGAAGGGAAGTCCGGACTTCTTTGATGAAAATCGAGTCCGGCTTTTATGAATAAGGAGCTCCGGCTTCTATTGCAGGAGAACTCCAGCTCTATGAACTTCGGTTCAATGGAATAAGAACTCCGGCCTTTATGAAAAACAATTAAGTCCGGTCAAGGCCAGTTGACCGAAAATAAAGAAATCCCCTACGACCATGCCTACAACGCCAGAAAGGAAGCCTGCACAAAAAGTAAAGTCAGGATAAACCATGCCTGCAATACCAGTAGGGAAGCCCTTACGAAAAGTAATGAATGACCATGCCTGAGTAGGTTACCTGCTCCCAACCACCCTAATAACCTTGTAGAAAGGAAAGAAGTACAAGAGGCTAACCTGCCCTACTTACTACCACGCCTATAAGTAATGGCCCTCCCCATGACTTAGGAGAGGAAGCTAGGCAAACGCTCAGGTGAAAGTGTTAAGAACTTCGAGCCAGAACCAAGTAAAAGGTCCATAGATCCAATCCAGGCAAGAATACTCACCCCTGTTTTTGAAGTTCATGATTCTGCATGTTTGCTATGCTAGTATGTATATCCTTATGAAATTATGTATGTATGATACTTGTTCTGTTCTGGTGATTTATCGTTCGTAATCGCATGTTTAAAAGAAACCATGACATTCAGGAAATTGGATTTTTATAATTGATTGTCGACTTTTATGAACTCTGATAATCTCATGAAAAGACTTCTAACTTTAAGGAAAGAGCTTTGGATTTGAATGATTAAGAACTCCGTTCCTTTTGGAGCTTCGGATTTTGAACGGAAAAAGAACTTCAGATTTAAGAATTTCTGATTTTAAAAGAACTCCGACATTTGTAGCTTCGGCCTTTGAAAGAAATCCGGCATTTAGGAACTTCGGATTTGTAGAAAAGAACACCGGCTTTTGAACTTCGCCTTATTAAAAGAACTCCACCTTTTACGAAAAAGAACTCCAGCTTTTAAGTAAAGAAAAAGAACTCCGACTTTTAGGGAAAGAAAAAGAACTCCGGCTTTGTGTAAGAAAAAGAACTCCGGATTTTAAGTAAAGAAAAAGAACTCCAGCTTTTAGGGAAAGAAAAAGAACTCTGGCTTGTGTAAGAAAAAGAACTCCGGCTTTTAAGGAAATAAAAAGAACTCCGGCTTTGTGTATGAAAAAGAACTCCGGATTTTAAGTAAAGAAAAAGAACTCCGGCTTTTAGGGAAAGAAAAAGAATTCCGGCTTTGTGTAAGAAAAAGAACTCCGGCTTTTAAGGAAAGAAAAAGAACTCCGGCTTTGTGAAAGAAAAAGAACTCGGCTTTTAAGTAAAGAAAAAGAACTCCGACTTTTAAGGAAAGAAAAAGAACTCCGGCTTTGTGTAAGAAAAAGAACTCCAGATTTTAAGTAAAGAAAAAGAACTCCGGCTTTTAAGGAAAGAAAAAGAACTCCGGCTTTGTGTAAGAAAAAGAACTCCGGCTTTTAAGGAAAGAAAAAGAACTCCGGCATTGTGAAAGAAAAAGAACTCCAAATTTTAAAGAAAGATCACTCCGAATTTATCACTCCGGATTTTAAAAGAAAAAGATCACTCCGGATTTATCACTCCAGATTTTAAAAGAAAAAGATCACTCCGGTTTTAGCACTCCAAATTTTAAAGAAAAGCCCCTCCGGTTTTAGAGCTCCGGATTTTAAGACAGATCACTCCCATTTTAAGAACTCTGGATTTCAGAAAAGAACTCCGCCCTTTTGAAAAGAACTCCAGTTTTGGCATTGTTTTAAGAAAAGAACTCTGACGCTGACAAGAGAGCTTCGGCTTTTTGGGAACTCCGGCCTACTGTTTGAAAACGGACTCCGGCTTTCTGTTTGAAAAAGGACTTCGGCCTACTGATTGAAAGAGAAACTCCGGTTTTCTGTTTAAAATGGAACTACGGCCCCGTATGCCGGGTTAAAGGCATCACCTTCCGCCCTGGGAAGCATAATGAGGGAATGGCATAAGACTTTTGGACTACGGCCCCGTATGTCGGGTTAAAGGCATTACCTCCCGCCTCGGGGAGCATAATGAGGGGGTACGGATTTAGGTTGTAAGATTTCACACCACCCGTCCTCAATGTTGGCCAGAATTCTCAATGTTTTTATGGGTTTTCAGCAGACAAGACAAGAAAAAAAAGACTAAGGAAATTCCGAACTAAAGGACATGATGATTTTAGTATGATAGATATATTCGCTTATATATATATATGTTTCTGTTCTTTGTTTTCTGCATGTGAGTATTCTGCTGGGCTGTGTAGCTCACTCTTGTTATTTTCAGATGACGAAAGACTCATGGAGGACGAAGTTGAGTAGAGCATTATAGTGTAGCCAATAGTCCGGTTGGCCGGAGCTGATTAAATGAAGAGCTTGTTTAATTATTTTAATATTTTGTGGAGACTTGTAAAATGATTCGCTGTTGAGAATTTATGGATGTTAGTCATATTTCCGTGATTCCTTTTGGATAAATGAAATTTATAATTCTAGTATGCATCTCCGTTTCAAGTTGAAATCAAAATCGGAAGGCCAGCTCAAGCAGTTCGGCCCCGTGAAGTCCTGAATGAAAGTAAAATTTTTATATCCATTAACGTTATTAAGACCCGACGGTGATTTACGTTAGATTTAAGTGCGAGCCGTCACAGTTGGTATCAGAGCGGAAAAACCGAGATGCTTTAGGTTAAATTGAATCAACACGAAAACTTAGGACCGGATTAGTTGCAAAGAAAAAAAAGGGGTGGGGGTTGGTTTTTACTTATTCTTTGAACGGAGTAAATTGTGATGACTACCCTTAGCTAGTTGACTAACGAAAATGTTCTTCCAGAAATCAACTAAGTCATGTCTAACAGAGGAAGGCGAACTGGACGGACTAACGATACTCCGGATAGGGAGGCAAGATATTTGAACCTGCTTGACCGGATGGCGGAAGTTATAGAAGCTTTGGCTCCACCAACTCCACCAACTCCAGTGACCACCCCTATTCCGGCCCATCACAAGAGGTCAGTCTATGATCGTTTTACCAACGAGAGAGTTCTTGAATTCCCAGGGGAACCCGACCCGTTAAAGGCAGACACTTGGCTCCAATGACTGAAGAAGGTATTTGCGGTAATTAAGTGTCCTGCTGGGGACATGGTTCTTTATGCCACCCATAAGCTGACGGGTGAGGCCCACTAATGGTGGAAAATGTAGAAGAGAGTTTTCAATGTGCCAGATGGGGATATTAGTTGGGAAATGTTTGAAGCAGCATTCTTGAAAAAATATTTCCCTGCTAATCTTCGTGGACAGAAGGAGGATGAATTCCTTCGCCTAAGGCAAGGTACTCGCTCGGTGGCAGAATACGAGGCAAAATTTACAGAATTATCTCGCTATACTCCCTACATGGTGGAAGACCAGGAAAGGAAGGCTAGGAGGTTCTTTCAAGGATTAAAGGATGATATTAGAAGGTACCTTTCAACTCTGATGTTGGCCACATACGGAGAGGTGCTCCAGAAGGCTATCATCTATGAGAAGGAGCTAGAGAGAGGAGTAGTTCTCAAGCAAAGGAACTTCAGTCAAGCTTCAAGAGCCATTGCTAGTGGAGGTCCTTCTAAGAGAGCGAGACCGTTACAGTCCCATGTGGAACAAAATCAATCCATACAGATTCCTCAAACTCTGGCTACTAATGCATGTGATCACTGCGGAAAATCACATAAAGGGAAGCCTTGCTATAAGAAGCTGGGAGTCTGCTATATTTTGTGGCCAGGCGGGTCACATGATCAAGAAGCGCCCACTCGCCTAACAAAACCCCGTGAATTAAGTCTTCCATTCCGGCTAAGGTGTTTGTCGTTTGTGGGAGGCCGAAACCTCTACGGAAGTTGTGGAAGGTACACTTTCTATTTGTGGCTCTTCTAGTCATGTGCTCTTTGACTCAGGGTCTACTCACTCATTTGTCTCCTATGACTTTACGAAATATCTTACGACCCTCCCTCAAGTTCTTGGCTTCTCGTTGTTGGTCGCCTCACCCACAGGTTCATCTGTAATTTTAAATGTGGTATATCCAGAGTGCCCAATAGACTCAAATGGGTACGTGATGCCCACTAATCTGGTTTTACTGGAAATGATGGGCTTCGATGCAATATTGGGAATGGATTGGTTAGCAAAGTATCATGCCAGTATTGATTGTTTCCGAAAAAGAGTAGATTTTGCCATTCCTGGAAACAAGTCCTTCTATATCCAGGGAGTCAGGCATAAGGAACCAACTTGCTTCATTTCGGCCCTCCATGCCCAGCACTTGATTGGTGACGGGTGTCAAGCTTATCTAGCCTTCGCTAGTGGGACTACCGAAGGTCAAGAATCCCTGGCCAAAGAAATTCCTGTGGTGCGAGAATTCGAAGACATATTCCCTGATGAGCTACCTGGGCTACCGCCTAAGCGAGAGTTAGAGTTTGAAATAGAGATAGTACCAGGAGCAGCACCAATATCCAAGGCTCCATACAGGATGGCTCCGCTGAACTTCGGGGAGTTAAAACAAGCATTGCGGGAGCTGTTAGATAAGGGTTTCACTTAGCCGAGTGTGTCTCCATGGGGTGCACCGGTCCTGTTCGTGAGAAAGAAGGATGGGACCTTAAGGTTATGTGTGGATTATCGAGAACTGAACAAAATCACTATTAAGAATAAATATCCTTTGCCGAGGATAGATGATCTCCTTGATCAGCTACAAGGAGCTTGTGTGTTCTCGAAAATCGATCTCGGAGTCAGCTACCACCAACTGCGGATCAGAAAGGATGATGGCCCAAAGATGGCATTCCGCACTAGATACGGGCATTATGAGTTTGTGGTGATGCCTTTTGGGTTGACCAATGCTCCAGCCGTATTTATGGACTTGATGAATCGGGTTTTTCAACCCTATCTAGATAAATTCGTAATAGTATTTATTGATGATATTCTTATTTATTCAAGGAGGAACACGAGGAACATTTGAGGACTGTACTCTCAATCCTTAGGGAACACCAACTGTTCGCCAAATTGAAAAAGTGCGAATTCTGGTTGAAGGAAGTGGGGTTCCTTGGATACGTCATTTCCAAAGAAGGAATTTTCGTTGACCCTAAGAAGGTGGAAGCAGTGGTGAAATGAAACCGGCCAACCTCTATAACCGAAGTGTGAAGCTTCTTAGGCTTGGCTGGTTATTATAGACGGTTTGTGGAAAACTTCTCTCGAATCGCCCTGCCACTCACGCAATTGACAAAGAAGGATACTAAGTTTGAATGGACTGATGCTTGTGAAGGAAGTTTCCAGGCACTTAAAGACCGGTTAACTTCTACTCCGGTTTGACCATTCCCAATGGATCAGGAGGGTTGGTTGTTTATTACGATGCCTCAAGTATTGGGTTAGGCTGTGTTTTAATGCAACACGAAAGGGTAATTGCCTATGGGTCGCGACAGTTGAAGGATCATGAAAGGAATTATCCAACTCATGATCTGGAATTAGCTGCAGTAGTGTTTGCATTGAAAATCTGGAGGCATTACCTGTATGGTGAGAAATTCTTGGTCTACTCCGATCATAAGAGTCTAAAGTATTTATTCTCCCAGAAGGAACTAAACATGAGGCAAAGAAGGTGGATTGAATTCCTGAAGGACTACGACTGTGAAATCCGGTATGAATCAGGAAAGGCCAATGTAGTCGCCGATGCACTAAGTCGACAACCTAGCATGTTGGCTAGAATGCAAGTCAAGCAAATGGAGATGCTGGACTGTCTCATGTACTATGATGTCCAGCGTTATGCGCAAGGAAAACGAATGATCCTGGCATACCTTCAACTCCAGCCAGAGGTGATTGATGAGGTCAAAGGAGGACAAGCGAACGATTCTTTTCTGGTGGATATTATGAGTAATCTGGGTAAAGATTCTCGTAGTGACTTTCATGTCAAGTCAAACAGAGCATTAAGGTTTAAGGATCGATTATGTGTACCGGATAATAAAGAATTGAAGGAGAAAATTTTGAAGGAGGCCCATAGATCCCGGTATACAATTCACTTGGGAATCAATAAAATGCACCAGGACCTGAAGAAAACTTTCTGGTGGAGAAATATGAAGAGGGATATTACAACTTACGTAGAAAAATGCCTTGTATGCCAACTGGTAAAGGCCGAAAGGAAGAAGCCGTCTGGATTATTGCAACCAATGCCACTTCAAGGATGGAAATGGGAAGATATCGCTATGGATTTTGTTACCGGCTTACCAAGAACGCCAAGAAAACACGATGCTGTCTGGGTGATAATTGACCGGTGACAAAATCGCCCATTTTAAAGCGATCCGGATGACTTACTCCTGGATAAGCTGGCCCAACTGTATGTAAGTGAGGTTGTCAGACTTCATGGTGTGCCTGCCTCTATTGTTTCGGATAGAGACTCTCGCTTTGTTTCGAGGTTTTGGAAAAGCTTACATAAGGAGTTGGGAACAGAATTAAAATTTAGCACCGCTTATCACCCGCAAGCCGATGGTCAATCAGAACGAACGATCCAGATCCTTGAGGATATGCTAAGAGCCTCGGTTTTAGAGATGAAAGGGACTTGGGATAATTTCTTAGCTTTGGCAGAATTCGCCTATAATAACAGTTATCAAGCCAGTATAGGCATGGCTCCTTTTGAGGCCTTGTATGGAAGGAGATGTAGATCACCGATTTATTGGGAGGAGCCTAGCAATAAAAACCTCAGTAGAGGTTTCGACCTCCTTTGCAAAAACAGCGAATGCTTTAGCTAGAATGGGGGACCCAAGTTCTGGGACTTGTTTGGCAAGTGGGCAGTTCTTGATCATGTGTCCACCCTGGCCACAATTATAGTAGACTCCCAGCTTCTTATAGCACGACTTTCCTCCATACGACCTTCTACAATGATCACATGTATTGCTGGACGCTCGAAAAGTCTGTACTGATTGGTCTTGTTTCCCACTGAACTTCAACGATTTTGCCTTCTTAGAAGGTCCTCCACTAGTACTGGCCGTTGAAGCCTGACTAAAAGTCTTTTACCTAAAAAATGCCCCTCTCTCCAATTCCTTCTCATAAATAATGGCCCTTTCTACCACCTCTCCGTACGTAGCTAACTTCAAAGTGGAGAGATGTCTCCTAATGTCATCTCTTAATCCTTGAAAGAATCTTCTAACCTTTCTCTCCTGGTCTTCCACCATATAAGGAGCATAACGGGATAGTTATGTAAACTTTACATCATACTCGGCCACAGTGCGAGTGCCTTGCCTTAAGCGAAGGAATTCATCTTCCTTCTGTCTGTGAAGGTTAGCAGGGAAGTATTTCTCCAAGAATGCTGCTTCAAATATTTCCCAAGTAATATCCCTTTTTGGCACCTCAAAAACTCTCTTCTGCAACTCCCACCAGTGGTGGTCCTCACCCACCAGCTTATAGGTGGCAAATAGAACTTTATCTCCAGCAGGACACTTAATCACCGCAAACACCTTCTTTAGTTGTTGGATCCAGGTGTCCGCCTTGAACGGGTCGGGTTCTCCGGAGAATTAAGGAACTCACTCGTTGGTAAAGCGATCGAGACCGACCTCTCCTAATGAACAGGGATCGGGGCGGTCACCGGAGTTGGTGGAGCCAAGGCTTCTATGATATCAGCCATCCTATCTAGCAAGTTCAAATACCTTGTCTCCGGGTCTGGAGGGTTGTTAGTTCGGATGGGTCGTTTCCCTCTATTAGACATGTCTTCAGCAACGACTTTAATCCCTGAAAAGATTGTTTTGGTCAGATTACTAGCCAAAGGCAGCTAGCACATAGTACTCCGTCCTAAGCATAAGTAATGCTAACTCCTTTTTATCCTTAACTAATCCTATCTTAAGTTTCCGTATTGATTTAGATCGAACCTAAAGCATCTCAATTCTATCTCTGATACCAACTGTGACGGACTGGCCATATTCCACCACATAAGGCCGTCGTCAAGCCTATCCTTTGCGTCATATATAGAATAAATACCAACTAGGTGGACATGAAAATTTTTCTTTTATATATATACCAGTCATTTCGCACACAGGATCGCTTAAGGCCGAACTCCTTGAGTTGGCCATCACAATGTTAAGTCTCACACCTGGCCGGCCAACACTCAGGTTGGTCGACAACAAAAAAAACTTGACATGACATGAGTTGCTACTTGAAATATCAACTTTATTCACCCATATTATAATTACGGAAACATGCTAACATCCATAATTTCTTTTACAGTGGAACTATTTTACAACTCCTTCTCAAAACATCAAGAGAAATACATCAATTCCTTCACTGATCAGCTCCAACTAGCTATACCGTTTAGTTACTCCAAATGACTCTACTCAATTTCATCCTCTATAAGCTTCTCATCATCTGAAAAATGGCAAGAGTGAGCTACAAAGCCCAGTAAGGTACCCACATGCAGAAAACATTAATATACATATAATCGGATCAAAGTAAGGGTTCATAACATAAACTTAGCATATAAAAATCACCATATCGTTTCTGCTTAAGTTCAAAATTTCCTTGTTCTTATTCTTATTATCTTGTCTTTCGAAAATTCATAAAATCATTCGAAATTCTTATCATCTTTAGGGACCGGATGGGAGCGGACAACATCAAGGAAGGGTTGTGTGCTACCCCACAACCTAGAGCCGTATCCTCTCATTATACTCCCCGAAGCGAGAGGTAATGCCTTTTACCCTGCATATGTGGCCGTAGTCTAGAAGCCTTGTGCCACAAAAAATTCCCCCGTGGCCTAGGGGCAATCCTTGAGTATCACTCCAATATCGTTCATCCATCTTTAACAGCAAGTTTAATGGAAACTCGGCTCTTAGTTCATATCTTTCATTGGCCATTCATCATAGTTCAAAAGTCGGAAGTCGTAGAGTTCCACTTACTGTCCGAATTACATACATTTTTCCTTGTTCTTATAGCCTTTGTTCTTAACTTCAAACAATTAAAGTCCGTATAGCCTTTCCTTTGACATCTTAAAACCGAAGGTCTTTTATCAAAATATCAGAGATATTACTTATCAAAGTCGGAGGTCTTTTCTCAAAAGCCGGTTTCAAATCATTGATCTTATACGTGGCTTTACAAGCCGGTTTCAAATTCGTGGGACAATTTCCGATTTCAAAACATGCTCTAAGACCGATTTCAACTTCATGGGACACATGCCGATTTCAAAACATGCTCTAAGGCCAGTTTTAATTTTCATGGGACAAATTCTGATTTCAAAATATATGCTCTTACGTCTGGTTTCAACTTTCATGGGACAAATTTCGATTTCAAAATACATGCTCTTAAGGCCGGTTTCAACTTTCATGGACAAATTTCTAGTTTCAAAATGCTCTAAGGCCGGTTCAAATTCATGGAACAAATTTTCGGTTTCAAACTGCTCTAAGGCCGGTTCAAATTCATGGACAAATTTTCGGTTCCAAATATGCTCTAAGGCCGGTTCAAATTCTTGGACAAATTTCCGGTTTCAAAATATGCTCTAAGGCATGTTCAAATTCTTGGACAAATTTCCGGTTCCAAATATGCTCTAAGGCCGGTTCAAATTCGTGGATAAATTTCCGGTTTCAAAATATGCTCTAAGGCCGATTCAAATTCATGAACAAATTTCCGAATACCTTTCTTTGAACATAGCCGGAGGTCTTTTCTCAAAGGTTAGAAGTCTTTTCTTTAAACATGCAATTATCAAAGTTCATGCGGATCGACAAATAATCATACTTCGAGCATAACGAAACCAAACATCATGAATAACAGGGCTTCTTTTAAACATACGGTTAACAGATATTCTTCCTTAGATCTAACGATCAGAACAAATATCATACATACCGTAACATGAGTTCATAAAAAAATCAGATATACTTGCGTTGCAAACATGAGTACATTTGCATTAAATCATGATCTTAAAACAAAGGGGGAACACTTGCATTAATTCATGAACTTAAAACAGGGTATACTTGCATTAAACATATGATCAACAAAAAGGTGAGTATTCTTGCCAGAATTCCTTTACTTTGCCCTGAAATTCTGGTCTTCCTTTACTAGAAAACTCTATGGAGAGCCTCTTCCTAACCTCTTTCCTTACGCTCTCTAGTTCTTATTTATAGGCCTTTGAGTCTAATGGTAGTTGGTAGGACAGGTCAACCACTCGTGGGTAGTTAGGAGTAGGTTACTTACTCAGGCATGGTTATTCTGACTCTACTTTTCATAAGGGTTTCCTAATTATTATTTTCGGTCAACTGGACTTGACTAGATTTAGGTGTCTTTCTACATATTCCGGTTAACTGGCGTTGACAGGATTTTACTTTTCTCTTTTCCTTCCTTTCGGTCAATGCTTTCCTTTTTATTTTTCGGTCAACAGACGTTGACCGGATTATGTCTTTCTTCACGCTTTCCGATAAACACTTGTTGACCAGATTTCCATTGTTAACACATTTTTTGGTCAACTGGCATTGACCAGATAGCCCTCAATTTCCCTCGACTCGATGTCGGGGACTTTCTACGTTTTAGGATCTGGGCCATTACAGGAAAAAAATAGTAAAATAGTGATCCGAGACCCAACAAGGTACATGCAGATATGCTGTAAATAAGTTATGTAGGACAGTCATGAATTTATGCAGAAACAGAACGGTTAAGTAGAATAAAACATAGAAAATAGAGAAAGCATAATTTGACGATAACTAAACTCAGAAATTAGAGATTAGTGCAATTCCAAAAGTAGAATCAGAAACTTTCTCTTTTATATCAGTACAGAATAGTAATCAGTACAGAACAGTAAGGAATAGAACAGTGGTGCAGAACAGTAAAGAACAGAACAGAGCAGTAACGGACCCTGCTAGTATACCCTACAGTTGAGGGGCGAATAATCGAGGATAGATTGTGTATATCTCCTCACAATCCAAGGCTATAAATAGTGATAGAAGATCCCGTCCCAAGGGATTAGTACAGGTGTGCCTCCCGAAGGTAGGCCAGAAATAGAAACTTTTCTCTTGACCGTAACGCTCCAAGGAAGGGCGGACCACATATAATTCCATAGAAAGAGTTATCCTCGATCACCACTGTAAAGTTCTAAAGTATGTCAGAGAACCTAACATGACTGTAATCAGTCCTGAGTCCTAAATAAGAGTATCAGGAATAATCTCTTAACTAAAAACCTTCTTTTATAATCAGAGTTTCACAATTACCCTTCAGTTAACTTCAGAACGTTCAGAATATACAGTGACGGTCTAAAAACCCTACAATTTTACTTCAAAAGTGCGCGGTAATTTATCGGTATGAGTTTGTGTAAAATTTTCAAAAATAAATTATACCAGGAGCTTCATTTCGTTGCCAATTAACTTTTATATAAGAGAAGCTACGGTTAAAAATCATTAAAACCCCTTCATTATCGTACCTAAGGTTTCGCCAAAACTTCCGGACTCAAAACCAACACCAAACATGTGTTTATTTATGAAATCAACGCCATAAATCCATACACATATACTAAATCATGCAGTTTAACCAAAAATCCCCAATATTTTCAAATTAGGGTTTCATCACATGCTTTCGGAACCAAATCAAATACTAATTACATGCTTGTTCATGAAATTGAAGCCAAATCTTGCAATACACATGGGTAAATATAAAATCTAACTGAACAATCGAGGGAAACATGCTTCGTTTACTTTAAACATGCAATAATACAATTTTAGAGCATTTTCATCAATTTTGAAACAAGAGAAAGTGGTGAAAATAAAAAAACATCTGAAGCGTACTTGCCTGAGCCCGATCTACCGTTATTTTTACCCGGAGTGGATCGGAACGAGTGATTTTCTCTTTTTCCTCTTCTCTTCTCCCTCCTCTTCCTTCATGCTTTAGCTGCTTTTCCCCTTCCCTTTATAACAAAAACGAAATCAGAACGCGGGCAAAAAATGCAACAGCGCTCGAGCGCGTGGTGAGCGTGCGGCGAGCGCGCTACATTCTACCAGTGCCCGGTCGAGTGCCCAGCGAGCATGCGGCGAGTGCGGGGTTTCTGCCAGGGGCTCGCTCGAGTGTGCTTGGCAAACGGCGAGCGGCTAGGCACTAGATTTTGCGCTCGCGCCTCGAGCGCAAAGCAGGCGCAACCTCACTGCTTGCTGAACTCCGGTATTTTCCAACTTTTTACCTTAAACCCTCATTTTTCAATGCATGATTGGCCTCTTAATAATTATCATCATTTTAATTACTCCAAATTATCATATTTTTAGTTTCGGGGCCTCACACTTGGACTCTAATTTTGATTATATAACCTTAATAGGTTATGATTATTACAATTTAAAACCCGAAATCGTATCTACGAATTAACGTTTCTCGGTTTACAACTTCAGTCCCCGGTTTAGCCGATTTCGGATCTTTGGCCTTTTCAAACCGATTTCTCCCGTACCCTTTGACCTCAATTCACCTACTTTAACTTAATTACCTCCCAATTATCATATTTTAAAAATCCGAAATCTCACGACCCATTTTAACCTCATCTTGGAAGTTGATACTTTACAGGGCCCAATTTCATCTTTCTACTTCCAAACTCAATTTTCTCACATCCTATACCAGATCTTTAATCATTATTAATTCAATTACACCCTAATTATTATGTTTCAAAACTCGAGTCGTCACATAAAGTACAAAGTTGATGATAAATGATAATATAATTGATTTGATAACAAATTTGATGCTATGTAGTAGCAATCTGCAAATTCTTTAGTAGCCAATCTAAAATCTTATAAATAATATATAATTATTTCAATCATCTTTTAATTAGTATTTGTAATAAGCTCACTAATACGATACTTTCATTTTGAAAGAAAGTCAAAACATAATGAAAATTATATATGATGTCTAACATTAGATACGTGGGGATCTACCATATTACGCAATCAATCTTTATTCTTTTATAGCTAATGTTGTTCTATCTACATAATATCCTAAATTATATTCTAATAAAAGCAGATATTCTAAAAATGTAATCATATTGTTTAGTTTCTCTACATATAGAGAAATAAACAATGAAGCATCTTTGACATAATAATTAATAATATGTCATACACAAATTGTATAAAATAATTCTCCATTCAAGATTAAAAAGAATTAAAATTTATTTAAAATTACATCAAGATTAATATTTGAAGTATTTTTAGAAGTAACAAAAAACAGATTAATAAATATTTCATATTTATTAATAATAATATTACTTTAGAAATTACAAAAGTTGTGTGCGAGTGCTAAAAAATGTTAAAATTAATTATTTCTTTTTATAGTTATTAATGTTTAGAAATTTAATGTGTGATCATGCAAATATATGTGAGATTATTACATGATAATCGAATATCATTAGTAAGAAAATTCCTTATTTTACCTTTATTAAGTAAAAATTTATTCTAGTGTAAATTATAAAAAAGATAAGTATCTTTATCTCTAAGAGTATGTCAAAATATTTTTACATATTTAGTATATAAGCACCTTTATGCATACCTTTTGTGTTTCTAATCTTTTTACATAAGGAATGAATTTTTTTGAGTAAATGATATATTCTGTCACTTCCTCGGTCTATAGTTATACTAAAATGTTCCCAACCCTACACTACTTGTAAATATTAATTCAATTTAAATTGATAACATTTTAAATTTTTTGGTTTTGAAAAATAAAAATAATTTTGTTGACAATCACATATTTTTTATGTTCTTTTTTGTGTTGTTTATGTGTTAGGTACTTTCATAACTTTCACACTATAATCTCTTACACACACACACACACACACACACACACATATTAAAATGGCCTTTTTTGTTTGATGATTAACTAATTTTATTTTGTAAAATTGAAAACATTATTGGAATGTTTTCCTAGTGACGGTTATAGCTTGAGTGAGTAATAATATTAGGGGATGTTACAATTTTAATATTTTAAAATTGATGGGTACAGTGGTATACGGGTCAACCCACATTCAGTGCACAAAAGGAAGAAAGGCCTAAGTAATGACGGTCCAACAAAAAACCCTCTAAACCTATGAAACAAAGGGTACAACGGTTGGTTCAATAGACACGACCAGAACCTCCTAGCATTGAAAGTGTAATAACGGATATTCAATAAATAGTTACAAGCAGTTAGAGCACTGATCCAATGATCAGAAATCGTACGTTCCAGCCTGTAATACTTGGATTCTCATTTTAGTTTATTTTAGTATTAATTATGATTTTGGGATAATTGGATGTATTTGAAAAAATTATAAAATGTAAAATCATTAAAGAAAACTAGATCAGTAGAATGGCGCCTGAGCGCCAATTCTAAAGAGCCTGTGCCTGAGTTACGCCTGAGGCCGTGCTCAAGTACCCAAAGCAAATTGGTCATGCCTAAGATGGTGCTTGAGCATCATTTTGGTTATTTAAGAGGGTTGCGACACTGTGTGTCATTTCGTGTGAGGTTCCGGGTTTAAGGGTATGGTAGTTAAGGGGTAATCGTCGTATTGATAATTAATAATAAACTTATTGAACGATGCAGAATGTGTATTCTGGAGAAAAATTAGAAAATAATTCGAAATTTCTTCTGCTGAGGTGCGGGGCCAGCAGCTTGCGCCCGCTGGCCGCTCGAGCGGGAATTCCAGAATTACGCTTGCCTGCTAGCCGCTCGAGCTGGAATTCAAGAATTGCGCCCGCCTGGAGCTCGCTCGAGCTGCGCTCAAGCGGTGGCGCGATATAAATTCGCACCCTGCCTTCTCCTCTTCATTTTTCTCACCGCCCTACGGTTTTTAGAGAGTGAGAGGGGCGATCCTAGAGAGAGAAAAAGGGGAGAACGAGGCCTAAGAGTCCAAATCCGTCCGAGAGCCAGTTATTAAAGTGAAAGCACGTGTCGAGGCAAGTGTTCTCATACCCACTAACTTTCCACTTTCGTTGGTTTTTGTTGATTATCGGGTATTTTCGTCTCGATACGCACCCGTAACCTAGAAAATGTAGCACCTGTGTCTTGAGGCGAAGGATGGTATGGTTTGTTGGTTGATTTGCTCACCGATTCGTCCGGAGGAGCTTCGTAAAATCCTAACCCACGAAATTTTTGGGTTTTCCCATTTTCCGCCTGTGAATCATTAAGTTGACTTCAAAATGTGAATCCCCACGTCCATATTGTGTATATATGTTGGCCGCACGAGTGATCTCGCACGTTATGACCCATTCGTGGCCTCCGAGTCCTCTAAAAACGCACTGTTATTGTTCATCCGTGATTAAAATGTGAAATTGCACGTTTTGCTTCTATCTAATTATGATGAGACTCATGTTATGTGTTGATGTGAAAGTGTAAGTTTTGAAATGTATAATTGTGCATCGGAAGCATGGGAATGTGTTCTGGAGGCTTCTAAGGTGGCGGTTATCCACCGGAGGTAAGGAATTTCAAACTCCTTGCGAACTCAAACTAAATTGTTATAAAAAATTAATTCCAAAGAAAGAATAAAGTTAAGTAAGTAAATGGAGGGAGACCCACTAGGTATGTCGTGGTGAACGTGATCTCCCGGATAGAGACATGTGATGGGAATGGGATTTCGTTCTGACCTTTGTTATTCATATGTGATTTGAATCTGGATTTTAAATTATTTAGTGTACGTTTGATATGAATATGATATCAGATCATGATTCGCTATGAGCTGTCATAATGGGACTACATTATGATTTGATTATGAGATTGATTCCAGATAGTGATTAGATTTGTGTATGTCTCGATGGGACCATATTCGATATTGTCTGTGATTTGAGTAAAAGACTATCCTCAAATTTTCTATAGCTTTTGAACCCCTATTATTCATTTTATGTGAATTGTTGATGTCATTTGACCCTCCCTCTCCGATTGTGGATGCATGTATATATATGTATATTGTTTTTTTGTATACGCTAATACTTATTGAGCTTTAGGCTCATGTCTTTATTTTCATCCCTTTAGATTAGTGAGCTGAATACATTTGTAGAAGTTTGGATGTGATCTGACGCAGTGTGACAGAACAGATTTTGTTTTTTTTGAATTTCTTTAGTGACCTCCCGGAACTGACACCAAGGTTTCGGTGATCCGGTCCGGGCTGGTCGTGCCTACCAATCACAAGATCACAGATGCCATCTAGGACCGATACACAATATCCAGAAAATATGTAACGGAAGCCAATCTAATAACCTGCCGAAGTATTTTCATTCATACCCAAAAAACTCATTTACGCATACATAGTCATAAAAGTCAAATTACAAAAATTCATATCCTTCAACTGAATCATTATAATAAAACTACTTCTTCCGGGTAACTCCAAAATATGTTTCAGAGTCATTTGAATCATTCAGACGGAGCTCTGTTCTCTCCATCCCATCAGGCACAAGCTCCATAGTTTCATCTGGAGGGGAAAAATAGAAAATAATGAGTTGGAACTCAACAAGGTACATGCAGATTTTTCGTAAAGTGTTTATACTATAAAGCCGATACGGATACATATGCAACATGAATGTTATAAAATAACAGTTGACCGGATCATGGCAGATACATAATGCAAAGGTAATTAGGAAAATCGGAGCAGTCAAATTCTGGAAATCGGGACAGAAAACAAAGTCGATCTTATTATAAAAATTTCTCCTCTTTTATTTTTATTTGTAAAGGACATCGCTAGTGGAGGGGGCAATAATCGATGATAGATTGTGCACATCTCCTCACAATCACGGCAATACCTCATTGTACAAAGCCCCGAGGACGGATTCACTTTCTCCTTGTACGAAGCCCTGAGGACGGCTCTCACTTCCTCCTTGTACAAAGCCCCGAGGACGGCTCCCTTTCGTTATCCTTGATTACCACCATAATATTCTAAGGCATGCCGGAAAACTTTATCTCCCAGTGTTAAAGTTCGATCTTATTTATCTTGTCATAAGGTCGGTTCACTTCTTTAGTTCACATTCCAGACGGGCACAAAGCTTTCGGTCGTCATATTACAAAGCCGATTCAAATTCATTTTTCTTATTCCGATAAAGTAAAAAGACTTTCAATTGACATGAAGTCAGTTTCAAATCCATAAATCTCATTCCGGTCAATAATTCTTTATTATGACTCAAAGTCGGTTTACTTCTTCTTTTTTTATACAATTCAAGTTTAATCATAAGTTGAGCAGAAAGCGGAAAGCAAAAAGCATGAATTAACTATGAAATTGAAATCATAATTTCAGTCCAATCGTTCGGCAAGCATGACATCAGAGATACAGCTTATCCAGTGGTAATTAAAACAGCAAGTCTAATATACTATATGTTGAAGTATTTAAATCTGAAGAGAACACTTACAATTTTTCTTAAAGCCGGGTCTTGAAAACAGAGGTAAAATCTGAGTTTAAAAAGGAAATGTACACTTGCCTGACTGTTGACCGTCCAATCCGACTGACTTGATGCTTTTTCTCCTTCTTCACTCCTTACCCTTCTTCATCGCCAGAAATTCCACACCCGACCCTCAACTAGAGCTCAGTATATAAAGAGAAGGGATTAGGTGGAGTAAGTGGGGTGGGTTACCTACTTGATACTTCCCTTTAGGGGTTAAGTGGGAGTGAGTGAGGTAAGTTACCTACTTGGTACTTTCATCTAGAAGGTC
Source organism: Nepenthes gracilis (assembly GCA_033239525.1). Classification (NCBI taxonomy): domain Eukaryota; kingdom Viridiplantae; phylum Streptophyta; class Magnoliopsida; order Caryophyllales; family Nepenthaceae; genus Nepenthes; species Nepenthes gracilis. The sequence continues at coordinate 8,759,541 of BSYO01000014.1, read as the reverse complement.
AACGAGATAGTTCACTTACTCTAATTAGATTTGGATCTAGTTGAGATCTAACCGTCTAAACAACAAAGTTGGCCCTTGCCTTCAATTTACCCTTAATTTATCCTAGTCAAAATTTCTAAATTCGGTAGTTAATTCTAGCTAGTCAACCTTTCTTCAAAGTCGGCCAACCTTTCTATTGGCCAACTTTTTCGGTCAACGCTTCTTACTCTAATCCGGCCCAACTTTTATTCAAAGCTGGCTAATTGTTTCTTTTCTCTTATTCAAGGTCGGTCAACATTTCTAAAAACTGATCAACCTTTTGGTCAACCTGTCGGTCAACATCTTGATGCCGATCAACATCTTGACACCAGTCAACATTTTGACAATGGTCAATATATTGACGTTGGTCAACATTTTGACAATGGTCAATATATTGACGTTGGTCAACATTTTGATGCCGGCCAATATCATGACACCGGTCAACATTTTGATTACCATTAGTTCCAATCTTCCAGTAGTGTAAGGCCACTCCGATTTAAGTCAAAATCAAAATACTCCAATTTTTAAGTAGTAATATTTTACTTTGATTTTAAACTTCTTTGATTTTGGGATCTCATACGTAGCATTATTCACTTGGTGAGTATGGATGTTTTATTTGATTTGTATCCAGATCATGGGGGTGTATTTTGGATATTGGTAGCGGTCGCGTGTAGGCCTTTGGATCTTGTATTGATAATATTTAGATTTATCATATTATGTGGATGAGTTATTGTCATTATTTGGATATCTCCATTATTATATGAGATAACATGTTATTTTTATGTAGTCCGAATTTATATCCGATGAGATTCTATATAGGTCGTGATTTGTTTGGTCCTGAGTATGTCTGATCAGTCACACCGGAATTGGGGATTTATCATTTAGTATTATGTTTATTGGGATTTTAATTTTGTGAAGTATTATTATTAGACCTACTTTGGATTGGATTTGTGACTGTGAATGGTATCAAAGAAAAGTTATAACGAGAGACGTTTTGGGTCTATTTGGATCATTTTGGGTGAGATGACTTATTTGAATATTTTGCATGATAGGTATTACCAATGGCGGATAACAAAAAATCTAGTATTGGAGGTTCGGGTTCTAGTTGAGAAGATGATTAGCTTGTTATGATAAGTTGCATGAGAAACATTATGGATAGATTGATTTGGAAGCAAGACCATGATTTGGCGGCTATGAGGAGGATGGACAAGCAAGGCTAAGGCAAGATGCCATTTGATAGGTTTAAGGGAGAGTATGTTCTAGGATTTTTAGGTGAATTTGATCCGATAAAGACCGAGAACTTGATTCAGAAGATAGAAAGGATGTTTGAGGCTATTGATTACTCTAAAGAGGAAAAAGTAAAGTTTGCCACGTATAAATTGGTTCGCAAGGCTATCTAATGGTGGGATGCCTAGTGCCACATTTTGGGATAGGAGAATGAGGAAAATTCTTGGGATGTTTTCAAGGAGGCTTTTCTAAAAAAGTTCTTTCCATCCAATGTTTGGGAGATCAAATGAGGTTAGTTTAGTTGATTGTGGTAAGGAAACAAGACTGTGGTTGAGTATGACATTTAATTTACTAAGTTGTCCTAGTTTGCTCTGCGTCTTGTTGGGGATGAGACTCTGAGGGCTCTAAAATTTTTGCAAGGGCTAAATGATTCAATTACAAAGCAGCTGGTGCCCCTTCATTTGAGTACATATAACGAGGTGCTTGATCGGGCCTTACTAATTGAGTAGGACCAATTTTAGGAGAAGTATTTCCAGAGGAGATCGGAGCATCGAGGCTAGAGTTCGCGAGGTGGAGGCTCACATTCAAAGTATAGAGGCTAGGAGAAAGCGAAATTAGTTGGAGTGAAGTCTTCTCCTCCAAAGCCCCAATTTGTGGGATCTGCATGTGAATTTTGCAAGAAGAACCGTGTTAGGTGAGTTTGCTTCTGTCAGAGTGGAGCCTGTTTTAATTATGGCTAGATGGACCATCAAGCAAAAGATTGTCCATCTCTAAGAAGCAAGAGTTCAGATAAGAGGCCAATAGCTTTAGACAGAGCGTATGCAGCAGCCACCCATGATGCCAGAGAGAACACGTTTGTGGTTGAAGGTACTTCACAAATTTTTGACTATGGCTCATGTTCTGATTGATATCATGACTACGTATTTTCCAGTGGCCCTTAGATTTGTGTGTACCACTCCAATTTTTAAAAAGTGCTTTAATTGTGTCTACCTTGGTGGATAAATCAATGATAACTAATATTGTGTGTCCCCGATGTTTGGTTTGGGTTAGTGGCTATAAATTGTTGGCTGATTTGATTATATTAGATATACCAGACTTCTATGTTATCCTGAGATGAATTGGCTAGTGTGTTATCATGCTACGGTGGACTGCTTTCATAAATCTATTTTGTTTTGCATTTTCGGGTATGAATCCTTTGAGTTTTAAGGTCGAATTGGAAAGGAAGCTATGGGATTAATTTTGGCTCTTCATGCAAGCCATCTAAAACATGAAGGGTGCCAAGCTTATGTAGCATATGTGACCACTTCGAGGAGTCATTCGATGTGGTTAAGAATATTTTAGTTGTTTGTGAATTTGAAGATATTTTCTTTGAGGATTTGTCTAGCTTGCCTCCAAATTAGAAAATTAAATTTTCTATTGATGTGATTTCAAGGTCAGTGTAGATATCAAAGGCTAGTTATATAATGGTCCTAAGTTGAAGAAATTAAAATGGCAGTTGTAGAATTTGTTGAAAAAATAATTTATTCAGCCTAGTGTTTCACTGTGGGGTGCTTCTGTGCTATCTATGAAGAATAAAAATGGTTCGATGAGATTATGTGTCCATTAATGAGAGTTGAACAAGATTCCAATAAAAAACAAGTATCCCCTCCTTATGATTGATGATTTGTTTGATTAGTTGCAAGTATCTTGTAATATCCCATATTTTTATTAGATTATTTAATATTAATTATAATTTTAAATAATTTGGATGTTGTAAAAATTAATTTAATATTGTAAAATTTGAAAGGATATTATGATCGGTTGGGTTAGCGCCCTAGGTGCGTCCATGTTGTCACCCAAATATTCATTTGGATTTTAAAATAAAAGAAAATAAAAATATAAAATAATATAATGATAATATATATAATATATATTTTTTAAACTAAAATATTAGAAATAGGATAAGGACAGCGTCGAGAAGAGAGAAGGAGAAAGCGGAGGGGGGAATAGAGAGGAGAGAGGGGAGAGGAGGCCGGTCCGTGACCGCTGTTGCTGCCATCACTGGGGCTCTTGACATCGGGAATGGAAGCCGGCAAAGCACTCTCCATGATGCTATCCTCAATGTTGTACTTCAGAGTTCGTAGAGGACGGAATCGAGAGACAAAGCTAAAATGGCCGTTGTCCGTTTGCCACCGTTTTCGAAAGAAATCAGTAAAATTAAGATAAGTAAATCCTTTCATTCTCTTTGTGGATGTTGATTTTGGGGTTACATGTGATAATTTTGTGAAACATTGGTTGAATAGGGAGAATTTGGGTGAAAAGGGGCACTGGTAGGGTTACGACCGAAGGAGAGAGAGAGGGCACCATGGGTGATGCCACCGTCTATCACTGTTGCTGCCATCTGGTGCTGCCATTGCTACCTCCATCATTGCCCATTGCTGGAGCCACCGCTACTGCAGGAGGTGCACGAAGAAGGAGAAACGTGAAGAGAGAGAAAGAGAGATAACGGGGGAGGCATAGGCAGCGCATGAGGTGGAGAGAGAAAGTGTCGATTTGGGTAGTTCAGGACTTCCTTTCTTCAGATCTGCAAAATATGATGTCAAGATAAGTATCTGTTAAACCCTTCTTTGGTATAATTTAGCATTTGATTTATTTTGGATACTATTTAGAATTTTTACTAACTTGTATTATTTTTTTATACACCTGATGTGTTTATTTTGGACATGCATGTATAGTTCATTGGATAATTTAGAAATTTTCGGACTGAATTTTATGATTTTTGGAGAGTTTAATATTTTTCTAAAAGCCTAAATAATTTATAAAAACTGTATATTTTATATCAGTATATTTATATGAAAATGAACATGAAACTTTACATTGTCATGTATTTTCACATGCACGTCTCAGGTTGTGGTTACTACATTTGAATTTAAAAATTGAACACTCTAGCCAGCTTCCGACGAGAAGATATTGTTATTTAGAAATCCCTTTCCTGCAGTAGGAAAGGTTTGGAGTAGTGACTCTTCCAATTTGGATAATTTGACTTGACCTTAGAATATATTCAGACGTCCTAATATATCCGATAAACTTGAGTATTGCACCCAAAATTGCAAGTGGCAAAACATAATGAGCAACCTTATTATGGGTATAGAGTACATGGATTTTAGCCTAAGGTTACCGAGATTATGTATAACCCTTTTTCAAATTAGTCTTTCAATAATCAGAACCTAAATTTCGTACATAATTTATATTTTTGCATTGATTGGTATTGGAATTTGATTTAGATATGGATTTTTGGACTTAAATTTGAGTTTTTTCGATTTTGCCCATAGTTGGGCCTTGGTATGTCTCGTACAAATGATTTTGACTATATGTCTTGATTTGGATATTTGAAATATTTATTGTGACGCTGCTTCGATTTCTGCACACGCTATTGAATCATCCGACTATCAAATTCTGCCCCAAATCACAAGCTGATCGAGCCTTGGATTTGGGCTTAGACTTGGACTTAAATTTAGACTCGGATCGACATCGGCTTTGAAATTGATCCGGATCACCTCTGTTTTGATAATATATATATATTTATGTATATATACATCCTGACGAGGGCTATTTTTAAAATTTGGACATTTGTTTGGATTTAAACATTTGATTTGAGTACAAGACTACCATTAGATTTTAAAATTTAAATTTTGGATTTCTATTGGATTTGTCTTATCGGAGATTTGGATTTATTCTGTAATTTGACTGAATTTTCATACATTTGACATTCTTTCTAATTCATTGGACTCATTTTGTATAAATATGAACTCGTTGAGCGCTTAGCTCACGTTTTTTATTTTGTCCCTTCAGAGTAAAAGGTTCAGGCGCATTGTAGAAGTATGGACGTAATCTATCACCTATTCATTTGATTTGGTGAGTTTTAGTTTGTTATTGTTTAAATTAAAATTTGAGGTGATTGTATTTTGAAATTTGGTTGGGCATAGGCCCATGGATATATATATTCTGAAAATAGTTGGGATATTTTATTATGTCTGATTCATGATTTTAGTTAATCTATTACCTCCCTTACAATGATTGTAGGGCAGGTCATATTTATATTGTCCGGATGGTTGTCCGATGAGATCTTGTGAGAATTTAATTTTATTGAGTTGCATATTTTGATTTATCACATCCGAATTTTAGGATTTAGTATTATTTATTTAAAATTATTTGGGATTTTAAATTTTAAAAATTATAATTAATTATTTAAATTGACATACTTGGTTCGGATTCATGACAGAAGTGGTATAAAAAAAATCATAAGGAGAGGTACCTTAGGTTATTTTGGATAAATAATTTGCTGAACATTTTGGTATGATAAGTACTACCTTTGATTGATAATAAAAAAAAATTGAGTTGTGGAGGTTTGGGTTTGAATTATGAGGTCGAATCGTAGAGGTTTGGGTATGGATTTGAAGGATAATAATCTGATAATGATGAGTCGCACAAGTGTCATAATGTATGGCTTGATATAGTAGTTGAATTAGAATTTTATTTGGTTTCTGTTATATGTGGAGATTTTCTTGGATTTGCAATTCTGGAAGAGTATTAGTCTAAGATAGAGTTGGTCCGAAATCTCATAAAGTAGAAGGAGGTTTTAGTCGGAAGAGTGGTATGTGATAGAGCTGGTCAGTCCGAAATCTCGTGGAGTAGAAGGAGGTTTTGGCCGACTAGATGTAGGCGAGCCGATAGTGGGACTTTCAGCACCTTATTTTGGGCCAGGAAAATGAGGAGATCATTTGGAATGTCTCTTCGGAGACATCCAATAAAATTGAAACGATACAGAGAAGACTAGTATGGCTCTCCCCATGGATGGCATGCATAAAGCGAGATGTGATCGTTGTGTCCCTGTGAAGGAATGAAGATTTGTCAAAATTAGAAGCCGCATACAAAGATGAAGAAGGTTATGTCAAGTCAACTTGTTTCTCTTCGCAAGAGAAGTTGTAGAATCTTATTGGACAACCTTTACCAAATAAAAGACATAAAGTGCAAGTCTACTTTCGTTGGCAGTGAAGATACTGATCGAGTAGATATTAAAAGTTACAGTTGGGATAGGAGGAAGACTAAAGGATTGCCCATTTTCACTCATTGTTGTGATCGGGTGGATAATCATTCCCATAAATTTTTCATCACTGAAGAATCAATAGATGAAGAGTTCGAGGTTCGACCTTCTAAAGCAATTCTAAGGAAGAGGTTGAAAAATTTGAAAGATGTGTTAAAGCAGGATAATAGCTGAGGACTTCAAGATTCAATTTGGAAGCAGTCAGTGTTATTCCGACCTTGGACTCATAGTGAGGAGCTAGATCACGCTTTATTGATCAAGTAGGAGCAGCTCTAGGAGAAGCATTTCCAAAAGAAATTAGAGTTCAAAAGATGAACTCGTTTACCTCCAAAGGACAAGCTAAAAGAAAGCCAGATGAAGCAATGTTTTCCTCCCTGAAGTTTAAGCTTGTAAGATCAGCTTGCAAGTTTAGTGGGAAGAAGTGCATGATACGAGTTTGCTTCATCAGAAATGAAGTCTGCTTCAAATTACAGCCAGATATACCATTTATCAAAGAATCATTCGAATCCCAGACATCCGGACAGGAGTCAAGACGGTTTTAGACGATTCCAAATGGAACATTTGCAGTTATAGCTCTTGAAGTTAGAGTCGAATCTTCAGTCATGGAAGACTTTTGGTAATACCGTTCCATTCTGCATTTTGAGATATGAGTCTTCGAAGTTCCAATGAAGGATCAGTAAGAAGGCTTGAATGTTGATTTTCGACATTGCAAGTGGTCATTTGCAAGTTGAAGATGTTTTTCTAGAGGTTTGATTTGCATGGTTCTCGGATCAAGAGATCAAGTTTGTTTTTAATGTTGTGCTCGAATCTGCGCCTGTTTTGAAGGTTCCTTATGGGATGGTTCCATTTGAGTTGAAGAAATCGAGGCAGCAATTGTAGAATCAGTTAAGAAAGGTTTTGTTTGGCCAAGTGTCTAGGCGTGTGGTGATTCAGTGCTCTTCAATGAAGAAAGATTGATTGACGGGTTTATGTTTGAATTGTCTGAGAATGAAAAATGTATCCCCCCCAATAATCGATGATTTGTTTGATCTATTCCGAGAAGTTTGGATTTTCTTTAAGATTGAGCTGTATTCGATGTATCCTTATTTGACGGAACGGATTTTTTTTTTGCATTCCGCCAGCGACCTCCCAAAACTGTTACCAAGGTTTCGATGATCTGGTCCGGGCCGGTCATGCCTCCCAATCACAGGATCATAGATGCCATCTAGGACCCTTACTCGATATCCACAAAATATGTAACTGAAGCCAATCTAATAACCTGCCAAAGCATTTACATTCACACTCATAAAGTCGGGACTTAAAAATAGAAGTATACTTAAAATCTGAATTTAAAAAGGGGGAGTACACTTACTTTAGAAATATTCTTAAAATCTAGGTTTAAAAAGGAAAGGTACACTTGCCTTACTGTTGATCACCTACTCCGACTGACTTGAAACTTTTTCTCCTTCTTTACTTCTTATCCTTCTTCCTCGCCAGAAATTTCACACCCGTCCCTTAATTGGAGCTCAATATATAAAGAGGAGGGATTAGGTGGAGTAAGTGGGGTGGGTTACCTACTTGGTACTTCTCTTAAGGGTTTAGGTGGGAGTGAGTCGGGTAAGTTACCTACTTAGTACTTTCATCTAGAAGGTTAACGGGGTAGTTCACTTGCTCTGATTAGATTCGGATCTAGTTGGGACCTAACCGTCTAAACAATAAAGTTGGCCCTTGTCTTTAGTTTGCCCTTAGTTTATCCTGGTCAAAATTTTTGAATTCGGTAGTCAATTCTAGCTAGTCAACATTTTCTTCAAGGTCGGTCAACATTTCTATTGGTTAACTTTTTCAGTCAACGCTTCTTACTCTAATCCGGCCAACTTTTACTCAAAGCCGACCAACGTTTCTTTTCTCTTATTCAAGGTCGGTCAATATTTCTAAAAATCAGACAACCCTTCGGTCAACCTTTCGGTCAACATCTTGACGCCGGTCAACGTCTTGACATTGGCTACCATCTTGACCCTGGTCAACATTTTGACACCGGTTAACATTTTGATTACCATTAGTTTTGGTCTTCCAGAGGTGTAAGGCCACTCCGGTTTAAGTTGAAATCAAAACACTCCGGTTTTTAAGTGGCAATATTTTACTTTAATTTTAAGCTTGTTTGATTTCGGGATCTCACAATTCTCCCCTACTTAAAGAAATTTTATCCCTGAAATTTAAATAAAATTATTACCTTATCAAACAAGTGGGGATACTTGCTCTAGATTTCTTCTTCTCGTTCCCATGTGGCTTTTTCAAGGGAGTGATTCTCCAGAGCACTTTTACCAGGGGAACCGTCCTTGTACGCAGCCTTTGCTCTCTCTGGTCGAGAATTTGCAGTGGCTCCTCAACATAGGATAAATCCTTATTGATTTCCAAGGGTTCGAATTCAATTATGTGTGTAGGATCGTAAACATACTTCCGGAGTATGGACACATGGAACACGTTATGTACTTCTGTTAGACTTGGCGGTAGTGCTAATCTGTAAGCTACTTCTCCGATCTTTTGTAGAACCTCAAAAGGACCAATAAATCGTAACTTGAGTTTACCCTTCACTCCAAATTGCAATGTTCCCTCGGATGGTGAGACTTTCAGAAAAATAAAATCTCTGATCTCAAAGCTCAATTCTGTCCTCCTTTTATTCGTATAGCTTTTCTATCTACTTTGAGCAATCTTCAAATTATTATAGATCAGTTTAATTTTCTCAGCCGTTTCCTTTACGATTTCTAGACCCAAAATTCTTTTATCTCTGGGTTTCTTCCCGGTGAATCGCGAACTGTATTTCCTTCCATATAGAGCCTCAAAAGGCGCCATGCTGATACTAGCTTGATAACTGTTATTATAAGCAAATTTTGTCAGTGCCAGGTAAGTATCCCAAGTGCCTTTTATTTCTAATATAAAAGCCCTTAATATATTTTCAAGAATCTAGATAGTTTGCTCAGACTGGCCATCCATTTGAGGGTGATAAGCAGTACTAAATTTCAATTCAGTCCCCAGTTCTTCATGCAAACTTTTCCAAAACCTTGAGACAAAACGGGGATCCCCATCAGAGACAATGGAGGTAGGAATTTCATATAGTTTCACGATCTCGTTCACATATAGCTGAGCCAGCTTATCACGCGAATAGGTATCCTGATTGCCAAGAAGTGGGCTAACTTTGTTAACCAATCAACTATAACCCAAACAGTATTGTGATTTCTAGGAGTCCTTGGCAGACCCGATACAAAATCCATAATAATATCTTCCCATTTCCAGCTTGGGATCAGCATTGGCGGTAACAACCCCGAAGATTTTCTTCTTTTCGGCTTCAATTGCTGACATACGAGGCATTCTCCACATAGGCCATGATGTCCCTCTTTATGTTCCTCCACTAGAAAGTTTTCTTCAAATCTTGATACATTTTATTTGTTCTGGGGTGGATGGTATATCTAGACCGATGAACTTCCTTTAGAATCTTTTTTTTTTAACTCCTTATCATCTGGCACACATAAACAGTCCTAAACCTCAATATTCCATCCGTTCGGATACTGGATTCAACTCGGGACTCCTTACTCAAGTTACTTGCAATTTCTATAATGAATGGATCATTAACTTGCTTCTTCTTAACTTCACTAACAATCTCAGGTTAGATCTAAAGATAAGACAGGAGTATCTTATTGCCCTTAGCATATCACTGGACATCACATTGCTTCGGATAGTCTAATAATTTCATTTGCTTGATTTGCAATCGAGCCACAATTCCTGACCGTCAACTAATGCATCCGCAACTATATTAGCCTCTCTAGGCTTATACTGTATCTCACAGTCGTAATCCTTTAAGAAATCAAACCACCTCCTTTGCCTCATGTTAAGCTCCTTTTGGAAAAACAGATACTTCAGGCTTTTATAATCAGAATACACAAGAAAATTTTTACCATACAGGTAATGCCTCCAAATTTTTAAGGCAAACACCACGGCAGCTAGCTCTAAATCATGGGTAGGGTAGTTCTTTTCATTCATCTTTAGTTGCCTAGACACGCAAGCTACCACCCTACCGTCTGCATCAACACATATCCCAAGCCCGCCTTAGAGGCGTGAAAGTACACCTCATAGCCTCCTAACCCTTCTGGAATCACCAATAGTATAGTAGTAGTCAGGCGATCCTTTAGCTCCTAAAAACTCTGATCACACTCCTCAATCCATTCAAATTTAACTTTCTTCTTCAGTAATCGAGTCGGGGGCATAGTAATCTGTAAAAAGTTTTTCACAAATCGCCAGTAGTAGCCTGCCATGCCCAGAAAGCTTCTAACCTTGGTTATAGAAGTCGGCCTACTCCAGTTAGTAACAGCCTCTACTTTTTTTGGATCCACAGAAATGCCACCATTGGAAATTACATGTCCCAAGAATATCACCTTCTCCTACCAGAATTCACATTTTCCCAACTTAGCATATAACTTTTTCTCACAGAGCACTTGAAGTACTATCCTTAGATAGTTTCATACTCCTTATAGTTCTTTAAATAGATTAGAATATCATCAATAAAAACTACCACAAATTTATCCAGATACTGCCTGAACACTCTATTCATCAGATTCATAAAGGCAGCAGGGGCGTTCGCACGCCCAAAGGGCGTAACAATGAACTCATAGTGGCTGTATCTCGTCCAAAAAGCAGTTTTGGCCACATCCTGCGGCTTAATCCTCAACTGATGATAATCGGACCTTAGATTAATCTTTGAGAATACCTGAGATCTTTGCAATTGATTAAACAAATCATCAATACGCGGTAGAGGATGTTTATTTTTTATCGTAATTTTGTTTAATTCACGATAATCAACACAAAGACGTAACGACCTATCTTTCTTTCTTACAAATAACACCGGTGCTCCCCAAGGAGACACACTCAACCTGATAAAATCCTTGTCTAACAGCTCCTGTAATTATAATCTTAGCTCCTCTAACTCAGCAGGGGGCCATCCTATAAGAGGTCTTAAAAACTGGACTGACACTCGAAACAATAGAGATCTCAAACTCAATCTCCCAATGATGATGCAATCCAGGAAACTCCTTAGAAAATACATCCTTAAAATTGTAGATGACTAAAATGTTCCTAGCCGGCACCTTATGACTCTTAGTGGTGCAAGCATAAGCCAAGTAAGCTTTACATCCATTTCTCACCAAGTGTTTGGCATGCAAGGCCGAGATCAACATCGGCATCTCCTTCTTCCTAATGCCTTGGAAGAAAAAGGTTTCCATCGCAGGGATCTTAAAATAAACCCTCTTCATAAAGCAATCAATGGTGGCATGGTTTTTAGCTAGCTAATCTATTCCTAATATCACGTCAAAACCTCCAATGTTTAGTAATACCAAATCCACAATTAAACATTGCCCATCTATTTCCATTACGCATCCAGGATATACAACATCAGTAATTATAGGGAATCTAATAGGGGTACACTCAGATAATTCATAATCCAATGTGTAAGGGGTAGTGGCAATAAGGTACGCAATTTGTGGAGAAACAAAGGAGTGGATAGATCCTGAGTCAAATAAGATAGATGTAGGAACTCCACAAACAGAAAGAGTACCTTCCATGACATTTGACGATCTGCCGGTTCCTAAATAGTGACTACGAAGGCCTTAGTCGGAATAGTAGGCTTTCTCCCCTCTAGTCTCGGTCAATCCTTGATCAGGTGGCCTTACTGTCTGCATTTGAAACAAACTCCTGTCATCCGGTGGCACGCTTGCCCCGAATGCATCCTTCCACAGGTGGTGCAGTGCATAGCCGACGTCCTTGAATCAGTCATCGACTGAGTCGGCACAACACCCTTTCCTTTATCAGTCGTCCTTATCTTCTTGGATGATCCAAAAGATCCCCCAGCAGGTCCGACACTAACGCTTGCCCGGCTAGCTGCCCTCTTTGCGTAAAATTTCTCTATCTCCACTTCTTTTTTGTAAATGACTACTCTATCAAGTATGTCGGCATACGTCTCAAGTTTTAATGTGGACAGTTATTTTCTGATATCATCCCGCAGTCCTTGTTGAAACTTCTTCGCCTTTCTTAATTTGTCTTCTACATAATAAGGCTAGAATCAGGATAGCTCAGTGAATTTAGAATCGTACTCAGTCACCGACATACTCCATTGCCTTAATCTTTGAATTCCATCTCCTTTTTATCCCAAAGACTGAATGGAAAGTATTTCTCCAAAAAAGCTTCCTCGAACATATTCCAAGTGATCATCTCGTCGGGCACTCCTAGCACTCTCATCTTCATGCTCCACGAACTGTCCGCTTCGCCCTCCAACTTATATTAGGCGAAGGCGACCTTCTCTGGTACGTACACCTAATTACTGTAAATATTTTCTTCATCCTCTTTAGCCATATATCAACTTTTACCGGATCTAGCTTCCCCAAAAAGCCTGGTGCTCGCTCCGTCATGAACCAATCATACGTGGTTGGAGCCAGGATGGCCGGAGCTGGCTTAGTCGTAGGGACTGGAGCCTTATGCCTGTACTCAACATACTCCACTACGTTGGTCATTCTTTCTAATAAATCTATATAGGCAGCCTTCCGATCATGGGGTGTATTACAGCCATTCCTTCTTCCTCTTCTACTAGCCATCCTAAAATCAAGACAGGCACGATATTATAATTCCAAAAAATATCCATCAGCTCATTAAAATTGAACCTAGCCTAGGATCCAAGCTTCTTTAGGACTCTAGTCGCCTAAGTTACCCTGGCCTACTTCTTAAGGAAATTCAGTATGAAGATTCAAACCTATGCTTCCGCATTCTTAATCGATCAATTCCTAAGGCATCTCATCTCTATGATACCAATTGTGACGAAATGAATTTTTTTTTCTTGCATTCTGCCAGCGACCTCCCAGAACTGTCACTAAGGTTTCGATGATCTGATCCGGGCCAGTCATGCCTCCCAATTATAAAATCACAGATGCCATTTAGGACCCTTACACGATATCCACAAAATATGTAACGGAAGCCAATCTAATAACCAGCCAAAACATTTACATTCATACCCAAAAAACTCATTTATGCATACATAGTCATAAAAGTCCAATTAAAAAAATTCATGTATTTCAACCGGATCATTACAATAAAACTACTTCCAGGTAACTCCAAAATATACTTCCGAGTCCTTAGAAGCATTCAGACGGAGCTCTAGTCACTCCATCTCGTCAGGCAAGAGCTCTATAATTTCATCTGGAGGGGAAAAAAATCAAAAATAGTGAGTCGAAGCTCAACAAGGTACATGCATATTTTTCGTAAAGCATTTATGTTGTAAGGCAGGATACGGTATATATATAACATGAATATTATAAAATAACAGTTGACCAGATCATGGCAGATACATAATGCAAAAGTAATCAGGAAAGTCGGAGTAGTTAGTTCTGAAAATCGGGATGAAAAACAAAGTCGGTCTTATTATGGAAATTTCTCTTATTCTTTTTATCGGTAAAGGACATCACTAGCGGATGGGGCAATAATTGAGAATAGATTGTGCACATCTCCTCACAATTACGGCAATACCTCCTTGTATAAAGTCCCAAGGATTGCTCTCACTTCCTCCTTGTATAAAGCCCCGAGGACGGTCCTAACTTCCTCCTTGTACAAAGCCCCGAGGACGGCTCTCTTTTGTTATCCTCGATTACCACCATGTTCTAAGGCATGCCGGATAACTTTATCTCCCTGTGCTAAAGTCCGATCTTATTTATCTTATCATAAAGTTGGTTCACTTTTTCTTTAGTTCACATTCCGGACTGGCACAAAGCTTTCGGTCGTCATATTACAAAGCCAATTTTAAATTTATTTTTCTTATTCTGGTCAAATATAAAGACTTTCAATTGACATGAAGTTGGTTTCAAATCCATAAATCTCATTCCGGTCAATATTTCTTTATTATATCATTATGACTCAAAGCCGGTCTACTTCTCTATTTTTATACAATTGAAGTTCAATCATAAGTTGAGCAGAAAGCAAAAAGTAGAAAGTAGAAATCATGAATTAACCATGAAATCAAAATCATATTTTTAATCCAATCGTATAGCAAGTATGACATCAGAGATACAGCTTGTCAAGAAGTAATTAAAACGATAAGCCTAATATACTATGTGCTGAAGTATTTTTAAATCTGAAGACAACACTTGTAATTTTTCTTAAAGCCAGGACTTGAAAACAGAAGTATACTTAAAATCTGAATTTAAAAAGGGGGAGTACACTTGCCTTAGAAATATTCTTAAAATCTGGGTTTAAAAAGGAAAGGTACACTTGCCTTACTATTGATCGTCCACTCCGACTGACTTGAAACTTTTTCTCCTTCTTCACTCCTTATCCTTCTTCCTCGACATAAATTTCACACCAGTCCCTCAATTGGAGCTCAGTATATAAAGAGGAGAGATTAGAGGGAGTAAGTGGGGTGGGTTACCTACTTGGTACTTCCCTTCAGGGGTTAGGTGAGAGTGAGTGGAGTAAGTTACCTACTTAGTACTTTCATCTAGAAGGTCAACAGGGTAGTTCACTTACTCTGATTAGATTCGGATCTAGTTGGGATCTAACCATCTAAACAACAAAGTTGGCCAATGTCTTTAGTTTGCCCTTAATTTATCTTGGTCAAAATTTCTGAATTCAGTAGTCAATCCTAACTAGTCAACATTTTCTTCAAAGTCGGTCAACTTTTTCGGTCAATGCTTCTTACTCTAATCTGACCAACTTTTACTCAAAACTGGCTAACGTTTCTTTTCTCTTATTCAAGGTCGGTCAACATTTATAAAAATCTGTCAATCCTTCGGTCAACCTTTCGGTCAACATCTTGACGTTAGTCAATGTCTAGACGTTGCCAGCATCTTGACCCTAGTCAACATTTTGACACCAGTCAACATTTTGATTACCATTAGTTTTGGTCTTCCAGTGGTGTAAGGCCACTCCGGTTTAAGTCGAAATAAAAACACTCCGGTTTTAAGTAGCAATATTTTACTTTGATTTTAAGCTTCTTTGATTTTGGGATCTCACACCTTAATTGAGAATTATATTGGACGATGTGCATAGGACAACTTTCAGGTCAATATGTGGCCATTGCAAAATTTTCATTGTGCCTTTGGATTGTTGAATATTTTAGTGTCTTTTATGGATATTATAAATCTAATGTTTGACCATATTTGGGTTAATTGTGGTAGTTTTGTTAATGATGTTTTAAATTATTTGAAAAATTTTGAAGAGTATGAATTATGGTTGGAGAAGATATCATTTTGGGTCATATGTCTCTTAAGGTTACATTTTGGAATACAAAAATATAAAAGTAGTGGTAAAAAAAAAAAGAATGACCGGCTAAGGTTGTGAGAGTGTGGGATTTCTTGGACTTGGCTGAATTTGGTAAGAAAATTGTTGGAAGTTTCTTGACGATTAGAGTGTCATTAGCGTCAGTTTTTTTGATCCCTAATGGATCTGAAGGATTGGTAGTGCTTAGTGATACTTCAACAAAAAATTTGAATATGTTTTGATTCTACATATTGGGTGCCTTATCTGAGACAAGTTTGGGATGTGGCGCAGTCTAGAGGATTTGGCGTGAAGATACTATAGCGAGGATGCCAATAGGAAGGCTTGGGCCAGAGGGATTTCGTCTCTTTGTTGTCAAGATTGAATTTTGAACGGAGCATCATGAAAATATATAAAGATTAGAGATGAACTTCCTTTTGAATGAGGCATCATGAAAACGGATGTGATCGAGTCAGCAACCTCGAGCCTATGGTGCAAAGTATTTTTTTTTCCAATTGTACGTTCGAGAGGAAGTATGTTATTGAGAATTATCTCTTTGAGTTTCAGCTGATTAGATAGAAGTTCAAAAACAAATGAGGTTGTCAGTAATTATGGTTGAGTTGGAGTGATCCAAGCTCATTGAGAATGTCAAAGACTCTCCACCTAGTGGATTGGAGAGAGAGTTTGATGACGATTTGATCTCGAGTCAAAGCCAATAGGCTGAACATGAAGTAGCAAATCGTGACTTCCATGGCAAGCTATATCCGTGCCTAAGGAAGGAAATCGATTAGAGGAAACTTTTGAGATTTTATTTTGAGTCTGCCTCAAACAATAAAGGATTTGATGGCCATTTGGATGAAAATGAGCTAGCATATGATGGATGAGCTGATGAAGTCGGCTTATTACTTGCTTATTAAGATATCATTTCCGAGATTGACCGTTGGTATATTGTCGAGATGTGAAGATTGTAAGGTATTCCTATTTCGAGGCTTTTGATTTGATTTGAGGATAATGATTGATTAGAGTGGCACAGCGAAAGCGTGTGAACTCATGGCTATCGACAATAAGATTTAATTTGAGGCTTGAAGTAGGAGATTAGATTTGTAATTTGATTGGAGGTTCGAAAAGAGTAGTCAGATGTTTTTGGAAGCATCTTGAAGAGAAGAATTCTGAGTTTTAAAGTTGAATGATAGTCTGAAGTGGAGGTTGTATTGAGACATTCGAAGTTTTTCAGCAAATTAGAGAAGTGGTATTCAGATTGGCCTTACTTCTGAATTTGATGGATAGATATAATATGGTTTATTCGATTGATCATTCGTACGTGTTTGGGTTGTAATTGTTTTGATCGATGAAAGTATTTTAGGTTTAGGTTGTGGTTTTGATTTTTTAGGATAAGAATAATTTGGCACAGAGGAATAAGATGTTTCCATTGATCATTATGCTTTCGAGGAATTTTCGAGTCAAAAAAGTGTTAAGGGATCTTAAGGATAAGTCCGGAAGAATATCCCTATTTGTTGAAGACATGATTTGGAGAAATCATTTGATTGAGGAAGTCTCTTAAGAAGACTGAATATGAAGTTTAGAATAATATTATCATTGTAAGATAATCGAGGTTAAGATCGAGATGCATAAATTTCGAGGCTGAAATTTTTATAAGGAGGAGAGAATGTAATATCCCAGACTTGTATTCAGATTAATTTAATATTAATTATAATTTTAGATAATTTAAATATGATAAAAATTAATTTAATATTGTAAAATTTAGAAGAATATTACGATCGGTTGAGATGGCGTCCGAGGTGCGCCCATATTGTCACCCAAATATTGATTCGGAATTTGGAATAAAAAATAAAAAATATAAAATAATAATAATAATACTAATAATAATAATAATAATATATTTTAAAGCAAAACAAAAAAAAAGAAAAAAAAAAATAGAAACAGGATAAGGACGCCGCCGGGGAGAGGGAAGGAGAAAGAGGAAGGGGGAGAAGAGAGGAGAGAGGAGGTCGGTGCACGACTGCTGCCGCAGCCATTGTCGGGGCTCTCGACGCCAGGAATGGAAGCCGGTGAAACACTCTCCATGATGCTGTCCTCAATTTTGTGCTCCGAAGTTCATAGAGGATGAAATTGGGAGCCGAAGCCAAAACGGCCGCCATCCATTCGCCGTCGTTTTCAAAAGAAATCAGTGAAAATAAGTTAAGTAAATCTTTCCATTCTCCTTGTGGATGTTGATTTTATAAAATAATTTATAAAATACTATATATTTTATATCAATATATTTGTATGAAAATCAATATGAAACTTTGTATAGACCGAACATTTTCACATGCACGTGGCGGGTTGTGGTCACTACATTTGGATTTGAAACTCTGGCTAGCTCCCAACGGGGAGATATTGTTATTTAGAAATCCTTTTCGTCGGTAGGAAATGTTTGGAGTAGTGACCCTTTCCATTTGGATAATTTGACTTAACCTTAAAATATATTCGAACTTCCTAATATATCCGACAAGTTTAAGGATTGCACCCAAAGTTATGGGTGGCAAAACATAGTGAACAACTTTGTCTATAGGTATAGAGTACATGGATTTTGGCCTAAATAATTAGAATCCAAATTTGGTGCATAATTTGTATTTTTGCATTGATTGGTATTGGACTTTGATTTGGATATAAATTTTTGGACATGAATTTGAGTTTCGTCGATTTTACACATAGATGGGCCTTGGTATGTCTCGTACAAATAATTTTGACTATATATTTTGATCCTGATATTTGAAATATTTATTGTATCGCTATTTTGACTTCTACGCACGCTATTGGATCATCCAACTATCGGATTCTATCCCAAATCACAAGCTGATCGGGCCTTAAATTTGGACTTGAATTCAGACTTGGATTTGGACTCAGATCGACATCGGCTTTGGAAGTGGTCTGGATTACCTCTATTTTGGTTATATATATATATATTTATTTATATATATATACGTCCCGACGATAACTATTTTTGAAATTTGAACGTTTGTTTAGATTTAGATATTTGATTTGAGTACAAGACTACCATTTGGATTTTAAAATTTTGACCTTCGCTTTATATTGGATTTGTATTATCGATCATTTTGATTTATTTTGTAATTTAATTGAATTTTCATTCATTTGACCTTTTTTCTGATTCATTAGACTCATTTTGTCTAAATATGATACTTGTTGAGTGCTTGGTTCATGTTTTTTATTTCGTCCATTTAGAGTAGAAGGTTTGGATGCATTGCAGAAGTATGGACATAATTTGTTAGCTATTCGTCCGATTTGGTGAGTTTTAGCTTGTTATTGTTTAAATTGGAAATTGAGATGATCGTATTTTGAAAATTAGCTGGGTATAGGCCCATGGATATATATATATTGGAAATAGTTGAGATATTTTATTATGTCTGATTCATGATTTTAGTTAATCTATTACCTCCCTTACGATGATTATAGGGCAAGTCGTATTTATATTATCCGAATGGTTGTCCAATGAGATCCTGTGATAATTTAATTTTGTTGAGCTGTATATTTTGGTTTATCACACCGAATTTTAAAATTTAGTATTATTTGTTTAAAATTATTTAGGATTATTAAATTTTAGAAATTATAATTAATTATTTAAATTGATCTATTTAATCAGAGTTCGTGACATATCTCAAGAATTCTCTGAGATTGATTTGTGATCGGGGTATCATCAGTTAATAATTAAGCGGGAGGATGTTTCGAAATGTATACACACACACATATATATATTTGTTTATTTATTTATTTAATGAGCTTCCAATGAAATTGGATTACATCCTCAACTCCACTCTCTAAAGTTTGACATACACGATCACATTACATGGTACACAACACATTCATATGCACACACAGTGCTAGCACCCACACCCACACTGCCAACACACACTACACACACTTAAATACGCACGCAAGCAGCACACACACGTAGCAGCAGCACACACACGACTGCACACATATGGCAGCACCACTTCACACTGCTAGCACACACCCACTGCCAGTAACACACCATACTAGCAGTTTACACCAAGCCACACACACACACGGCCACTCATACCCACGTTGCCAAATTTTACCCCCCCACACACAACAGTTCTCTCTCACACACATACACTGAATACACATCTTTATACTAATATTCTTGTATCCCAAGCTCCGTATTTACCCACCATTGCCATACTCATTTCTTAAAATAGAGCATAGCTCTCTGTTTATTCACATTTCGTCTAATTTTCATCAAAATAAAGGAAATCTCAACTTTCATCTTCAAATATGCAATTATAACAAAATTCCATAAATTATTAAGCCCCAATTTCAATGACAACCCTTAAATTTCTTGTTTCAGTGTCATCGAGTCATGGCTCTGTTTCACCCATTTCATTATTAGACATCAACTACAGTTGATTCTCCACAAATTTCATCACACACGTAAGAAATTATAATGGGTTTACTCACTAGAGAGGAAGGTCACGAAATTACTTACAAAGGAGTCATAAATTAATTTGCCTGATTTGCGACGACACTGTAGCTACGGCGATAAATACCGACAGTGGCGGCTTTGAACAGCCTCAGTGATAATCCCTTTGGCACCAATTAATGACAGCGGTAATAGCAGTAGACTTCCAACTACCTTTTTCGTACTATTTCTCTCTTTGATTTTGCCCGTAACTGCTAGAAGAATAAGAAGAAGGCAACATTTTTAAAGAGAATGAGAGCAACTAAAAGGGAGAAAAATGAGGCTGGTAAGCGAGAGGAAGAAAGAACGTGGTTTTCCAACGGATTGGCTGGAGAAAAGGAAGTTGTCATGGAGCAAAATCAGCCAGTGTTCTCTCCCTCTCTCCTCTCATTCTTCCTTCATTTCTTTTTCTCTTTCCTTTTTCTTTCTTTATTTTCCTCATTTTTCTTTCTTTTCTTTTTGTTGGGATCCATTATCCGGGGGTCCTAAAATTAGTATGGGAATTGGACGAGCGTTTTTACCCGAGAGGTCCAAGTTGCCATGCGCCCGGGATCTCATTCAACGCGATATGGCCGAGAGCTTTCTTTGGACGCGTGAAGCCAATAGTACGTGGACTCAGTCGGACTACAAAGTAAGACAGTAAGGGACGAGGAATGTTGTCCGAGCATGCCAACTCAGCTACTTCACAAACTACCAAGGAATGCGTAAATCCCGCTACATGCCACCGCCGTCATCAGCAATCCCCAGAGCATGCCCTGTCACCTCAAAATTGACATTCCTGGCGCAGCATGGCCATTGGCGGCGTCAGCTCACCAAACACGCCAGCGTGCCTGACACAGCATGGCTGTGTCAGCAGAGTTGGTAGCCGCCCTCCCGGTAGGCCTTAGTAGCCTCATGGGCATTCCCAACGGCTACATTTTGTCCCTATAAATACTCACTTAAGGCATTTCAAAGAGGGATCTTGGCTGGCGAGTAAAAAAGCTCAAGAAGAGATAAAGAGTGTACTCAGAACCTTGTAACTTGTAAGAAACAACGGTCAACTAGTGAAAATCTTTCTCAGGCTCTCAGCCTCGTGGTTTTTCCCTCATTTCAAAGAGGGTTTCCCACGTAAAAACTTGCGTGTCCACTCTCTCTCACAACTCTCGCTCGCCCAAGAACAGTTCACTTATTCTCTTGTGTTGCGCTTGTTTCCGTCCGCCTGACGTCATCACACGTCAGCTACGTACGGCACTCGGACTCGAACGCAACATTGGCGCCGTCTGTGGGAAGGGGACAAAAAGCCAACTTCTCACTTTCCTAGACCACGTCTAACCACACATCGCAACTTTTACTTCTAAGCATCATAATATGGTGAGCACACAGCGCGAGCAAAGCGCGCCGCCTCGGCCGCGACTTCGGCAAAGAACAGGATGTCCCAAGCCCGGTGTGGGCATCGAAAACCATCCCGATCCCGGTTGTGCGGGGCTTAGCAACGAAAGTGGAAGAAATGTCAAAGGCCATCTTCGCCCTCGCGCCAAAGAGGACGAAAGGCGAAGGAGCCCTCCCGGGGCTCCGAGGCGGAAATATCTCGAAGGGGAGGAAGGAGGCGCGAGCGCCATATAGGGCGCCCGCCGTCGAGGAACAACCAAGGACGCAGGTCGCCTCAAGCGGCAGGAATCCTCGAGGACTAGAGGACCGCCTGGGTCCCCGATCCCAAGGTAATCAAGAGCACCATGCCCGAGAGGCAACGCATGGGCACGGGTCTAGAAGGACCCCTGAAAGACCAACAAGCCACCAGCCTAACGAATTGAGGCACCTCCTCAACGCGAGGAGAGCGACAGCTCCACCCCATGTGGAGGAAAAGTTGGAGAAAGTCTGGAACCGCGTATTTTGGGAGAGCAGCGGAGCGAGCATCCCCCAATCTCCGTTCACGACGGATGTTAGAACAAGGGCGCTGCCCCCAAAGTTCAAAATGCCAAACCTGGAGGCTTACGATGGGAGTGCTAATCCCATGGACCATCTTAACCTGTTCCGAGAGCATCTGAGCCTCCAGGGACTAGATGAGGCCACCATGTGCCAATGCTTCCCCCACGCCGAAGGGGACGCAAGAGTATGGTTTACGGGATACTGCGGGCTCCATTGGCACCTTTAGCGGCCTCAGCGCGGCATTTTGTCGCAGTTCGCCTCTAGTAGAAGGACGGAGAAACAGCCTTGGCATCTCACTCGCATGAAGCAGGGTGCCCGGGAGAGCCTAAGGGAATTCTTGGCCAGATTCGTGGCAGAGGCCAGGCAGATTCCGAAGCTGTCGGACGGAGTGAAGCTAAATGCTTTCTTATCTGGCCTGGAGGGGGTGCTTTCTTTAAGCATCTCATCCATAAGAGCCCTCACACCTTCAAAGAGGCCGAGGCCGTAGCAAGGGCCTACATAGCAGCGGAGGAGAGGCCAATGAAGCAAAGCGTCAGGAGAAGGGCAGTGCTACCGTTGGCCGTTGGAGATAAAGAGAAAGAAAGGGGACTTCATGATCCCCGTTTGTGTGAAGCACGGGAAGTTTGGCAGCCGTCCGAAGAGACGCGCCGCCGATCCACCTCACTCCTCTAAATGACACTCGCGCAAGAATGTACTAATGCAGATCGAGGAGAAGTTCGTCAGTGGCCGAAGCCACTCGGGAATCAGACGGAGGATCGGACAAAATCTGCGACTTCCACCGCTGCGGAGGTCACGCCATCGAAGTATGTAAGTCATTGCAGAGGGAGATTGAAGAGCTAATAAAGAGGGGGCACCTCAACCGTTTCCTGCAAAGACCCGGACAATCCTCCGGAGCAGCAGTCGAGTCTGAAGTGGAACCCCCAAGGAACCGAGTTGCAGCGGGGGTTGTGAACATGGTGTCAACCCGGCCGGCTGGGGAGAGCAGCCTGGAGCCCAGCGCCTCCAAAAGGCCGAGGACGAGTACTAGGGACGATATAATTTGCTTTAGCAAAGAGGATATGGCCCATGTAACTTCCCCCCATTGTGATCCTTTGGTTATGCTTATTTTCGTTTGAGGCCAGAGCCAATGACTACCATATGAAACGAGTCTTTGTTGATAATGGAAGTTCCCGAAATTTGCTTTATCTCGATGCCTACCTTAAGCTTGGACTAAAGAGACATCAAATGAAAGCCCCAGAGGGGCTGCTATATGGACTTGATAATGAGCCAGTCCCAATCCAGGGTATCGTGCAACTGGAAGTCACACTGGGAACGTACCCAAGGACGGCTTCAAAGGTCCTCACCTTTCTTGTGGTGGATCTCCCGTCCATTTACAACGTGATTCTCCGACGTCCGTGCCTTGCTACCTTTGAAGCGGTGACTTCCATCCCGCATTTAAAGATGAAGTTTCCAACTCCGTACGGTGTAGGGGAAGTACTCGGCGAGCAGGCCACTGGGAGGATGTGCTACCTATCGCAGGTCACGCGGACTCCCCTTCCGAGACCAATGGAAGACCTCGACCTCAGAGACGAGGCAACACTACAACAGGTACAGCCCGGTGAACCAACCCTGCGAGTTCCTCTGGACCCCGAGGACCCAGAGAAGTGCGTCCAGATAGGGAGCTCTCTTGAAGAGTCCGTCCGAGACCAACTCACGAGATTTCTAAAGGAGAACTCGGACGTATTTGCTTGGTCCCCCGCGGACATGCAGGATCTCTCCGAGATAATAGGCCTAAGCTTGGCGTGGATCCACACCACAAGCTTGATTAGACAAAAGCGGAGAAATTACTCGATGAGAAAAAGCTAGTGGCCGTCCGGGGAGGAAGTGAAGAAGCTCTGGACGCGGGATTCATCCGAGAGGTACAATACCGGATTGGCTCGCCAACGTAGTGATGGTGAAGAAGAATAGTGGAAAGTGGAGGATGTGCATAGATTTCACGGATCTTAACAAAGCTTGCCCAAAAGACAGCTTTCCACTCCGAGATCGACAGGTTGGTAGACTCAACGTCAGGACACGCAGCTGCTCGGCTTTATGGATGCTTACTCGGGGTACAATCGAGATAAGAATGTGCCCGAGGATGAAGGCATCGTCCTTCATGGTGACCAAAGGGGCGCATCTTGTTACAAAAGTGATGCCCTTCGGTCTCAAGAAGCGGGCGCGGCGTACCAACGGCCGCCGGGTCGATAAAATGTTCAAGGATCAAATTGCAGGAATGTGGAAGTCTCGTGGACGACTTACTCGTGAAAAGCACCGTCAGCGCAAACCACATCGAGGACTTGGCGGAAACCTTCCGAGTGTTGAGGGCCCATGGGATGAAGTTGAACCCAGCAAGTGCACATTCGGGGTGGCGTCAAGGAAGTTCTGGGCTATATAGTGTCGCAGTAGCGAGATCGGCGAATCGAGAAGATCCAAGCAATTTTAAACATGCAATCTCCCAGTTTGTAAAAGAAGTCCAAAGACTCAGCTGGCGGGTGGCCGCCTTTTCCGTTTTACGGCCAAATCGTAGAGACATTGCCTTTCTTGAGGCACTCCGAGGACCAAAGACCAAAGGCTTCCATTGGCGATGATTGCGGGGAGGCGCTTGGGGCCTCAAGGCGTATCTAGCTAACCCTCCTCTCCTAGCTTCTCCTCGGCCGGGAGAGGAACTCTATTTGTATCTGTCAGTGACCGACCGGGCCATAAGCTCAGCCTTGGTGAGAGAATTGCAAGGGAACCAGCAGCCAGTATACTATGTTAGCAAGATCCTAGCAGATTTGGAGACGCGATATCCGCACGCGGAGAAGATCGCACTGGCACTAGTATACTCCGCCAGGAAGCTAAGGCCTTACTTCCAGGCACATAAAATAGTGGTCCTGACCGACCAACCACTGAGGACGGTTCTCCAGAAGCCCGAGGTCTCGGGGCGATTGATTAAATGGGCTATTGAGTTAGGCGAATTCGACGTCGAATTCAGGCCAAGGCCGGCCATGAAGGGCCAGGCCCTTGCAAACTTTGTGGTAGAAGCAACCGCGCTCGCCAGCAATGATTCTGAGGACACCGAAATGGGCAAAGCAATACCAGCGCCAGCATGGACACTCCATGTGGACGGCTCCTCCATGAAGGATGGCTGCGGGGCCGGCGTGGTGCTGCGGACCCCCGTGGGGTCAGAAATCAAGTACTCCTTGACCTTGGGATTCCCATCCACCAATAACGTCGCGGAATACGAAGCCTTGATTACGGGACTACGATTGGCAAAGGAATGCTCGGCCAGGGACTTGGTGGTTTATAGTGATTCCGAGCTGGTGATCAACCAAGTCCTCGGGAATTTCGAAGTCAACAATCCTCAGCTTTCCAAATACCTCATGAGGGTAAAGGGGATGATCTCAGATTTTGAGCGAGTAGAATTTATACATATTCTGAGGGCAGAAAACGAAAAGGCGGGGCCGGCTGGCGAAGGCGAAGGCATCCAGGATCTCTGGAAGATGCGCAGGAATGAGGGAAACGTTGGAGCGACCCACGATAGAGGAGCCCGAGACCAAGGTCATGCAGGTGTCGAGCGGTGACACCTGGATGACCGCGTACTTAAGATATCTCACGGACGGTATTTTGCCCGAGGATCCCGTTGAGGCCAAGAAAATAAAGAAGACTGCGGGGTGGTACACCATCGTAGACGGCCGATTATATCGACGGGGGTTTTCGGCCCCTTATTTGAGGTGCCTTACGCCCGAGGAAGCAGAATACGCTCTCCAGGAGGTACATCTTGGGGTCTGTGGGTCCCATATCGGAGGCAAGAATCTGGCATTCAAAATAATGAGGCAAGGGTACTATTGGCCTACGATGAAGTATGACGCCATGGACTTTGTGCGTAAGTGCGAGAATTGCCAGATCCATAGCAACTTGAACCGTCAGCCCCACACAGAGCTCCGGGCGTTACAGTCCCCGTGGCCTTTTGCACAATGGGGGCTCGATATCCTTGGACCATTCCCGGTCGCAGCCGCTCAAAGAAAGTTCCTCATTGTCGGGATAGATTACTTCACTAAGTGGGTGGAAGCAACGCCCCTCGCGCGGATAACGGAACAAAACTTGGCGGAGTTTCTCCGTGATGCATCGTCAGTAGATTCGGGGTCCCTGAATGTATCATAAACCAATGGAACACAGTTCAGGGAAGCGGTTTTCGTCTGTGCTCGCCTTAGAATTAACTGGTCCACACATCCGTTGCCTACCCTCAAGCCAACGGCCGGTGGAGGTCACAAATTGGACAATCTGCACGGGCTCGGGACCAAATTGATAGACTGCAGGGGGCTCAGGCGGATGAGTTACCCTCCATCCTATGGTAAATCACGGGACTACACCAAGAGAATCGACGAAGGAGACCCCCTTTAGCCTTTGCTACGGGGTGGAAGCAGTCATACCAGTAGAGGTTGGTCTCCCAAGCCTTCGAGTAGAGCACTTTGACCCAGTCCTCAACAGCCAAAGACTCCGTGAACACCTTGACTTGCTCGAAGAGGCCCGCGACCGAGTGCGACTAAGCGATGATGCTCGGCCGCCAGGTGGCCCGTTACTACATGAGAAATATAAAGGCACGACAGTTTGAGGTTGGAGATTTGGTGTTGAGAAGCATTATTATTTGGAAAGAATGCGGCCGGAACAAACTTTCCCCCAAGTGGGAGGGGCCCTTCTGGTCTCGGCAATCCTTCGAGATGGGGCGTACAAGCTAGGCGGCCCGGGAGGGTAAGGCTGGTTCTCCGGACGTGGAACGCCAAGCACCTCGGGAAGTACTATCGGTAAGAGTCAAGGCAGCTTTAGGAGCGCCCATACGCGACGACACCAAACTGCGAGAGGACACTATCACTTGTAAAGAAGGCTGTAAATGGGGATTGGAAAAAACATTGCAAGTGCGTTATAAAAGTCTAGAAGTTTGATACATTTTGAAGCAATTGGCTGATCAAAGAAACTTCGGTTCCGTCCGAAGCGGCCCAAGAGGGCGAAATAAAAACTTCGGTTCCGTCCGAGCGGCCCGAAGGTCGAAATAAAAACTTAGTTCCGACGAAGCGGCCCAAGAGGTCGAAATAAAAAAACTTCGTTCCGTCGAGCGGCCCAAGAGGTCGAAATAAAAACTTCGGTTCCGTCCAGAGTGGCCCAAGAGGTCAAAATAAAAAACTCGGTTCCGTCTGAGCGGCCCAAGAGGTTGAAATAAAGAAATTCAGTTCCATCCGAGCGGGCTAACAGGTCGAAATTCAAGGACTTGGTTTCACCCAAACATCACTAGAGAACAAGGCTTAACGAAAAGCAAGAAAGATACACAGCCAGGCGTTCCCAAAAATTTGATGTCTTATTCCGTCAAGGAATACATGTACACAGAAGGAGATAAAAAAAAATCTGATCTAAGGAGCTGGGGGCTGGCTTCCCGAACACTCTGCTGTTGGGGAGGCTCCACGGAAGCTGCAGTTCTGGGACCACGAGGTCCCTGCCGAATCAAGTGGTCTTTGAAGGCCCCGGAGGGGGTGGGTCGAGAGGCGGCCCTGGCCGAGAAGAGCTGGGAAAGGGCCTCATGTCAACCCCGTATAAGTCCGCTCTGATCAAGGCATTGGCATTTCGTGGGTCAAGAAGGGGTCGGGAACAGCGGGTGAATCACGCGCAACACTCGGCGACACATGTTGACGCCGTCCCAGTATTTGCCCTCCAGTGCAGCCTTAATCTCCGCGGACGATATGGAAGACCTCAACTTCTCCTCCAGGTGATAGAGCCTGTCTTGAAGCACCTGATGCTGGTCCCGCTGGAGCTTCACGGTGTCCTCCAAAGAGGCTATCTTTCCTCTGGCTTCAGCTAGTTCCATCTCGGACCTTTGTGCCACCTCCCTAGCAGACTTTAGGGCCTCTATTTGGGAGAAGCCCTGGACAACCCCTCCAATTACTGCGTTGATCCTACCAGTAATGTCTTGGAGCTGCATCAAAAGGGCAAAAATGATTAGAGGAAGGAATGAAAAAGCAGAAAGCCTGGACACTCAGAGAAAAATGAAAGTACCTGGGAAACGAGGAAGTCACCGCTTACAATGGCCTCCCCACTGGACTCGGGCGCTTGGGCCTCACAGGCGGGCGCCACAGGAACTTCGACCTCCACCTCAGATGAAGGAGCGCCAGCATGAGGAACTGTGCCCTGGGGCCCAACGTCAATAAATGCCATCTCTTCCCCGACAACGCCAAAATCGTGGGCGCCTTCAGTTTCCTCAGCAAGGATCTCGGCCCGATTGGCTTGGGCCGCAAGCTGGGGGAGCTCAAAGCGTCTCGAGGGCGGCTCAACAACCGCTTCGCTTGAGCCTCCTCGTCAACCGGAGGTTGCGCCTCGCCTGCTTCTCTTTCAACTTGGGCGCCCTCCGCATTGATGGCCTCGGGCAAATCGTCAGTGAAGCCCGAGACCTCGCCAGTAAACTCGGCGGGAACGTCAGGCATTGGCTCATCGCCGGGAGATTGGGTGTCAGAAATCTCCACGATGTCCCTAATGATCGTGGAAACAACGCTGGAGGTAGCGGCTTGAGTCCTCGGCTTCTTGAAGAAGGGAGCGATAGGTTCGTCGCCATCATCGGACGAGGACTGCTCAACAATTGCCGCCGGGGGCTTTGAGCTCTCGCCCGGACGGCTTGTCTTCGAAGGCTTGACCTTTATCCTCAAGGACTCGGCCTTTTTCTTCAGTTTCTTTCCTTTCTTCCCCGAGGACAAAGAAGCAGCAGGGCCGCCAGGAGAAGGCAACCACTCAGCCTTGGCAAGATTCTCGGGTGACAACCAAGCGTTTCGCTTATTTTCGTGGAAACTCCCCAAGTTAGCTGTTATCAACCCTAAAAGTTCCTGGACGGCATCCCTCTCCTCTTTTGAGGGATCAGAACAGTAATGGCTGGCTACATTCCCCCATCCATTGGGAATGCGCCAGTCCTCGGGGGTAGCCAGAAAGAAAAACTTGTCTTTCCACCTTTTGGTGGAGTCTGGATTCCCCCCACACATGACAGCAAACTCTGGGCGGGGGGTCATGGTGACCCACTCAAGATTATGCGTAAACCTAAACATAATCTTGACAACTTGCGCATTTAGACGCCTCCCATGACATCGAAGAAAGACACAGAGAGAAACCAAATACCTAATGGCGTTTGGTTGAAGCCTGCAAAGGGCACTGAAGAAAGCGCTGCCATGTCGCATGGAACTCCTCACAGCCTTTGGGAATCGAAGCCCACCCTTAAGGTGGACCTCGTAGATGGTGATAAAGCATTTGGGAGGATCACGAGTGCTTTGGTGGGCCACTGGAACCATCATCACCATGGAACCCGGGGACGGCATCTGCTGCCGGATCTCGCCCAACCTCTCCCGACAACGATGAAGTGATATCGGCGATACCGGGAGCCATGGAAAGTAGAGAGCAAAAACTCGGGAAGAAACGAAGGGAAAGCGTCGAGTGAAGGAGGAAAGGCAAACGAGAAGGATGGAAGTAATTTTTGTGAGGAGGAAAATCAATTTCTGATTTGAAAACTTAAAGGCGCCATCATTGCCACCAGCCACGCGTCGACGGCCGTTGGTTCCTTAGGCGTGACGCCTGTATTCGAGACGACCGACAACGCGTCAAATCCGCATTTAATTTCTGCGGGGCCAAACAGCGGCGCCACATGTTCTCGAGCAGGTAAAAACCCCCGGACACAACAGATCGGGACTTTGGTTAGCCGCATTCCGAGAACATTAGTTGTCGGCAAAGCTTTGAAACCAAATCCGCGCTTAGAAGCGTCATCACTCCTCGTACGATCAGCACGCGAGCGGACGGACTTCTACAAACGACCCATCCTGAAAAAAGGTGGTGTTGAAGAAACATGCCAAACGGTCGAGGACTTCGAACCCTTTGGCATGGGGGGCTGGTGTTGGGATCCATTATCCGGGGGTCCTAAAATTAGTACGGGAATTGGACGAGCGTTTTTACCCGAGAGGTCCAAGTTGCCATGCGCCCGGGATCTCATTCAACGCGATATGGCCGAGAGCTTTCTTTGGACGCGTGAAGCCAATAGTACGCGGACTCAGTCGGACTACAAAGTAAGACAGTAAGGGACGAGGACTGTTTCTGTTGTCCGAGCATGCCAACTCAGCTACTTCACAAACTACCAAGGAATGCGTAAATCCCGCTACACGCCACCGCCGTCATCAGCAATCCCCAGAGCATGCCCTGTCACCTCAAAACTGACATTCCTGGCGCAGCATGGCCATTGGCGGCGTCAGCTCACCAAACACGCCAGCGTGCCTGACACAGCATGGCTGTGTCAGCAGAGTTGGTAGCCGCCCTCCCGGTAGGCCTTAGTAGCCTCATGGGCATTCCCAACGGCTACATTTTGTCCCTATAAATACTCACTTAAGGAATTTCAAAGAGGGATCTTGGCTGGCGAGTAAAAAGCTCAAGAAGAGATAAAGAGTGTACTCAGAACCTTGTAACTTGTAAGAAACAACGGTCAACTAGTGAAAATCTTTCTCAGGTTCTCAGCCTCGTGGTTTTTCCCTCATTTCAAAGAGGGTTTCCCACGTAAAACTTGCGTGTCCACTCTCTCTCACAACTCTCGCTCGCCCAAGAACAGTTCACTTATTCTCTTGTGTTGCGCTTGTTTCCGTCCGCCTGACGTTATCACACGTCAGCTACGTACGGCACTCGGACTCGAACGCAACACTTTTATATTAATATATTATTATTTATTATTTTATTTTGTTTATTTATTTACTTATTATTATTATTATTATTATCATTATCATCATCATCATCATGTTTAAAAAAATGATTGAATAATTATTATATAATTTATATTTAATTCAAAAAATATTTGGAATGTTGCAATCTAGCTCCTTAAAATAAATTTTCATCCTCAAAAATGTACCTTGATCCTTTAAGAGCTCGGGGTACTTTTCTCTCATATCGGCCTCTGTTTCCTAGGTTGTATCTTCTTCATCTTGATGGTCCCATACTACTTTGATGAGTGGTATCACCTTGGAACGTATGATCTTATCTCTATGATCAATAATCCGTACCGGCTCCCTAGGTAGGTCAATCTCCTTGTATTTTCAGCTGGTCGTGTTGGATAATGTGGGACTTATCGTGGACATACTTTCTCAACATAGTCACGTGAAAAACATCATGCACACCTGATAAAGAGGTTGGTGAAGCCAATCAGTAGGCCACCTCGCCAATTTGTTCCAGTATCTCGAATAGTTCAATGAATCTTGAATTTAGTTTACTCCGCTTCTCAAATCAAATGACACGTCTCATGGGAGATACTTTAAGAAAAACGGCATCACCAACGTTGAAACTAAGGTCACGTCACCTTCTGTCAATGTGACTCTTCTATTGACTTTGGGCTACTCGTATTTGCGCACATATCAATTTGATCTTTTCTATTGTATCCTAAACGAGATTAGGAACAAAAATTTGACAGTCCACAACCTCTTCCCAACTTACTAGTGATCGACATTTTCTCTCATATAAGGCTTCAAATGGTGCAATCCCAATACTAGTCTGGAAGCTATTATTGTATGCGAACTCTGTGAGTGATAAGTATGTGTCTCAGTAGCCTCCTAACTCTAGAATTGAACTCCTAAGCATATCCTTGAGTGTTTGCATAGTTCATTCTATTTGGCCGTCAGCCTGAGGGTGAAAGGCAGCACTGAAATTCAGTCTTATCCCTAACTCTCTTTAAAGACTTCTCCAAAACTGTGAGACAAATCTAGGGTCTCGATCCGGGATGATATTAGCTGATATCTTGTGCAATCTGACTATCTCATCAATATAAAGTTTGGCAAGTCAATCCAAAAAGTGTGTCAATTTTATCGCAAGAAAATGTGCTGACTTAGTCAATCGGTCCATGATGACCCATTAGTGTCACTGCCTCTAAAAGTCCTTGGTAGTCTAACAATGAAATCCACGGAGACATGTTCCCATTTCCAACTAGGAATTGGCATTGACTAAAGCTTTCTTACTGGCCTTTGATGTTCTTCCTTGACTTGCTGACAAACCAAGCATCTTGAAACAAAATCTGCTATATCTCTTTTTATATCATTCTACCAAAAAGTTTTCCTTAAGTCATGATACATCTTTGTAGATCTTGGATGTATCGTGTACTTAGAACGATGTGCCTCATCCATTACTTCCTTTCTTAATCTAGTCAAACTAGGAACACAAATTCGGTACTAAAAAATTAAAGCTCCATCCTTCCTGACCCTATACTCAGCCCAAGACTGACAAGGTAGTTCCTTAATAATGTCTGAAAGCTCTAAATCATCTCTCTGAGCCACACAAATCCATTCTAGCAAATCTAGTTGGACTTCAAGGTACGATACTACCATTTGAGGATCACTCGAGTGTAGCTGAATGTCACAATCCTTGACCTCCTCCAACATCTTACACTCTCATCATCATGTGATCTAACAAACCTGGTTGATTTCCTCGGAGTGCATTAACCACCACATTCGCCTTGCCGGGTTGGTATAAATTGTGACATTCATAATCTTTAAGAAGATCCATCTACCATCTCTGATGCATATTTAGCTCTCTTTATAAGAAGAGGTATTTTAAATGTTATGACTAGTATAGATAATGAACTCCTCCCCATATAAATAATGTCTCAAAGACTTTAGTGTAAAGATGATTGCGGCTAACTTTAGATCATGAGTCAGATATCTCTTCTCATAGGGCTTTAACTGGTGAGATCTATAGACAATTACCTTTCCATACTGCATCAATACATAGTCTAGGCCTTTCTATGAAGTGTCACAATATCCTACAAATTCACTTGATCTTTGCAAAATTATCAAAATAGGTGCAGTGGTCAATCTCTACTTTAATTCTTGGAAACACTATTTACAATCAACAAACCAAATAAATTTTATATTTTCTGTGTCAATCTTGTCATTGGCATGGCAATACTAGTAAACCCCTATACAAACCTCCTATAATACCTGACTAAGCCGAGGAAGCTCCTTACCTTAGATGGATTGGTAGGATGAGCCCAATTAATTATTGTCTCAATTTTAGATGGATCCATAGATACTCCAACTATTGAAATAACATGACCCAAAAAAGTGATTTCTTTCAGCCAAAACTCGTATTTTTTAAACTTGACATGTAAACGCTCCTCACGCAACTTCTAAAGCATGATCCTCAAATGCTCCCCATGCTCCACAGCCCCCTTGGAGTCGATCAGAATATCATCAATAAAACATATAACAAAACCATCCAAAAAGGGTCTAAATACCCTATTCATTATGTCCATATATATAGCTGGTACATTTGTCAAACCGAAAGGCATCACTAGGAACCCATAGTGTTCAAATCTAGAATGAAAAGTCATCTTTGAAACGTCACTTTCCTTAATTTTCAATTGATGATAACCTAACCTTAGGTCAATTCTTGAAAACACACTTGCTCTATGCATCTGGTCGAAAAGATCATCAATTTGAGGTAACGAATACTTATTCTTGGTGGTTAATTTGTTAAGCTCCTGATAGTCAATACATAATTGTATCGAACTATCTTTCTTTTTAACAAACACCACAGGTGAACCACAGGTGCTACCCATGGCAAAACACTAGGTCTAATGAATCCATTATTTAAAAGGTCTTGCAGTTGAACCTTTAACTACTTTAGCTTAGCAGGTGCCATCTGATATTGTGCTCTAGAGATTGGTGCAACTCCTAGTAACGAGTCGATTGTGAATTCAATTTTACGGTCGGGAGGTAAACTAGGTAACTAATCATGGAGGACATCTACAAACTCTTAAACTACATCAATGTCCTCAATCTGTCGTTCCCTCAATTTTGTTGAAGACACGAAGGCTAAGAATCCTCAGCATCCACTATGAAATAGATGGTGAGCATGTAAAACTAAAATTATAGGAGTCCTAGCACGACTCCCAATGCCACAAACTCAAACTTGTCAATTCTATCAATAGAGAAGGTTACAACCTTTCGAAAACAATTCACTCGGGCATGGTAGGTAGTTCGTCAGTCCATCCCTAAAATCACAACAAAACTCATCATCCCTAATGGAATGAGGTCAACTGGCAACTCAATCATCAACATATACAATGCATCAAGGATACATCTCAGTGAGTAGGA
Organism: Nepenthes gracilis; assembly: GCA_033239525.1. NCBI lineage: Eukaryota > Viridiplantae > Streptophyta > Magnoliopsida > Caryophyllales > Nepenthaceae > Nepenthes > Nepenthes gracilis. The sequence continues at coordinate 8,725,409 of BSYO01000014.1, read as the reverse complement.
TAGTCTTACCAACTGGCGTCGAAATAGATAAAACAAAGTCTAAGGGAGCCACTTTTACCCCAAGTCTTACGCAAAGGCCGGTGCCAAAAAAGAATGCGTAGAACCAGAATTGATCAGCACATAAGTAGGTATAGAAAAGATAGAAAGAATACCTTCCATAACTATCGGGGAAGCCTGGGTATCTTGCTCTATCAATGTGAAAACTTTTCTTAAAATTGGAGCCTTTAACTTCTTGGTGTGGATCTCCCTAAAGCCCAGCAATCTCAAGAGTAGTGACCAGCCTTTCTACAGTTGTAGTAGAGAAGTATTCCAAGTCGTCTATTCGATGCAAGTCTAGCTGGCTATGTCTCTAATATCTTAGGGACAATCACGGTATTTAGTGGCGTCGAAGGAGTCAATCGCTTAACTTGACAATCCCTAGAGACATGCCCCAACTTCCCACATTTGATACAAGTCTTGCGCTTCTAGGATTGATGTGTCGGCAATCTAGCAGTGCCATTGGTACTAGGCGAGGATATCGGAGCCTTGTTGCTCAACTCCTCCATAATTAGAGCCCTCCAAAAGATCACTCGAAAGTCCTGAAGCTCAAATGGTGCAATAATACAACGAATAGGGTATGCTAATCCCTGCTGGAACCTTTCTGCCTTCTGGACCTTATCAGCAACAAAGTGTGGAGCGTAATGTGACAGCTTCATAAACTTGGCCTCATACTAAGAAACCATTATCAAACCCTACTCCAAGTGAAGAAACTCCTTCTCCTTTCAGGTCCTTAAATTCCTAGGGAAGTACTTGTCGTTAAACATTTCTCAAAAAGCATCCAAGGTAATAGAATCAGCCTCAGCTCTAAGCTCTCATAATCTTGCATTCCACTAGTGCTGTGAGGTTCCCAAAACAAAAATAAAATTAACATGAGGCTAGGAATATCTCTTTATTTAATAATAGAATATTGAATAAACAAATAGAGGAACTTGGTAAAAATCTGGGGACTTTTAATGATGAAAACGCCACCCGAAGCTTTCCCGCCCAACACACGCTCGAATTCACTCAAAACAGCCACCGCTTGATGCATGCTCGATCCTCCGCTCGAGCCGAAACAGCAGAAGCTCAGCCGCCTGATGCATGCTCAAGGCCGGCTCGAGCGAAGCTCAGAATCCCCGAGAAACCTCAGTAGCGCTCCCGGCGCTCGATCCCCACTCGAGCGGAAATTCAGGCCTTCGGAATGCTCCCGCTCGCGGCCGCTCTCGAACCCTCTAGAATCCTCGGCCGCTCGCTGCTCGCTCGGCGCTCGAGCGGCCCGATGCCTATATAAAGGCCGCCAGCCAGCGGGCAGGGGGTGAGCGCGGGGAGAAGAAGAGAGACAGGAAGAGAGAGAAAGAGAAAGGGAAAGAGAGAAGGAAGAGAAGAAGGAAGGAAATGAAGGCTTTTGAGTCCGATTCCGAGCTCAAGCCAGTTGGAGAAAATATGGAGCACATTGAGGCAAGTTTTCTCGTACTCACTATTTGTTATACTGTGATTTCGTCGTTCCGATACCCTCCCAAACTATGAAAATTATATCGCCATGATTAATGATAAAAGAATATTCTAAATTAATGCTAAGAAATAAATCACTACATCCCGACTACGCAATCGATCTTATGAAATTCGATCCATCCACAATGACCGGATCCTTTGGCGAAATACTTTTACTGTTCATGAGATGTAAATAAAGAATATGCATCCTCTTGTTATGAAAACTATGATTAATGAATATTTGAAATTGTACGATTTAAGAAACGGGCTCGGAGGACCCCAATATGATTGGCTCATCAACGGTAAGGAAATCCAATTCCTTTAAAGAATGTTGATCATGCTTATAAAGTAACTTATGAAAAATGCTAAAAGTCCCCAAAGGAAGGTAAAGAACGAATGGGAAAATGAAACGGAAAGGAAATCCACAACAGATATGTGATTGATGAAACCTCCCGTGTGGTGGGAGAAATGATGAAACCTCCCGTGTGATGGGGGATATAATACGTAAGGCTTCAAAGAGAAGATAAGAACAAATGGAAAAATGAAACGGAAGGAAGTCCACAATGGATATGTGATTGACGGAAACCTCCCGTGTGATGGGAGAGATGATGAAATCTCCCGTGTGATGGGAAAGATGATGAAACCTCCCGTGTGATGGGAGATATTGTGAGGTTCCGGATTTGTGAACCCGACAATTATGAGGTGATTAGTATGTTAATGATCAATACTAATCTTATGGGATGATTAAGGTTTGGTATCGGAAGAGAAATCGGGAAAATTATTCGGGTCAGTGCTGAGGGCCACGCCGTGAGCTTGCGCCTGCTGGCGCTCGAGCCGAGGCTCGGCGGTGGCAGAACCGACCCGTGGGCTGGCCGCTCGCCAGCCGCTCGGGGCTCGGCGGTGGCCGCCCATGGCACGGCCGCTCGCCGGCCTTTCAGCGGCCGGGCGCAGTATATATTTGCGCCGCGCGATTCGTTTTCTCCCTCATTTTCGATCGGCTAAGGGTTTTAAGGAGAGAGAGGGGGGCGACTAGAGAGAGAAGGAAGGAGATCGAGCTCGGGAGTCGATTCGCCCGAAAGCCAGGTATAAAGGTGAAAGCACGCGTCGAGGCAAGTGTTCTCATACCCACTTCTCGTTCTCTTTCGATGGTTTGTGTATTTTCGTTGGGTATTTTGTGTCGATACCCACGGGGAATGTTAGGACATTGAAAACCCATGCCTTGAGGTCCATGAAAATGTAGTTAGTTGTCCGATTAGGTGTCCGATTCGCCCGGGTGGATTTTACCGAAACCCTAACCTACGGATTTTGGGGGTTTCCGTTTTCGGCCTCGTATCATGAAATTGACCTCAAAATTGGAATGCCCACGTCCCAATGATGTATATATATCGGCCATGCGGGTCGATCTCGCACGTTGGACCGTTCGCGGCCTCCGGGCCCTCTAAAGGGGCGCTGTTACTGTTCACCCGAGCCGGAAGGTGATGATCGCACGTTGTCACCTTCGTAAAATGATGATGTGATCCTAGAATATGAATCCCCGTATCCCAATTGTATGTATACATCGACCGGATGCCGAATCTCGCAAGATTTGACCCGTTCGTGGCATCCGGGAGCCTTGATAGTTTCCCGTTGTGGATAATCCGGAAATAAATGGGAAGTTGTATACTTCCACCCTTGTGATAAGTTAAATCGAACCCAAATGTGTAATATCGTGTACAAAGAGTACGCACGAATGTGCCGGACGTCCGATTTCCAAGTATCGAACCGTGTACGGCGTCCGGGTGTTCAAAGAGAAATCCGATAATGTTCACCCAAAACGAAATGAGAAATGCAAAGTGATATGTGATCATAATTGTAATGAAAGTAACGTTTAAATGATCAAACGTAAATGTAAACCCCAAACGTGAATCCGTGTGTTGGAGGCAAAGGAATGAGTCTCGGAGGTTCCAAAGGAACTTGTGATCATTTGAGGTATGAATCTAGTCTATATTGTGAACTTGGAGTGATTTGTATTGGATTAAGGGAATTGAGTCCCACTGATTGTGATTAAGGAATTGGATTCCATTGGATATTGAGATCCGTGGCGAGAATGGAAGGGAGTCCACATTGTGCTTGAGATGATGTAATCTCCCGGTTGGAGATGATTGTGATGGGAATGAGGTTTCCCAAGTTATGATTGTGTGGCAAGTGTGGATTTCCCTCTCCAAGTGTCGAACCTAATCTTGAAACTAGGACCCTCAGTCGTATGGGTAGTATTCTTTAGTATACCATGTTCATCGCGGTGTGAACCCGAGGAATACTTGGCCACGTATTCCGGCCGCTCGTGGGAGCGGGTGATGTCTGTGGTACGCTTTAGGAAACTACTGTGGAAGGACGAGGATTGCCCTGGACCCCGGGGGTGTGGGGTGTGTCGACGCTACATATTGAGATGTAGTAAATCGAGATGATTGTTGCATGGATGCAACCGAGGGTCGTGTGCTACCGACCTAAAATAGTAGCCGTGGCTTTAGAATGTGTACCGAACACATTCCTGTCCTCGTTCTCTCGCATCGTTGGTTAGTACGATCTACTAGCCGGGGTCCGCAAAGATGATATAATAATGAAAATGAATAATATCCAATTGATGAACGGTATGAATCCAGTAAACCAGAATGAGAACCGAATGAATCCAGTGACTCAAGATATGAACCGCAAGAACCGCGTGAAACCAGTGATTCAAGATGAAACCATGAGAACTGTAGGGATCGAGTGATTTCAGTTGCTTCCTGTTCCCTGTCCTGTTCCTTGATTGTGGAGAGTGTGTGTATCCCCTCTCGTTCCAGTTCTTGTACGTGTCTTGGAGGGGTGTTTATGATTTCATTTGCTGAGCTGTTGGCTCACTCTTGCTGTTTGATGTTTTTCCTTTCAGATGAGAACACTTAGCTGGCGCATGTAGATAGAGCAAGGAGAGAGACTTGCTCGATGAGATTGGCTGGACGGCGTGTGATCAAGAGATTTGGACAAAGAGTCGGATCGGTCTGTGGACAGCCACTCGGTGTTGAGCGTGGCTCGTTATAGTTGTTGTTTTTATGGTTTTATTATGCTTCCGCATGTATGATGATTTAATTATGCTTCCGCGTTTGTATATTTGTGTTTGGAGTTTTGATTAGTTAGATGGCATCTCTCTAGATCCAGTACTGTAGGTTGTGTACTGTGTTGGAGCCATGGATGATATGGCCGATGTGTGATCCTGTGTGGCGTGTTGTAGGCTTTGAGTTAAGCCTTTTGATTAGTTGTGTGCTTGTACAGGATATTTAAACAGGTTGTATTTTTAGGTTTTCGTCCAGTTGCAAAGGAAACTCTGCCGGATTTTCTGTAGAATCCATAGGTATTAATTATGGACTGTGGCTTGCTTGCCATTGACGGAGGTTATTCGATGGAGAATAATCTGTTCCGTCACAGTTGGTATCAGAGAATAAGAGAGATGCCTTAGGTTTGATCAAAATCGTATGCGGAAGCTTAAGTTTGATTAAGATTGATCGATTGAGTAAATGAAGGCCTGTGAGGACTGAGTTAGTCCGGGTAGTTTTGGTTACCCCAGTCCTAGAACTTAGACTAGCGCTAAGTTAGAAGCGATAATTTAATTCGGATGGCTAGCCTACACGTCCTAGCTTGTGTTCTAGGAGTGGCTTGATCCGAATTGCTTCGGTTCCAAGAAAATATTAGTAGCGGCTCCTGAATGGGGACTACTAGTATTGGATTGCCGACTGTAGGTCGAGAGAAGGAATGGTGTGTTGAGAGACCTAAGTAATCGAATTTGACTAGTATCGATTGGGACCTTGGACTGATCAGGGTTGATTCGAGGCCTTGGATAATTTATCTCGGTTTGAGGTTTAAGTTTGATCGGTTCTTGGTTGAAGTGCTTGGATCGGTGCCTTGCTTCGAAGGGTTGCTAGACCAACCTAGGAAGCGTGATGAATTGGGTGGAGTTAAGTTTGGGCATATGAAGCTCTAGGTTGGAAATTCATGAAGTGTCTAGACTTGTGGCGGTCTAGATCCTTAAGATTGAGATGTGGATTTTGAGGTTGAAGATATCGTTGTGGTGACCCCATGTCGATAGAAGACACGGCGTGTTGCCTGAGGAATGGATAGGAAGTGAAGTCGACCTCGGGTGGTTGACGTGAGAAAGATCTTGGGTCTCGAGGATTAAGAAATATGGTCCCATGTATTGTGGAAGCTTCTTGAATCGATTTTGTGTCAATGAGACTCTTGGGAGTGTGTCTCAATTGTGGACAGTCCGATCGCGAGATCTAAGGATGCCTTTAGTCACGGACAGGCAGTGAGAAGGGTCAGTGTTTATATCAGGATCCTATGATATGAACCCAAGTGTTAATGTTGCCTTTCGTGGCAGGAGGAGAGCTTCTGGGGTTTAGAATTGTGACCTGATGTTGTTTCGAGGATTCCAAACCCATGTTGGGATTGTGGTTGAGATTGTGTAATTAGGAGGATCTAGGCTTGGCGGTAATGTCAAGAGCGACCTAGTATTCAGAAAGGCGAAAGGAAATATGGCAGCAGCTATTCACGGATGAATCTTGGACGAATGCCTTTCTGAAGAGATTTTGAAAACAAGGATCTAAGTCCGATATCAGTGGTATCGAGGTTGTGATATCCTTGGAGCTTGTGAATATGATTGGTTGGGTTAACTTGAATCGTCTTGTGGTGTCAATCCTGTTGTGACGTTTAAAGGTTTGTCGATGGAAGTTATCGTGTCGTTTGCACGATAATTGAATCGTGCAATTTTGGGTATGAACTCAAGATAGTTAAAGTGTTAAGCCGTGATCTGATCTTAATAGTAGTTCGGTGGACGAACTGCAGTGCTAATTTGGTCGGATCGGTAAAAGATAACATCCGACAATCAGGTTGTGGGATTTGAAGTATGAGTTTAAATTGATCAAGGTATCAAGAAATTGATATCACCTTTCTTGTGGTTCATTGGATCGAGGATGTCATCAAAAGGAAGATTTGGCATTACCTTTTGATCAGTAATTTGAGGTCATATCGAATCGATGCTAATCGTTGAGGATTTTAAGCAGGGCCGTAGAAGTATCGGCTTTGGTATCATGGTCGAATATCTCAGAACCTTCGAGGTAAATAGATGGGCCGATGAGGTGGTTCACGAATTTCAAAATTGGCTAGGAGACTAATGATTGGATGATCAGGCTTTGCGGATGGATGGGCATAGTCCGTGAGCCGTTGTAAAGGCTTGATGAATTATGAAATTGATTTGGGTCCATAGCGTGATATTGTGGATCTATGGAAGTTGTAGCCCCGACGGTATCCAGGTCGAGAATACGGTCACTGTAAAGTTCAGGAAACGCCATTTGGGTCTTGTAGGATCGATGGCGTTTCACGAAGCTTTATGAGATGATCTTTCACCCCGTGCGGGTCGATGTTGAGGTAGCTTCATGGGATAATCAAGGAATTCAAGATATCAATGGTGTGTGCAATTGCTTAAGGATTGAATCATGATTTGTGGATGGTTGATAATTCGCATGTTCTGTGAGGAAGGAATGCGAATTTAGTTGAGAAAATGCCTTCCTAAGCTCGTGGCTTTGTGATTGCATGATTTTGAGAATAAGAATTTTAAGCGTGGGCTGGTTGGGGAGGCCGATTGTGTCGTGGAAGTGTGCAGTCATCTTTGACCTAATCGGATAGGGTGACTGATGTTCATGACATTTGGGTTGACCCCTAATGGGTCTGATAAGTTCTCGTGGAATGTAATACCCTTGAGATAAGTGGGGGAGGAGTTCAGGATTAGTGTTACCCCCACGAGTATGTCAGAAATTGGCCATTGAGGTTTTCTTTTAAAAACTCAAGAATATTGTCTTCGGAGATAGGAAGATGATCATATGGTCTTGCATGTGGTCAGGTTTGTTTATAATTTGAGATATGAACATCGGTGTTTTCCTTGGGTCAGTAGGCATCAATGTTGGAAATTGATGCTACGAATCTTGGACGTGTATGTCTTGGGAGTTTTACAGGTAATGTGAAAGTTAAATCTTGAGTAAGTCCAAATGATTGAGTGATAGAATGTCGTGTTCTTGGGAGATAGAACCGTATTAAGATTGGGTTCAGTTGGTTGGTGAAATGCCGACGTGATCTTGAGGTTACCAAGTGATCAGAATTTTGAGATCTGGGCAAGAATGGAAAGTCTTGTCAACTTTTTGGGAGATTGTTTTGATTGTGCCGTAATTTAATGATTTGAGGATTAATCAGAGTGCGCAGAGTAAGCGTTGTGGGCCCGTGGCCCAGAGATTTCTAAATAAGGTTGAGGTCCCGATGACCGATTTCTTTCGAGGCTTGAAATGAATTGAAGGAAAAGTCCATTGGCCCGTTCGAAGTGTTGGTTTGGGTTGGGAGATGTCTGGCATGATTGTGGGTCACTTTTGGAATTTGGAGGATCGTTATGAGGTCTTCCTTGTATCGATGGATGAGAGAATTGATAAGTGACCAGATTGGGCCGTTTTGAAAGGCTAAGGATTTGTTTTGTGACGAGATTTAGAACGATTCCAATCCTTGAGGTTCCAAAATAGGCGTTGTCCGAGGATGATTTCAGTCTTTGAGGAGTTCACCTCAGATTTGGGAGTTTGAGGCTCGTTAAATTTCGAGGACGAAATTTTATAAGTGGGGGAGAGTTGTGAGGTTCCGGATTTGTGAACCCGACAATTATGAGGTGATTAGTATGTTAATGATCAATACTAATCTTATGGGATGATTAAGGTTTGGTATCGGAAGAGAAATCGGGAAAATTATTGGTCAGTGTCACGGAGCCTGCCCGTGAGGCTTGCGCCTGCTGGCGCTCGAAGCGAGCTCGGCGGTGGCGAGGCCGACCCGTGGGCTGGCCGCTCGCCAGCCGCTCGGGGCAGTCAGGCGGTGGCCGCCGTGCTGGCCGCTCGCCCGGCCTTTCGGCGGCGGCGCGAGTATATATTTGCGCCCCGCGATTTGTTCTCCCTCATTTTCGATCGGGTGAGGGTTTTGAGGAGAGAGAGAGGGGCGCGACTAGAGAGAGAAGGAAGGAGATCGAGCTCGGGAGTCCGATTCCGCTTGAAAGCCAGTATAAAGGTGAAAGCACGCATCGAGGCAAGTGTTCTCATACCCACTTCTCGTTCTCTTTCGATGTTTGTGTATTTTCGTTGGGTATTTTGTGTCGATACCCACGGGGAATGTTAGGACATTGAAAACCCATGCCTTGAGGTCCATGAAAATGTAGTTAGTTGTCGATTCGTGTCCGATTCGCGGGTGGATTTTACTGAAACCCTAACCTACGGGATTTTGGGGTTTCCCGTTCCCGGCCTCGTATCATGAAATTGACCTCAAAATTGGAATGCCCACGTCCCAATGATGTTTATATGTCGGCCCTTGAGTCCGATCTCGCACGTTGGACCCGTTCGCGGCCTCCGGGCCCTAAAGGGCGCTGTTACTGTTCACCAGGCCGGAAGGTGATGATCGCGCGTTGTCACCTTCGTAAAATGATGATGTGATCCTAGAATATGAATCCCGTATCCCAATTGTATGTGTACATCGACCGGATGCGAATCTCGCAAGATTTGACCCGTTCGTGGCATCCGGGAGCCTTGATAGTTTCCGTTGTGGATAATCCGGAAATAAATGGGAAGTTGTATACTTCCACCCTTGTGATAAGTTAAATCGAACCCAAATGTGTAATATCGTGTACAAAGTAAAACGAATGTGCGGACGTCCGAATTTCCAAGTATCGAACCGTGTACGGCGTCCGGGTGTTCAAAGAGAAATCCGATAATGTTCACCCAAAGCGAAATGAGAAATCAAAGTGATATGTGATCATAATTGGAATGAAAGTAACGTTTAAATGATCAAACGTAAATGTAAACCCCAAACGTGAATCCGTGTGTTGGAGGCAAAGGAATGAGTCTCGGAGGTTCCAAAGGAACTTGTGATCATTTGGTATGAATCTAATCTATATTGTGAACTTGGAGTAGTTGTATTGGATTAAGGGAATTGAGTCAGTTGATTGTGATTAAGGAATTGGATTCCATTGGATATTGAGATCAAGTGGCGAGAATGGAAGGGAGTCCACATTGTGCTTGAGATGATGTAATCTCCCGGTTGGAGATGATTGTGATGGGAATGAGGTTTCCCAAGTTATGATTGTGTGGCAAGTGTGGATTTCCCTCTCCAAGTGTCGAACCTAATCTTGAAACTAGGACCCTCGATCGTATGGGTAGTATTCTTTAGTATACCATGTTCATCGCGGTGTGAACCCAGGAATACTTAGCCACGTATTCCGGCCGCTCGTGGGAGCGGGTGATGTCTGGATACGCTTTAGGAAACTCTTGTGGAAAGGACGAGGATTGCCACTGGACCCGGGTGTGGGGTGTGTCGGCGCTACATATTGAGATGTAGTAAATGCGAGATGATTGTTGCATGGATGCACCGAGGGTCATGTGCTACCGACCTAAAATAGTAGCCGTGGCTTTAGAATGTGTAGCGAACACATTCTGTCCTCGTTCTCTGTATCGTTGGTTATACGATCTACTAGCCGGAGGTCCGCAAAGATGATATAATAATGAAAATGAATAATATCCAATTGATGAACGGTATGAATCCATTAAACTTAATGAGAACCGAATGAATCCGGTGACTCAAGATATGAGCCGCAAAGAACCGCGTGAAACCGGTGATTCAAGATGAAACCATGAGAACTGTTAGGGATCGAGTGATTTGATTGCTTCTGTTCCTGTCTGTTCCTTGATTGTGGAGAGTGTGTGTATCCCCTCTCGTTCCAGTTCTTGTCACGTGTCTTGGAGGGTGTTTATGATTTCATTCTTTGCTGTTGGCTCACTCTTGCACATTTGATGTTTTCCCTTTCGAGATGAGAACACTTATTTGGCGCATGTAGATAGAGCAAGGAGAGAGACTTGCTCGATGAGATTAGCTGGACGGCGTGTGATCAAGAGATTTGGACAAAGAGTCGGATCGGTCTGTGGACAGCCACTCGGTGTTGAGCGTGGCTCGTTATAGTTGTTGTTTTTATGGTTTTATTATGCTTCCGCATGTATGATGATTTAATTATGCTTCCGCGTTTGTATATTTGTTTTTGGAGTTTTGATTAGTTAGATGGCATCTCTCTAGATCCAGTACTATAGGTTGTGTACTGTGTTGGAGCCATGGATGATATGGCCGATGTGTGATCCTGTGTGGCGTGTTGTAGGCTTTGAGTTAAGCCTTTTGATTAGTTGTGTGCTTGTACAGGATATTTAAACAGGTTGTTTTTTTGGGTTTTCGTCCAGTTGTAGAGGAAACTCTGCCGGATTTTCTGTAGAATCCATAGGTATTAATTATGGACTGTGGCTTGCTTGCCATTGACGGAGGTTATTCGATGGAGAATAATCTGTTCCGTCACAGATATGATATATGAGATACGGTGGACTTTCCTTCAAAGAAATTATGGAAAGAGAAAGATGAAACTAGGACCATGGACTCTTGGACGGGTAGTATTCTGCAGTCCGACACGTCCATCTCGGTGGAAACCGAAGAATACTTTGGCGCGTATTACAGTCGCTTGTGTGAGCGAGTGATGTCCAGTGTCACGCCTTAGGATACTATTGTGGAAGAACGAGCCCGCCCTACAGTACCCCGGGGAATGGGGCGTCTGATATGGCACGATGTGCTGACGATATGGTACGATGAGATGTACATGACCCCCCGGATGGGTCGTTAAAGATAATCCCTCACGATTACGGCCTTAGATCATGAGGAGTATCATGATCCTTTCCTCGTTCTCTCGCATCGTTTGCTAGTACGATCTACTAGCCCTGGTCCGCAAAGATGAAAGTAAAAAGAGAAAGCATGATTCAAAGCAACAATTACATGTTCCAAGACATGATAAACGACAAATCAATATTGCTAAATGTTCCTTTCCTTACATGTCTCGTTATACCGCAAATGCATGATAACCTTTGCCATTATCATGTTCACAGTTTGACAGTGACGTATGATTATACTTGCTGAGCGATAAGCTCATCCTTGCTATCTGTTGTTTTTCCTCTCAGATGAAAGCCTTTAAATAGAACAAGGAGAGGCTTGCTTGGCAGACTAGACAGACGGCAAGTACAATAAAGATTTGGGCATAAAGTATGATCGACTATGAATAACCCCTCAAGGTCGGGTAAGGAGCACAATTGTTATTTTACGGTTCGTTATGCTTCCGCAGTTATGGTATTATAGCATGCTTCCGCACTTTATTTTGATGTTTTTCGATTGTGGTTATTAGCTGCCATCTCTCTAGATCTAATACAGTACGGTCCAAATACTGTATTGAAGCCATGAATGAGATGGCAAATTTTGAGATCCTGTGAAAAGTATGCTTAGCCTATTTAACCAGTTTGTATATCGGTCCTTGTCCAGTTATAGAGAAAACTCTGGACACTAATGAAGTTTTATTGACGAAGGGTTATTTAAGGAAAATAACCTGGTTCGTCTCAAATGGTATCAGAGAAAAGGAGAGATGCCTTAGGTTTGATCTGAATCATATGCGGAAGCATAGGATAGAATAAGATTGATCGATTTAATGCCTAAAGGTATTTGACGATTTAGTCTGTCCAGACAATTGAATTACCAGCTGTTGGTTGAGGAAGATAGTGTGATGTGACATCTTAGTACTGAAATTGGATTGGCAATAATTGAGTTTTTAAACTGATTAGTGATAGATCAAGGACTAAGCTATCTCTCGATTTGAGGTTTAAGATTGATCGACCCTTGGTTGAAATTCTTCGGGTAAAATGTTGCTTTGGCAAGTTTCCAGGTTAACCCAGAATACGTAAAGAATAGGTGAAGCCATCGGCTCGAGATTGGTATGATGAAAATAAATTTTGAGTACATCCCGACCTAGGATAACAAATCATAAATCGATTCAAAAATAATTCAGTAGAAGGACACCTAAGTAGCCCAAGCCATATTATGGTTAAAGACATAAATTTCGACGACTTAGGAATGTCCTACGGTCACCTCCCTATATGGTGTGTTACCCAAGATAGATCAGGAATAAAATTGATCTTAGTTGATCAAGGTAAGCAAGACCATTGAGTCTCGAGGATAAAGAGATATGGCCCCATGTGTTAGGAAGTGTCGTGGAATAATGTTGGTGCCGATGAGACCTTTGGGAGTGTGTCTCAAAAGTAGTAGTTCAATCACAAAATTTAAGAATGTCTTTAGTTATGGAAAGATTTGGTGTTTATATCGGGTCCTAAGGTTTAAGCTCAAGCATTAGGGTCACTGTCGTTTGGATGGGCTAAGAGATCTAGGTTAATGTTGTAATACGATGTTGCTTGGGGATTTCGAGCCGTGCCGTGATTATGTTTGAATTATGTGTAATTAAGAAGACATAGGCTCGGAAATAATAACAAAGATGATTTATTATTTGGAAAGGTAAAGGATGTATCAGTGAATGTTGAAAAGACTTTTGGATAAAGACCTTCCCGAAGAAACTTTGAACTATGATCTGCGTTGAGCAAAAAATGATTTAAGGATAGGGCTGTATCCTCGAACCTTGAAAAAAAAAAAAAAAGAAGAAGAAACTCAGTACCTTAGGATCAGAATTGCGATTATAATGAGGCATAAGCATAAGAAAAGCATAAAGATAAACAAGATAGGAAATAAAATTTCTTAATCTTGGTGACACAACCCTTGCATCCTTAAGATTCAATAAATATGTGGTTTTATAAGACCAAGGTTTACTTAATTATGGATCCAAAGATCAATACAAGTAGGTCGAGGTTGTAATATGATGTTGCTTGGGGATTTCGAGCCGTNGCCGTGATTATGTTTCGAATTATGTGTAATTAAGAAGACATAGGCTCGGAAATAATAACAAAGATGATTTATTATTTGGAAAGGTAAAAGGATGTATCAAAGTGAATGTTCGAAAAAGACTTTTGGATAAAGACCTTCCCGAAGAAACTTTGGAACTATGATCTGCGTTGAGCAAAAAATGATTTAAGGATAGGGCTGTATCCTCGAACCTTGAAAAAAAAAAAAAGAAGAAGAAACTCAGTACCTTAGGATCAGAATTGCGATTATAATGAGGCATAAGCATAAGAAAAGCATAAAGATAAACAAGATAGGAAATAAAATTTCTTAATCTTGGTGACACAACCCTTGCATCCTTAAGATTCAATAAATATGTGGTTTTATAAGACCAAGGTTTACTTAATTATGGATCCAAAGATCAATACAAGTAGGTCGAGGTTGTAATATTTGTGGATATGATTGGCTTGGTTAACTTGAAATATCTTGTGGTACCAATCTTAATAAGACATTATGGATAATTTAGTCAGTAAACTATTGGGTCGAGTTGAATTGTAAACAATCTTGGGCTTAGTAGTGAAAATCTTTACAATTTTTGGTATGAACTTGAAGATAGCCAAAAGGACTAAATTTTAGTTTAACCTCAATAATAGTTCGGTAGATAAACGCCAGTACTAATATAGTTGATCTGACAAGGGATGACATCTTGCAACTGGGCTATAGGATCTGAAGCATGAGTTTGAAATCGATCGAGGTATCAAGAAATTAATATCATCATTCTTGTAAACCGTTTGATCAAAAAAAAGAGGATTCAGCTGAATATCTTTTGATCGGTAATTTGAGGACATATCGAATCAATGTAAATTATTGAGGATCTCAAACAAGATCGTAGAAGTATCGGCTTAGGTGTTGTAGTAACATACTCCAGAACTTTCGAGATAAATGGATGAACCAATAAGATGGTTTACGGACTTCAAAATAATTAGAAAAAAAAAATAGTTAAACTTTCAAGCATAATGAAGCATAGTCCGTAAAGCAATATAAAGGCTTGACAAAATTTGACATCGCTTTGGGTCTATAGCTTGACTTTTGTAGATTAAAGGGAGTTGAAGGCCCGACGGCAATCAGACACGGCCACCATGAAGATCAAAAACATCGATTAGGTTTTGTTGATTCATCGGCATCTTATGAAATTTTGTGGGTTTGATTAATAAACCATATTTGGGATTATACTAAAATAACTTCATTAAGGAATTACTTAAGGATTAAGGCATAAGTTATAAATAACTAATACCTCACATGTTCCAGTAAGAAAAGAATGTGAATTTAGTTGAAGAAATGCCTTGTTAATCTTACGGACCTTTGGGAACATGATTTTGAAAATCAACAAGACGATGGGTGATAAATAATTGGGAAAAACTGATTAGTGCCATGAGAACACAAGATCATTTTGAGAAAAATCAAAATTGTTAAGTGATCTGTCACCAGTGAAACGTTCGGCATAGAAAAGACTTGTAATAACCAGATAGGATGACTAATGTTCATATCATTTAGGTTGATCCCTGATGGGTCTGATAAGTTATCATGGGATATAATGCCTTTGAAAAAGAAGTTCTACTATTTATTATTAATAGGGAGTACCTTTGAGAAAAGTAGGGGAGAAGTCAAAATAGTATACCCTTCCACGTGTATGTCGGAAATTAGCCCTTAAGGTTTTCTTTCGAAGACTTAAACGTAGTGTCTTCAAAAATAGAAAGATAATCATATGGTCAGATTTGAGAAGTAACCCTTAATTTTTGGAAATGTAGACATTAATGTTAACCATTAAGAGTCCTTAGAATTGAATGACCTTGGAGTTCCATGGGTAAATATGAAAGATAAATCACTGATGATTGGATGATAGAACGTTGTAGACAGATATCATCATGTTCCAATTAGGTTCAATCGGCTCATTAATATGCCGATAAGCTCTTGAGGTTGCTAAGAAATCGGATTCGGAAAATCCTGAATATTGATTAAAGGTCCTGCCCACTTTTTGGGGATGATTGTAATGATTATAGTTTTGAATATAAGATAAATGGATGATTGAAGAAACAAATGACGCAGCAGTAGCGTTGTGGGCCCATAACCCACAGGTCACAGGATCTTAGGCCAAATGGCTAGAACAGTAAGATTTTGGGTTATAAGACAATTGTAAGAATTGTCTGTGTGACTACACTATGGGCATTTTAATCAAGGTTACCATATATTCTAGTCTATGATGCAGGCTATGTAGAAAGTGTTGATTTGCCAATTACTAATAAAATGGTAGAAATGAAAATCATTCCGACTTTAAAGTCTGATTGAAATAGAAGGTTTGCATCAAAACTTTTGTAACATTTGATCAAATATGAATTTGAGTTAACTCCAAAACTTAAACATTGGATAAAGAAGTAGGAAATTTTAAATGCTCGAGGTTCTTTGAAATAAGCAATAAGGTGATTTAGACATGCCAAACCATCTAGAAGTTTACCTCCAAATATGAAAATTTGAGGATCGTTAAATTTCGAGGACGAAATTTCTATAAGTGGGGGAGAGTTGTGAGGTTCCCAAAACAAAAATAAAATTAACATGAGGCTAGGAATATCTCTTTATTTAATAATAGAATATTGAATAAACAAATAGAGGAACTTGGTAAAAATCTGGGGACTTTTAATGATGAAAACGCCACCCGAAGCTTTCCCGCCCAACACACGCTTGAATTCACTCAAAACAGCCACCGCTTGATGCATGCTCGATCCTCCGCTCGAGCCGAAACAGCAGAAGCTCAGCCGCCTGATGCATGCTCAAGACCGGCTCGATGGGCTCCCAAAATCCCCTAGAAACCTCCAGTAGCTCGCCGGCGCTCGATCCGCCGAGCGGAAATTCCAGAACCTTCCGGAATGCTCCCGCTCGCCAGCCGCTCTCCAGAACCTCTAGAATCCTCGGCCGCTCGCTGCTCGCTCGAATGGGGCTCGAGCGGCCCGATGCCTATATAAAGGTCGCCAGCCAGCGGGCGCGGGGCGAAAGGAGAAGAAGAGAGAGAGGAAGAGAGAGAAAGAGAAAGGGAAAGAGAGAAGGAAGAGAAGAAGGAAGGAAATGAAGGCTTTCGAGTCCGATTCGAAACTCAAGATTGGTGGAGAAAATATGGAGCACATTGAGGCAAGTTTTCTCGTACTCACTATTTGTTATACTGTGATTTCGTCGTTCCAATACCCTCCCAAACTATGAAAATTATATCGCCATGATTAATGATAAAAGAATATTCTAAATTAATGCTAAGAAATAAATCACTACATCCGGCTACGCAATCGATCTTATGAAATTCGATCCATCCACAATGACCGGATCCTTGGCGAAATACTTTTCTGTTCATGAGATGTAAATAAAGAATATGCATCCTCTTGTTATGAAAACTATGATTAATGAATATTTGAAATTATACGATTTAGAAAGAAACGGGCTTCGGAGACCCCAATATGATTGGCTCATCAATCTGGGTAAGGAAATCGATTCCTTTAAAGAATGTTGATCATGCTTATAAAGTAACTTATGAAAAATGCTAAAAGTCCCCAAAGGAAGGTAAAAAACGAATGGGAAAATGAAACGGAAAGGAAATCCCACGAGATATGTGATTGATGAAACCTCCCGTGTGGTGGGAGAAATGATGAAACCTCCCGTGTGATGGGGATATAATACGTAAGGCTTCAAAGAGAAGATAAGAACAAATGGGAAAATGAAACGGAAGGAAGTCCACAATGGATATGTGATTGTGAAACCTCGTGTGATGGGAGAGATGATGAAATCTCCGTGTGATGGGGAAAGATGATGAAACCTCCCGTGTGATGGGAGATATGATATATGAGATACGGTGGACTTTCCTTCAAAGAAATTATGGAAAGAAAGATGAAACTAGGACCATGGACTCTTGGACGGGTAGTATTCTCTGGTTTTGACACGTCCATCTCGGTGGAAACCCGAAGAATACTTTGGCCGCGTATTCTGGTCCCTTGTGTGGCTTGAGTGATGTCCAGTGTCACGCCTTAGGATACTATTGTGGAAGAGCGAGGGCGCCACAGTACCCCGGGGAATGGGGCGTCTGATATGGGCACGATGTGCGGCGACGATATGGTACGATGAGATGTACATGACCCCCGGATGGGTCGTTAAAGATAATCCCTCATGATTACGGCCTTAGATCATGGGAGGTATCATGATCCTTTCCTCGTTCTCTCGCATCGTTTGCTAGTACGATCTACTAGCCACCGGGTCGCAAAGATGAAAGTAAAAAGAAAGCATGATTCAAAGCAACAATTACATGTTCCAAGACATGGTAAGCGACAAATCAATATTGCTAAATGTTCCTTTCCTTACATGTCTCGTTATACCTCAAATGCATGATAACCTTTGCCATTATCATGTTCCATGATTTTTGATGATTTATGATTATACTTGGCGAGCGATAAGCTCACCCTTGCTATCTGTTGTTTTTCCTCTCAGATAAAAGCCTTTAAATAAAACAAGGAGAGGGGCTTGCGAGACTAGACGAGGCGGCAAGTACGGTAAAGATTTGGGCATAAAGTATGATCGACTATGAATAACCCCTCAAGGTCGGGTAAGGAGCACAGTTGTTATTTTACGGTTTGTTATGCTTCCGCAGTTATGGTATTATAGCATGCTTCCGCACTTTATTTTGATGTTTTACAATTGAGGTTATTAGCTGGCATCTCTCTAGATCTAATACAGTACGGTCCAAATACTGTATTGAAGCCATGAATGAGATGGCAAATTTTGAGATCCTGTGAAAAGTATGCTTAGCCTATTTAACCAGTTTGTATATCGGTCTTTGTCCAGTTATAGAGAAAACTCTGGACCCTAATGAAGTTTAATTGACGAAGGGTTATTTAAGGAAAATAACCTGGTTCGTCACAAGTGCTTAGCCTCACCACTAAGCTTATATGTAGCAAAGTGAACCCAATCATTAAAAGGATACTTAATCACTATGAAAGCCTTTTCTAGCCTTTCCATCTAATAGTTAGTTTTAGGAGGGTCTGTGGCTCTCCCGGTGAGGTTTCAATTTTAAAAATATTATAATTGGAGATAATTAAGATAATATAATTAAATTAGACTTAATATGTGAAAAATTAAGTTTGAAGTAGAATAGGGTATCGGTGGAGGCCTTTCTTCGGGCGCCCAGGCGGCGCCAGGCGCCCATTCAGGGTAGTTATTTTCTTGGCCACTCAACGCCAGCAAGAGGCCCAAATCTAGTGTATGGGTGCACGAAGTGCCTTGACAGGCGCGCTTGGCGCTGTTCAGTGTTATTATCGCGACACTCACTCGACTAGTGCTCAGCGCGATGATCTATGTATTTAAATGTGAGAGGTTTCTTTTCGGTCATTTGGCAGATCGAAGAGATGAGAGAGAATGCGAAGGAGAAGAGAGGAGGAGATCGAAGCACCGAGTTTGTTTCCGACTTAGAGCTAGTGAAGGAAGTTGTAGATCGGGTCGAGACAAATGCACCCATATACTTTTCTTTCTCTTATTGCACTTTTTATTCCATTCTCTTTGGGTATTTTTATTCCTATATCTATCTAAATTTGTATTTTCTAAAACTCATTTGATTTTATATTCAATTTCTAAGTTTTATGAGGTATTATGCTTCCTACGAAACCCTAACCCCACGCCCCGTATTTTTTCCCATTTATTTTAGAATTTATGTATAATGTGGACTTAAAACTTGGAACCCTAGCATATGAACACGATTATTTGGTAATTGTTCACATGTATTTGGTATATATTATGTTGTATGTTTTGAAAATATTATTGGATGCTTTTGTAAATGGATTTGTTATCTGAAAACCACAAAGTTTTATTTAGCTCGACATGGTTAGGATTTTCTAATATTCCCCAAGCTTTATGTTAATTTGTGCATGCATTGAAAATTATGTAAAGACTTAAGCTCCCAAGTGAATGGTAATATGTTTCTGTATCTGAGAAATATGAGAATAATGCAAAGCATAAAAGGAAACTCCACAATTTGTTATATTTAATTATTTATTCTCCAGTGAGTGAGAACTTTCTATAAGAATATGGTACACTTTCCCTTAAGAATAAGTAATCATAAAATTGGACCAAAGATTTATATTTTAGAGGGTAGTATTTCCTAACATATTTTAGAATACTACAGTGATAGACCGAGGAATACTCCTGGGCCACAGGAGATGCTATGGTGGCATTTGTGTCATCTGACCTCATATATCAGGTGAAAGGTATACCGTCCGCCATGGGATGTTAAAGTTTAAGGTATCATGAGTAGCACCTTAAAATGCGTGGATACATATATATTCCGTTCTTCGTTTGACTACTCCGTTAACTGGTAAGGTTTACTGGCCCTGATTCCTAAATAACGAAAGAATTTCTACATACTTTAGAAGCTAAATGAATCAGATATAAAATGTGAAAAGATAAATGTGTTTCATAAAGTACATTTTATCATGCTTCATGTTTATGCATCCATATTATGCTCCCATTCCCTTCTCTTGATTTATTTTGAGTATATTATTTATTATTTTTTATTATATTGTGCCTTATTAAACATTTGGCTCACTCTTTACTATTTTCTTACCTTCAAATGAGTAGGAAATTATACCTGATGAGGTGGAATAGAGATTAGTAGTTGGCAAGGTATTGGACTTCGAAGATTAGTCTGTAGACTTAGATTTTTATAGTTTTATACTTATGTATGGAGGAAATTTTTGTACCTTCTGATAGATATGTATTTGTTGTGTTGATGATGGACAATATAGCTTAGTTTCACTGTACATTGTTGATTGTATATGCTTTCACAGGTTATTATGAATTATTTAGGTACCTAGTGGTATCTCTTATGAGTTGACGTTGTACCCGGAGATATAACGTTAGTGCCATGAATGGGTTGTGGCATTTTGGATCCTGTGTATGATTGTTGTTATGATATGTATGTTGTATAGGGTATTGTATAGATTTATATTTGTCTAATGGACATTTTATAGATGAAACCTTGTCGCTTTTCGGTTAGAATTTGGTCCGTCACACCTATGAACTCTGAGAGTCTCTAATCCATGAAATCTCTAAATAGATTTCTCTTCTTTTTCTTTGCTAGTGCACGTCTTAGAACTTGTGCTCTAATTAACCTGAGTCACCAATCCAGTGAGCTGACGGAGAGCATCAACTACCCTAACCATATCAACAGGTGCCGCTAACTATCCTGGGCCTCTTGCTTAACTCCCCGGGTGGATACTAGCATTGTCAGACAACACTGTAATAAAGTAAAATAAAATTAGAATTTCAAATAAATCATAAATTTTTTTACAATGCACATAGTCATTTATCCTGACCGAGAGCTCTAAAAATAACCCTAAGTTAATCAACATTATCGACTTGCCTAATATTTTCAAATATCAAAAAAAAATTTAAATTCCTCAAATATTCTCATAGAACCTTAATTCTCTGTTATCATAAAGGTCTGACGACCCAAACCTGGTACACGACCATCGCCCAAATTAGATCACATAAAAAAAATCATAAGCCTCAAATCAACATATAGCATATCCACAATTGATAAAACATGATTATAATAATAATCTAAATATCCTCTAAAGAAAGTTTGGAAAAAACATAACTCCAAAAAAGAAATCTTAACAAAATGAAATAAAATATTAGAATGTATATCTAGAGTATAAGCTAAACACTCTCTCCAACGGTACTTCATAATATCTCTTGCCACAGCTCCTTATCCATCTCTAGAGTCATCCTTCTCTAAATTATGCTACTTTGGAAGAAAGAAATAGTAAAAATGAGCTAAATACCAAACAAGTGATAATAAATAAAAAATAAGTAATAACAATAAATATATCAGATATATAATAAATGATATATGCCAAAAGTTACAATAGAAATATAATATTTAATAGATAAATATATCTAAAAGTCTGTATTTTTATCATATCACGACTCAAAAGTAGAAGTAAAGCAAGTCACCCTGAACTCTCATGTGGCAAAGATGATAAGATTCATCAATAATAAGCAACAGTCCCTCAGAATCAAATATCAAAGGATAAACGGGGATTTTTTGGTTTGAATATCAATGTGAACAACCTGAATATCAAATAACAATGAATAATATGGATTCCACTAAATTCGGATAGCGTAGAATCCGACACATGGATTCTACCATATACAACTCGTAGATTCCATTGATTTTCAAACTCAAGAGATATCAATAATAATGAGATATCACAAATAATCTTATTGGACCTTATTCTACCATCGAGAACCAAAAGCCACATATTTATGCCCCAACAGTTGGGTAAGTGACATGAGGTTATCTATGGTATCTTCACTACCTCTACAATGTTCCTAAATGTTGTATCTATACCATACTCATACCATTTATGATACCTGTAGCTAATAATATTCCTAATATCATCTCCTACGATGGTAACAAGGTTATAAACATTCCTCCATAATAATAGCATACCTCATCACTACTATGATATGAAAACCAGTATTGGATAAGTGTAAACCACACTAAGGTGTCATAGCCTCCCATTCGACAAGATACCTTAATATTTTCATATGCTCTCCTTAACCTTTACCATAGAAAGCCTTTGCAATTGAATATGACGCAAAGAAGGCTTTATAATTATAACAATATAAATGTTGTTCAGTGCTGACAATGATTATACTTACACAATTAAAACTAACACAAAAGAATTTATCATGGAATAAAAAATGAACAAAAAACAAACCAAAAATAATATATTTCAATCAATCAAAGTATTTAACTAGTCATCCATCCCGGTCTAATATAAAACTTATTACCAAGGCTATAATTAATTATTACTTGTCACTACGGACAAAACCCCAATAATCAACTATCCTAAAAAAATGTATATATATATATACGAGCTTCTAATGAATTTGGATGACGTCATCAACCTCACTCTCTAAAATTTAACATGCACGATCATATTACATGTACACAACACATTCATATACACACACGCTACTAGCACACACACACCTACACTGCCAACACACACTACACACACTTAAATACACATGCAGGGAACATACACACATAGCAGTAGTGTGAGGTCCAAAAATTAAGAGGCTCAAGGTTGGAGTTGAAATTATTGACCGGTCTTCAATGAAAGAAATGAAACATGACAAGGGAGATGGCTTAATTAGAATAAGGAGCATTGACCGAAAAGTTGACCTGAATAAATTAATAGCAACTAAAGCCAAAAGCCAACTTTACTATTTAGTTAGAATCCAACCAAGCATCGACTAAATGGAGTAAGTAAACTACACCATTCTGATCTTAAGGGAAGTACTTGAGTAAGTAAACTAACTACTTACTCCCACCTATCCTCCGAAAAGAGCTGATCAAGCAAGTGACTTACCCCACTTACTCCACCTAACCCCCTCCTCTATAAATGCTCAAATGGCCAAGGAAGCCGGCACGAATAACCAACGAGAAGAACAAAGAGGAGTAGAGGGGAGAAAGTCGCCGGTAAAGGTGAACAAACGCTGTCGTGCAAGTGTACTTGAACGTTATAGCTTTAAGTTTTGTTTTTAAGAATGTCGCAAGTGTACTCACCTTTTTAAATTCATGTTTTTAATGCAAGTATAACTAATGATGTTCAGTTATTTCATGATGTTCGCACGCATAAAGTTTAATTATTGCATGATTCAGATGATGACCATTCATTTAATTATGAAAAAGTAGACTGGCTTTATAAAGTGACGTATAAGCTCTTTGATTTGAAACCGCCTTAAAGAATAATCAAATCGGCCTTGCATTGTAATTTAAAACACAGCATTTGCTCTTTGATCCCGAAATCGGCTTTAATCGAAACCGGCATGATATGAAACCAGCATGCATAATATGAACTCGCTTTTGATAAAATTGAAACCGGCCCCCACCTTAAGACTAAATCAAGTTCGGCCTCCCCTTGATGCTAAATCAAGTTCGGCCCACCCCATATGAATGAAAGAAGTTCGGCCTCCCTTGATGCTAAATCAAGTTCGGCCCTCCCCATAAGAATGAAAGAAGTACGGCTTCCCTTGATGAAAAATCGAGTTCGGCTTTCCCCTTGATGAAAAATCGAGTTCGGCTTTCCCCTTGATGAAAAATCGAGTTCGGCTTTCCCTTGATGAAAAATCGAGTTCGGCCTTCCCTTGGTGAAAATCAAGTTCAGCCTTCCCTTGTGTAAAGATGGAACCGGCCACCTTTGAATATGAAATTGGAAACCGACCTTTGCATGTTTGAAATCGGAACCGGCTTGCATGTTGAAATCGAAAACCAGCCCTTGCATGTTTGAAATCGAAACCAGCTTGCATGTTGAAATCAAAACCGGCCATTTTGAACATAAAAATCAAGTTCGGCCCCTTTGCATGAAATCAAGTTCAATTTTATCTTTGCATGTGAAATTAAGACTCACTGCACATTATTTTGAAACGGCAGTCGTAATGAAAGTTGAAACGGCTTTGCGATAAGACAAATAAGTTTTGACTCTAACTTTGGGAGATAAGGTTCTCTGGCATGCCTTAGACCTTAAGGTGATAATCGAGGATAATCAAGTGAGAGCCATCCTCTGGCTTTGGTCTGAGAGGAAGTGATAGCCATCCCGAGGCTTTGCACAAGGAGGTAGTGATAGCCGTCCTCGGGGCTTTGTACAAGGAGGTAATGATAGCCGTCCTCGGGGCTTCGTACAAGGTGGAAGTGAAAGCTATCCTCGGGGCTTTGTATGAAGAGGTATTGCCATGATTGTGAGGAGATGTGCACAATCTATCCTCGATTAAAGCCCCTCTTCAGTTATGAAATAAATAAAAGAAGCTAAATTTATGATCTACATTGTGTTATACGCAAATGTTATCTATTCTGACTTTTCGATTTGCTTTTTGTTCCGGCCAAATGCTATGTATATATATGTTGCCCGATTTCCTACATTAACAATCCTAATCAAGCTGGTATGATATTATGTACATATCATGTAGATCGTGACATGATAACGTATTATGGCAAATTTGCTCTGCACTTTGTCATTCTCCGCCATCGCTTATGTTTTTTCCCCCGATGGAAATTTAGAATTTGTGCCTCACGACAGAGAGTGATCAAAGCCAACTCAAAGATCGTGAATGATTCGTGGAGCACCTTTGACGATTGCAACGGATAATCAATTAGTGTAATGAATTGTTAGACTCCATAAACTTTTATAATTAGACATTTGTGCCTATTCGGAAATGAATATTATGGAATGAATATGATATTTTCGCAAGATGTTAGATTGGCTTCCGCTATGTGTTTTATGGTTAAAATATATGGGTCCTAGATGACATCTGTGATCCTGTGTTGCGAATGGCGGAGTTTAAAAAAAAAAATCCATTCCGCCACAAGTAGCACACCCGCACTACTCACACACACATGGCTACACACATATAGCCGCACCTCTTCACACTGCCAGCACACATCCACTACCAGTAACCCACCATACTAGCAGTTTACACCCACACAAACCCACACAGCCACTCACACCCATGCTGCCAAATTTTACCCACACACACACACACAAACAACACACACATGCCAGTTCTCTCACACACGTATACACTGCATACACATCTTTATACTAATATTCTCGTATCCCGTGCTCCCTGTTTACCCACCATTATCATACTCGTTTCACAAAACAGAGCACAGCCCTTTGTTTATTCACATTTCATCGGATTTTCATCAAGGTAAATGAAATCTCAACTTTCATCTTCAAATTTACAATTATAACATAATTTCATAAATTATCAAACCCCAATTTCAGTGACAATGCTTAAATTTCCTATTTTAGTGTCATCCGAGCGATGGCTTTGTTTCACCCATTTCATATTAGACATCAACTACAATTGATTCTCCACAAATTTCATCACGCATGTAAGAATTATTCTCGTTTAAAAGGAAAGAATGGGTTTACTCAGTAGAGAGGAAAATCACGAAATTACTTGCAAAGAAGTCACAAATTAATTTGCCTAATTTGTGACGATACTGTAGCAATAGTGAGAAATATCGATGGTGGCGGCTTCGAACAGTCTCGGCAATGCTCCCTCCAGCACCAATTAACGATAGCGGCAACAGCAGCAAACTTCCGACGACCCTTTTCTTGTCTTTCTCTCTCTGATTTCGCCTGTAACAACTAAAAGAATAAGAGGAAGGCAACGCTTTAAAAGAGAATAAGAGCAACTGAAAGGGAGAAAAATATAGCTGGCGACCAAGAGGAAGAAGGAAGCTGGTTTTCTAACTGATTGGCTGAATAAAAGGAAGTCATCATGGAGCAGAATCAGCCGGCATTCTCTTCCTCTCCTCCTTCTTCCTTCCTTTCTTTCTCTCTTTATTTTTCTCATTTTTCTTTCTTTTCTTTTATATTATTATATTATATATTTATTTATATATATATTAATTAATTAATTAATATTATTATCTTTAAAAAAAATGATTGAATAATTATTATATAATTTATATTTAATACAAAAATATTCTAAATGTTACACATATCGACTATATTGTATATAAATACTGACATTATTTTAGAATATCATAATTACAATTTATCCCGATGCACAATAATTACCACGTTGTTAAGGACAATTCAAACCACAACAACTCATTTGTACTTGACGTCAATGCCACCGCCTATTCTGATGAAAGACCAAGTGAGCCAGAGGGTGCCTTAATAAGAGATTAGGATGTATTTAATTTTACCAAAACGATCAACTGCTTGACTAAGAGAAGTCCGCTTGACCAAGAGTAGGTTTGTCTAATTACTTGAATACCAGCCTTACAGGTCGCCCTAATTTAGCCCACACGATCGTCCACAACCAAAGAAGTCATTCTCTCCTTGATTTCACACTCTTCACGTAAGATAATTTCAACTTCGCAACCATTATCACCGTATTCAATACACATCCTAAGAAAAGTATCGCAATTCTCCTTCTCGTCTACAATAAACCCTAACTACGTAACGCAGGGGTTTAAAACAATCAAGACATCGACAAGCATCGGCCATAAAAGCTCCACGCTAGAAAAGACAGTGAGCCCAACAGAGCGTAAAAATTAAGCCTTTTTGCACAAGGAAAGCCACCCAGCATAACAACTATAAAAGGCCATGGAGTTATCACTCCAAGGCACGCTCTCGTTTGCTCACAAAAGCCCTCTACTAAAAAGTTTACACACTTTTAGACTATGAACACTCTCATTTGCTTACAAGAGCTCTCTACTGAAAAGTTTACACACTTTCAAACTATGAACACTCTCTCGCTCTCTACCGCTATGTTCCCAGTGAATACAGCGCCTAAAACTAATGCTTCTCACAAGCCACCAAAGTCTCTCTCAACGACAGCAATCACCCATCTCAAACACTCTCTGTATTTCCTTACATTCTTACTTTCACCTTTTTAATTCAAAGATCAAGCATCGACTGGAGTATTTAAGTGTTTGACGGGGATGATCTTTCCGTCACACCGACCCCTTGTTTTAGGTTAATGATGTAAAGATTCAAACCGAGTATTTGATTTGACCCGACTTGTTCAAATTTTGGATCCGTAACGATCATACCCATTATATTACTATACTTTTTTCTACTTCTTGCCACTCCCTGTAAAATGTTCAAATAGTATATAATATTTTTTTATAATTAAATTAATTAACAGTTAGGAATGAACTATTTTTAAAAAAATATATATAGAAATTATTATACCTATAAAGTTCTAAAGGTATTGGATAACTAGAGCAATACATGAAGAAAATATTATGAGTTTTTCAGTATGATTAATTATAATATCGAGAAGAATTGATAAAATATATATTTCAATTGAAGAGCTATTTCTTGTAATCAAGGCATGAAAAAATGTCTTCACATAATATGAAAAATAAAATTATTTATTTTTAAATAATTTAAACAAAAATTAATTTCAGAATATATATAAGTAAAATTTAATATTTTTATAATAAATATTGTATGGCCATTTTTGAGATTTTAAAAATAATTAATACTATTATAAATAAATTTAAAATATTTAATAATATTTTTTTATTACTTTTGACAATATTTAAAATAATAATTTAACTATTTTTTATGTAAATGTCAATTGTTGTTTAATTTTTGAATGATAAATCATCCATACAAAATATAATATTATATTATTATTCTTTATGTCAAATATATTTTACAATTTATTTATTTTTATATAAAAAAATAAAAAACATTATTCTATTTATCAAAACATCTAATTTTTCCAGAATCACTCTATTTGTTTAATGAAAAGGAAATACAAAAGGACAAAAGAGAAAGAAGTAAGAGATAAGAATTTGTTTCAGGATTAAGTAGTTCAAGATGTTTTGCCAATAAAATGAATTGAATTATAAGAAGATGAAAATCTATTATCCAATATAATGAAACTTAACTTATCAAATGTTAAAAATCGTATATTATTTTTATTTTATTCTAACAATTTTTAACAATGAATATGTATTGACGATTGAGTTGATTATGAATACTACTTAAAAATAACTAAAATAATATCATTTAATATTTTTTAAAAATATTTTATTTTTTATTAATAAATTTATAAATACCTATTATATAATTTAAAATTTATTATTAAGTTATGATGGGTAAGCCCATAGAAGGCAGGCCCAATAAGAAAAACGACCCAAAATTCAAAAAAGCCCCGACGCGCATTTGGATGGTCAACGTTAGCGTTGACCGTATGAAAGCCCAACTAGGCGACCAACACGGTCCCTCAAGACAGTCAATATTTCTGTTGATCGGAAGCACTGTAGTAGTGGACCGAGAAAAGGTAAAAACCTTATATGGGCCAGGCCCAATGTGACGGATCGGTTATTCTCCTTAAATAACCTCCGTCAATGGTTGTGAGGTTCCTGACGGTGAACCCGACAATTATGAGGTGATTAGTATGTTAATGATCAATACTAATCTTATGGGATGATTAGGTTTGATATCGAAGAAAAATCGGGAAATTATCGTCCGGCCGCTGGAGCTGAGCGTCCGGGGCTCCGCGTGGCCTCGAGCGGTGGCCGGCAGTGAGCACGCCGGGCCGAAAGCGGCCGGGCGCAGCGATATATTGCGCCGCGCGATTTGTTCTCCTCATTTTCGATCGGCGAGGGTTTTTCGGAGAGAGAGAAAGAGCGCGATCAGAGAGAGAAGGAAGGAGATCGAGCCCGGAGTCCGATTCCGCCCGAAAGCGTATAAAGGTGAAAGCACGCGTCGAGGCAAGTGTTCTCATACCCACTTCTCGTTCTCTTTCGTTGTTTTATGTATTTTCGTTGGGTATTTTGTATCGATATCCACGGGAATGTTAGGACATTCAAAACCCATGCCTTCGAGGTCCATGAAAATATAATTAGTTGTCCGATTCGTGTCCGATTCGCCCGGGGTGGGTTTTACCAAACTCCTAACCTACGGGATTTTGGGTTTCCGCTTCCACCCCGTATCATGAAATTGACCCCAAAATTGGAATCCCCACGCCCCAATGATGCATATATGTCGAGCGTCCGATCTCGGCGTTGGGACCGTCACAAGGCCCGAGCCCATTAAATGGGCGCATCACTTTACTCACCCGAGACCGAAGGTGGACTTACGCGTTGTCGCCTTTGTGAAATGATGAAAGGACCCTAGAATACGAGTCCCATATCCCAATTGTATGTATACATCGACCGATGCCGAATCTCGCAAGATTTGACCCGTTCGTGGCATCCGGGAGCCTCGATATGTCCCGTTGTCGATAATCCGTAAATAAATGGGAAGTTGTGTACTTCCACCGTGATAAGTTAAATTGAACCCCAACGTGAAATATCGCGGTACAAAGAGTAATTAACGAATCCACCGACGTCCGATTTCCCTAAGCATCGAACTGTACGGGCGTCCGGTGTTCCAAGAGAAACCGATAATGTTTACCCAAACGAGACGAGAAATGCAAAGTGAAATGTGATCCTAATTGTAATGAAAGAACGTTTAAATGATTAAACGTAAACGTAAACCCGAATGTGAATCCTCAGCCGGAGGCAAAGGAATGAGTCTCGGAGGTTCTAAAAGGACTTGTGATCACTTGAGGTATGAGAACTAATCTATATTGTGATCTTGGAGTGATTTATTGTGACTAAGGGAACTGGATCCCGTAGAAAGTGGAAGCGAACTTGTGATGACTTGGATTAAGGGAATTGAGTCCCATTGGTTATTGAGAACCGTGACGTGAATGGAAGGGAGTCCACATTGTGCTTGAGATGTGATTGATGATGTAATCTCCCGGTTGGAGATGATTGTGATGGGAATGAGGTTTCCCAAGATATGATTGTATGGCAAATGTGGATTTTCCCTCTCCAAGTGTCGAACCTAACTTCGAAACTAGGGACCCCGAGTCATATGGGTAGTATTCTTTAGTGTACCATGTCCATCGTGGTGGGAACCGAGGATACGGTCACAGATTCGCCGCCGTGTGAGCGGGTGATGTCCGTGGTACCCTTAAGGAAACTAATGCGGGAAGAACGAGGATTGCCCCGACCCCAGGGGTGTAGGTGTGTCGACGCTACATATTGAGATGTAGTCGTTCGAGATGATTGTTGCATGGATGCAACCGAAATGTGCTACCGACCAAAGTAGCCGTGGCTTTAGAATGTGTAGCGAACATTCCTCGTCCTCGTTCTCTCGCACGTTGGTTAGTACGATCTACTAGCCGGGTCCGCAAAGATGATGTAATAAAGAAATGAATAATGTCCAATTGATGAACCCGTGAATCAAAATGATTCGAGACGTAATCGATGAATCAGAATGAGAATCTTGCGAATCTAAATAGATGAACCTAACGAACCAATGATTCAAGATGAAACCGTGAGAACTATAGGGATTAAGTGATCCCAGTTGCTTCCCATTCCCTGTCCTGTTCCTTGATTGGAGAGTGTGTGTATCCCCTCTCGTTTCAGTTCTTGTACGTGTCTTGGAGGGGTGTTTATGATTATATTTTTGAGCCATTTTCGTCACTCTTTGCTTTGATGTTTTTCCTTTCGAATGAGAACACTTAGTGGCGATGTAGATAGAGCAAGATGAGGCTTGCTTGATGGGATTGGCCGGGCTGGTGAGTGATCGAAGATTTGGACTTAGAGTTGGATCGGACATGGACAGCCGCCTGCCGCCGAGCGGGCTCATTGTTGATATTTTATGGTTTTATTATGCTTCCGCATGTATGATGATTTAGTTATGCTTCGCTTGTATATTTATGTTTGAGTTTCGCTTAATTAGATGGCATCTCTAGATCCGTGTCATCGTAGGTTGAGTACTGTTGGAGCCATGGATGATATGGCTGTGTGTGATCCTCGTGGTGTGTCAGAGGCTTTGAGTTAAGCTTTGAATAGATGTGTGCTTGTTGCAGTCGATATTTAACAAAGTTGTATTTTCGGTTTCGTCCATTGTGAGGAAATCGCCGGGATTTTGTAGAGTCCATAGGTTAATTATAGGCTCTAGAGTGTTTAGTCATCGACGGAGGTTATTCAATGGAGAATAATCCGTTCCGTCACAATGGTAACATAAACTTACGCCCATAATTTATCATTATGGATTCTGCAGAAATTTCGACAGAGTTTCCTTTACAACTTGACGAAAAAAAAAATACAACCTGTTTAAAATAACCTGTATAAGCATACAACTATCCGGTTATGATATTTTGGTCTACAACACAATGCACAAGACCACATTGCCATACCATCCAAGATTCCAATACAATATTCCTAACTACTGTATTGGATCTGAAGAGATGCCATCTAAGACTAAATAAAATCCAAAACATCAACATAAATGAGGAAGCATAGCTAAATCCAGAAACCTGTAGAAGTATAACAATAATCATAACATAATAACAAATCATATTAATCCTATTAGACTGTTTACATTCTATTACAACAACGTATCCAAAACTTCAAGCCTTCGACATTCAGCTAATCTGTGACGAACCAGGTTATTTTCCTTAAATAACCCTTCGTCAATAAAACTTCATTAATGTCCAGGGTCTTCTTTATAACTGGACAAAAGACCGTTTTACAACTTGCTTAAATAGGCTAAGCATACTTTTCACAGGATCTCACAATTTTGCCACTTTATTTATGGCTTCAATAGAGTATTCGATCGATCAGACAGACCTAGAGAGATGCCATCTAGTAACCTCAATCGGGAAACATCAAACAAAGTGCGAAGCATTTCTATACCATAAACTGCGGAAGCATCTTAAAAACCATAAAAATAACCAAGAACCATACCTAATCAAGTGGCTGTCCATAACAAATTTGATATTCGAATCCTTTGCTGCACTTGTCTCTAATACAAGCAAGTCTTTCCTTGATCTATTTACATGCTATCCGGAGGAAAAACAGATAGCAAGAGTGAGCTTTTAACCAAGAAGTATAATTATACGTCATCACAAACCGTAATCATGACTGTGGGGCAACATGTATTTGATATATCATGAGACATGAGAGGGAAGGAACATTTAGGAGTATCGATTTGTCGTTTACCATGTCTTGAAATATTCACTTATCGTTTGAATCATGCTTTCTCATTTTACCTTGATCTTTATGTGACCAGGGCTAGTAGGTCATTACTAGCAAACGATGCGAGAGAACGAGGAAAGGATCATGATACTCCACATGATCTAAGGCCGTGAGGATTATCTTTAACGACCCTCCGTTGGGTCGTGCACATCACATCGTGCCGTATATCGCCCCATTCCCGGGGTACTGTGGCAGTCCTCGTTCTTCCACAATAGTATCCTAAGGCGTGACACGGACACCACCCGCTTACACACAAGCAGCCGGAATACGGCCCAAGTATTCTTTGGGTTTATACCATGATGGACGTGTCAAACCAAAGAATACTACCCATTTGAAAATCCATGGCCCTAATTTCATGATTCTTCTTTTTATCATTTCTTTGAAGGAAAGTCCACCGTGTCTCATATATCGTATCTCCCATCTCAAGGGAGGTTTCATCACATTTCCCGCCTCGCGGGAGGTTTCATCATATATCCTTTGTGGACTTCCTTCCATTTCATTTTTCCATATGTTCTCATCTTTACTTGGAGACTTAGCATTTTTCATAGTTCATAAGCATGTTTGTCAGTATTCCAGCGGATTTGGAATTCCTGATCGTCAATGAGTTAGTCTCATTGGGGTCCTCCAAAGTCCATTTCTGAATCTTACAATTTCAAATGCCCGTTAGTCATAGTTTCCACATCAAAGGGATGCATAATTTCCATTTACTTTTCTTTTTACTCTATATGAACTGTAATAGCATTTTGTTAAGGGGCCCGATCATTGTGAACGGATAGAACTTCATGAGATCGATTGTTCGGCTATTACTTATGCATGGTCGGGGTGTGGTGATTCATTCTTTAGACTTTCATTTAGGATATTCTTTCATCATTAATCATGGGTTATGTAATTTTCATCGTTTGGATGGATATTGGAACGATAATTATATTAATGATCACAGTACAACAAATAGTGAGTATGAGAATACTTGCCTCGATGTGCTCCATATTTTCTCCAACTAGCTTGAACTCGGAATCGGACTCGGAAGCCTTCATTTCCTTCCTTCTTCTCTTCCTCTCTCTTTCCCTTTTCTCTTTCTCTCTCTTCCTCTCTCTCTCTTCCTCTTCTCCTCTTCTCTCCCGCTCGCTCGCTCGCCTGCTCGCTGCCTATATATAGGCGTCGGGCCGCTCGAGCGCCCGCGAGCGACCGTCGAGCGGGCAGTTCTAGATCTCGCTCGAGCTCCGCCGAGCGGACATCGAGTGCTGAGCTTTCGGAAGCTTCGGAAGGTTCGCCGAGCGAGCTGGTGGGGCGGGATTTTTCCGGAAGGTTACGACTACCCGCCGAGCGGGGCTCGAGCGCCAGCAGCGTTAAAGGTTTCTAGGGTTCTTGAAGCTTCGCCTGAGCGCCCGAGCATGCATTAGGCGGCTGGTCTTTTGTTGTTCGGCTCGGCGTGGATTGAGCATGCATCAAGCGGCTGTTTTGAGCGATGAAAGCATGTGTTGAACGGAAAGCTTTGGGTGATGTTTTTAACATCTAAAAATTTCCAAGATACATGTATTTAATATGCCTGGTCTTATGTTCATTCTATTTTTGATTTGGGAACCTTACATAATCTCCTTAAGCAAATTCCTTTCCTTACTCTAACTAATCAGGCGCCAACTTAATGTTCTCATCTGGAAGGAGAAACAGTAAGAGTGAACATACAACTCTGCAAATATAATCATACATTACTAACTACAGCAAATAATAGGGAAAATAGTAACTAGGTAGGGAAAACATATAATTTGAATAAAAGGAAGCATGCGAGGATGGGGGACATCTGGGATCATCTGGTTCGCATGTTTGTTCTGGTTATGTCCATTCATTTTCATTACTTTCATTAATCTTTACGGACCCAAGCTAGTAGGTCGTGCTAACTAACGATGTGAGAGAATAATAAAAGGAATGTGTCTGTCACACATTCTAAACCTGGCTACATTTTAGGTCTGCAGCACTCGACCATCAGCTACATTTTAGGTCTACAGCACTCGACCATCGACTACATTTTAGGCCTACAGCACTCAGCCATCTCAACTCGCCCCATATTCCCCGGGGACCAGGGTAATCATCGTTTTTTCACAGTAGTATCCTAAAGCGTACTACAAATATCACCCGCTTACACAAGCGGCCAGAATACGTGGCCAAGTATTCCTTGGGTCCACACCGTGATGGACATGGCAAACTAGAGAATACTACCCCTATAAACCATGGTCCTAGTTTCAAGATTAATCCTTCCTTGAGGGAAGATCCACCATAAGTACATTACATTTTCCAATCGGGAAATCACATTCCCATCCTTATCTCCATCCGGGAGATCAAATCCATCACATATCGTACTTTTGTAGATTTTCCTTCATTTCCTTGCTCGGTTCTCATCTTTCTGTAGTACTTAATCCCTTTTAGCAATTCAATCCAAGTTCACAAGGGAGTTTGAAATTTCTTACCTCTGATGGTCAAATATCATCTAGAAGCCTCCGGGATGCATTCCCTTACTTCCGGTGTACAAATACACATTTTTGGGTCTTACAATTTAACATAAACATTTAATCATATGTTTCATCACAATTAAATAGAGGTAAAACATGTAAATTTATACTTTATTTTTGGATGAACAGTGTCAAGCCACTTTTAGAGGGCTCAAACTGTGAGATCCAAAAATTAATGTGTTGACCAGCCTGCATACATGGAAATCCAAACCAGCCTCCTCCCATGAAAATCCAGCCTAGCCTTGTAATCAAGCCCGGCTTCCCTTCTGTGAATCAGGATCGACCCTCCCCTAATGAAAAATGGACCGGCCTCCTCCATAGAATCCAAAATCGGCCCGTTTGATGAAAAACACAACCGGCCCAAAAAGGCTGACCAGCAAAGAGTGGGCCGCTGGCATAAAAATGGAGCAATTGGCCTGAATAAAATTAATGGTAACTAAAGACAAAAGTAAACTTTATTATTCAATTAGAATCTAATTAGGCGGCGACTAAATGAAGTAAACCAATATACTTACTCCACCTACCCCCTAAAAAGAAGTACGGGAGTATGCGACTTATCCCACTTACTCCACCAAACCCCTCCTCTATATAAACCCGGCACTGGTTGATGCACAAGCAAGCAGAAGGAAGAGAGTAAAGGGGAAAAGCTTCAAGACGGTAAAATTTAGACGGTCAACTCTCAGGCAAATTACTTCGGACGCTGCTCTTTAAGTTCTATTTTTAAGAATACTGCAAGTATACTCTATTTTGAAGTTCTTGCTCTGTTTTGAAGTTCATGCTTTATTGCAAATGTATCCTGTTTTAAAGTTCCTGCTTTCTATATTGAACATCGACCTTCTGCATTGCAAAATGAACTCGGCTTCCTGCATGTTAAATGAACTCGGCATTTGTGTGTAATTGAACTCAGCTTTCTACATTAAACATCGGCCATGAACTCGGCATTGGTTGGTATTTGAAGCCGACTTTTGCATTGAAACCAAAATCGGCCCCTTTTTACATGGAAATTGGAACCGACTCTTTTATATGAGAAAAACAAAACCGGCCCTTGTATTGAAAACTTGAAATCGGCTGCTTTGCATGATCATTCAAAATCGGTCCTTGCGTTGAAAAAATCAAAATCAGCTTCTTTCGCCCCTTTGCATGAATATTTGAAATCGGTCCTTGCATTGAAAAGATCGAAATCGGCTGCTTTCGCCCCTTTTGCATGAACATTCAAAATAGGCCCTTTGCATTGAAAACTTGAAATCGGCTGCTTGAAAATGGATTCGTCCCTTTGCATGAACATTGGAAATTGGCCTTTGTGGGTTAAATCGAAATCGGCTTGTGCGTCGAAATTGAACTCGGCCCTGGCGTTAAAAATCAAAATCGGCTTGTGTCGTTGCCTTGAAATCAAAATCGACCCTTTTCATCAAAATCAAAATCGGGCCTTGCAATCAAAACCGAAATCGGCTTTGTGTATCGCCATCAAAATTGGCCATGGCATTGAAATTAGAACCGGCCCTTGCTTTGAAATCGAACTCAAAAATCGAAATCGGCCTTTGGAGAATCAAGTCTGGTTACTTAAACAAGGAAAATCAAGTTTGGATTTCTTAAAGGAAGAATCAAGTTCGGCCTTTAAAAATCAAGTCCGGTTTGTGCATATTAAAATCCAGTCCGGCCCCTTAGCCTTTAAAAAGAAGTAGTCCGCCCCTTTAGCACGTGAAATCAACTCCAGCCCTTTTGAAAAGAAGTCCGGCCCTTTTGAATCTTAAAAATCAAGTCCTGCCTTGTTCAAATCAAGTCCGGCCATGTTCATGCACTGTTCATGTTAAAATCAAGTCTGGCTTTGTGCATATTAAAATCCAGTCTGGCCCCTTAGCCCTTTAAAAAGAAGTAGTCCGCCCCTTTCGCATGTGAAATCAACTCCAGCCCTTTTGAAAAGAAGTCCGGCCTTTTGAATCTTAAAAATCAGGTTCGGTTCTCTTGAGTGAAGAAATCAGGTCCGGCTTTTTAGTGAAGAAATCAGGTCCGGTCTTCTTAAGTGAAGAAATCAGGTCCGGTTTTCTTAGTGAGAAATCAAGTTCGGTTTTCTTATGATAAATCAACTTCGGTTTCCTTAATGCAAATCAAGTTCATTTTTTTGGAGTGTAAAAGAGGTCCGGCTTTTCCTTAAGCCTAAACCAAGTTCGGTTTTCCCTTAAGCCTAAAAGAGGTCCGACTTTCCTTAAGTGAAAATCAAGACCGGCCTTGTGAACATGGAAAACCAAACAGGCCTCCTCCCTTGTAAATGTAGTCCGGCTCGTGTAAGAAGAAAATCAGGTCCGGCCCTTAAAGCATGAAAACACAACAACTCCGGCCTTCCCCTAAGGCACAACAACTCCGGCTTTTAAACTCCGGATTTTGAGAAAAAAAGAACTCTGGCTTTTTGAGAAAACAAACTCCAGATTTTTGAGAAAAAAAGAACTCCGGCTTTTTGAGAAAACGAACTCCGACTTTTTGAGAAAAAAGAACTCCGGCTTTTGAGAAAAAAAACTCCGGCTTTTTGTTGAAAAAGAACTCTGGCTTTTTGTTGAAAAAGAACTCCGACTTTTTGAGAAAAAGAACCCCGGCTTTTTGAGAAAACGAACCCCGGCTTTTTGAGAAAAAAAAAAGAAAAAAGAAGAAGAACTCCGGCATTTGAGCTCCGACTTTGGTGTGAAGAAAATGAAGTCTACCCTCCCTTCTCATAAGATCCAAACAAAGACAAACTCTGAACCGGCTTTATGATAAGACGAATAAGTTCTGACTTTAGCTTTGGGAGATAAGGTTCTCTGGTATGCCTTAGAACTTTGTGGTAGTAATCGAGGATAACTCTGTCCATGGAGTTAATTATGGTCCGCCCTGTCCTAGGGGCATTACGGTCAGGAGGAAAGCAAACTCTGTCCATGGAGCTATTTGTGGTCCGCCCTGTCCTCGGGGCGTTACGGTCAAGAGGAAAGCTTAGTTCTTGCCTACCTTCGGGTGGCACACTGATCCCACGAGACAGGATACTTCTGTTCAGTTATCGGCCTTGGATTGTGTGGCCTGAATATAATCTATCCTCGATTAATGCCTCCTCCGTAAGCAAAAGAATAAGAGAAGACTTCTATGACGAAACCGACTCTGTTTTATGCTCTAACATTCGGTTCAACCCTTATCCGGCTAAGTATTAATTTTAGTATTACATATGATTCTGTTCTGATTTTTCCTGCATTGATTTCTTTAGTTTTCTACTCCGCTACTATTTATTAATATTTATGGATCCGCCTGACAACACAAATATTTTATAGTAATCGGCATGTACCTTGTTCAGTTCCGGCTCACTGTTTTCTGTCTTTTCCCCTACAGATGAAACTTTAGAACTTGTGCTTGACGCGTTGGAGTAATTAGAGCTTGTCTGAAGAATTATTAAAGACTCGGAAGCTCATTTTGGAGAATATCATTGTAATGACTTGATTATGATTCATAGACTTTTATGGTTAGACATTTTTTATTATGTACTCAGAAATGAATATTTTGGAATGA
The DNA here is from genome assembly GCA_033239525.1 of Nepenthes gracilis. NCBI lineage: Eukaryota > Viridiplantae > Streptophyta > Magnoliopsida > Caryophyllales > Nepenthaceae > Nepenthes > Nepenthes gracilis. The sequence goes on along the minus strand of BSYO01000014.1, from coordinate 8,687,387 downwards.
AGATGAATGCATCCGTAGGATGTTAGACTAACTTCCGCTATACTTCTTATGGTTAAAAGTATATGGGTCCTAGATGGCATCCAAACCCTGTGTTGCAAAAAAAAAAAAAATCTCGTTCCGTCGCACGAACGCCGCGAATGGGTCGAATCTTGCGAGATCGATCATCCGGTCGATATATATACACATTTGGGACGTGGTCAATTCAACATAATACGAAGGTGGAAGCAAGGAAATTCCCCATTTAGTATCGGATGAATAGTAACAATGCATATTTAGAGGGCTCGGACACCGTGAATGGGTCGAAACGTGCGAAATCGATCTTATAGCCGATATATATACATAATTGGGATGTGGCGACTCATATTTTGAGGTCGATTCAACATAATACGAAGGTAGAAGCATGCAATTTCCCCATTTCGTCTCGGATAAACAGTAACAGTCGCATTTTAGAGGGCTCAGACACCGTGAACGGGTCGAAATGTGCGAGATCAATCGCGTGGCCGACATATATACACATTTGGGACGTGGTGATTCCCATTTTGGGGTCAATTTTACAAGATACGGTGTAAAATTAAAAAACCCCCAATTCCCATAGGTTAGGGTTTGGTGGAACTCCACCGACCGGATTGATGAGTAAATCGGACAATAGACTATGAAATCCTTGGTCTCAAGTCATGGGTAATACATTTTCCATGGTTTGGGTGGATATTGACATAAAAATACCAGATGATAAACAAAAAATATCGAAAGAGAAAAGTTAGTGAGTATGAAAACATTTACCTTGACGTGTATTACCACTTTTATAACTACCTCTCAGATGGATTCGGACTCCATGGGTTCGATCTCCTCTTTTCTCTCTCTAGAATCGGGGCCCTCTCACTCTCGAAAGTTTTGGAACGTGGGAAAATGAAAATCGCAAAGCAGCACGCGGCTTTAAAATGGGCTGGCACTCGAGAGCACAGTGAGCGCGCTGCGAGCACAGACAAATCTGGATTCTGTGCTCTCCGTGGGTTTGAGCCCACGGATGGCGCGGGTTAGGCCCGTAGCAAGCCTGCAGCAAGCCCACTTCGCGTTTTTGCCATTCGAGACCCATTTTGACCATTCTAACTCAATCTTTCACATCCTTGGACCTTACTTTTGATTAAATAACCTTAATAAGTTATGATTATTATAATTTAAAATCCAAAATCTTATTTACGAATTAATATTTCACGGGTTACAATTTTCGCTCATGATTTACCAATTCCGGCTCTTTGAACTTTTCCATCTGATTCCTCCAGTACCTTTTGACCATAATTTACCTATGTTAACTTAATTACTTTCTAATTATTATACTATTAACCTGAAACCTCACACCCAGTTTGGAAGACATTTTCATACACGACAAGCAACGGTCCCTTTCCCTTATTTCACGCCTTCCATGAAGCCAATTTCTACTAAAAATGGCATCAACAGATTCAACGCCCTTCCCATGAGGAATGCGCCAAATTCTCTCTTCTTGCCTATAATGGACTCTAACGGTTAAGAACCACAGAAGGAAGGCAAATAATCTGGAGAACCGTTACCCACTCAGAAAGGAAACGATCCCAGCAGAATACACCAGTCAAGCCTTCTTGCTTAAGGAAGGCCACCCAACATGATGTAGGGATCGCGCCTTCTTGGCCAAAGAATGTCACCTACCGCGCCGTCTATATAACCCCACAGAGTCTCCATTCTGAGGGGACACACGGGGATGAACGAAAGATAACAAAGAACTATGATGGAGAAATCCTTGAGCATACTAACACTCATCCCGAAGCATGCAATCACTTACTACAATAATCCCACTCCAAGCCTTCAGAGTCCACAGACTTCACCCACTCTGCGAGATCCATCCTTTTAAACTTCCACACTTACAGGAGTAACTTCCCATTTGTTCCCCGTAAACATTGAGCCGGGAAACTACACTCTCGATAAGTCACAAGAATGTCTCTTATATCTAAAGGCGAACACTCCCACCTACCTCAATCTCCCTCTCTATCTCAACTTAGATTTCTATTTACCTTTTTGTAATTCAAAGGCTTATTGCTAACTTGAGTATCGGAATATCTTCAGTGGGATAGCATCCCGTGGACACCTGACCTCTTGTTTGTTGTAGTTGTGTGCAGGGTCCAGATTCAGTGAACGGAGCCAGATCCAAACGATCAAGTGAACCCAAATCTATTCGAAGCTGGATCCAGGTACGCATCATTGGCGCCGCCTGTGGGAAACGCTTACAAAGAGTTAGCTATGTTTCCCAGAAGCCCTTTTCAACCAATACTCTCAATTGAAATTATGAATATAAGGGCACAAGCAAGCGAGCTAGCCAGGGATGTGGCCTCGCTAGACTAGGACCACGCCACTAGTGCCGTGGTCAATGGGGTAGCCGGTAGGATTCCAACGCCTTTCTTTCAAAACCTGGCGGAGCATATGCTAAACACCAACAGGATGCTTCAAATACTCTGCTCCCGCCAAGAGCAAGCGCAGCTGGAGGTTGCACCGGCGGGGACCCCCGCACCGACATCCCGACGAGGAGGCCTGAGAAAGAAAGTTCTGGCTCGGAAGGCTAACCAACATTTCCGCACCGGAGTCCCCACATACTCAAAGCCGTCTAAGGTGTGAGGAGTGGGGAATCAGCACTACCCTAGAGTAAAGTCTGAAACAAATGAACCCCAGATACTCACGCGTAGAATCTAGGCCCCAGGCTCAGGAGGGAGCCTCCCAGGCCGTAAGATTTACCGGTGATAGTAGCTGTCCGACTATTGGACAAACTAGAGAAAGAACAGAGTTGATGACATATCTCAACTTCAAAAGATCTGGTAATGTCATTCAAGCAGATCCGAGACTAGAGAAGATATGGAACCGTTTCTTGAAAGACGATGAGCACGCAGTCAATATGGATAGATCTCCCTTCACAGCGGAGATCTTAAACCGTCCCATGCCGGCAAAATTCAAAATGCCAGCCTTTGACTTGTACGATGGGAGTGCTGACCCCGTTGACCATCTCGCACACTTTCGCACCCATCGGGTCTACATGGGCTGGAGGACGCTTCCATGTGCTGCTGCTTCCCGCTCACCTTAAAGGGAGACACATGCATCTGGTTCTATCATCTCCCCATGAACTCAATCAAAAGTTTTCAGGAGCTTACGTATCTCTTCTTGTCACAGTATGCCTCCCACGCAGGGAGGAAAAGCAGCCTAGGCATCTGTCATCAAGCAAAAGCATGGGGAGAACCCGCGGAAGTTCCTTGATCACTTCATGGCAGAAGCTAGGCGGATCCCCCAATTTACGAGTTTCATCTCAGCGCTGGCGCATGGAGACTTTGTGACGGCCCGTACTTAAATACACACATAAAGTCGCCGTCAAGATTTAACAGATAAAATTTTTTTTCTTTTCTTTTTTACACAGGATTGACTGAGGCTGAACTGCTTGAGTTGGCCTACCAATTTTTACACCAGTCCGGCCAACATTAAGGTTAGCCGGACTTGAAAGTCTGAGATGCTTACTAAACATTAACCAAAAAGAAATCACAGAAACGTACTAATAACATTCATACGGTCATAACAGCGGAATCATTTTACAAGTCTTTACAAAACATCAAAAGGAAATAAAAATAAGCTCTTCACCTATCAGCTCCGGTCGTCTATTTCGTCTAGCTACTTCATAGGGCCTTACTCAATTTCGTCCTCCATAAGCCTTTCTTCATATGAAAATAGCAAGAATGAGTTATAAAGCCCAGCAAAATACTCACATGCAGAAAATAGAGAACGTAAACACATATATATAAGCGAATATAATTTAGCATATGAAAATCATCATGTCTTTTAGTTTGGAATTTCCTTAGTCTTTTTCTTATTATCTTATCTACTGAAAACTCATAAAAACCATTGAGAATTCTTATCAACTTTAGGGACCGGATGGGAGTGGACAACATCGAGGACGGGTTGTATGTAACCCCACAACGTAAAGCCGTATCCCCTCATTATGCTCCCCGGGGCGGGAGGTAATGCCTTTAACCCAACATATGGGCCGTAGTCCATAGTTCTTATGCCACCAAAAGGTCCCCTCCCGTGGCCCAGGAGACAATCCTCGAGTGTTACTCCAATATCCTTCATCCACCTTTAACAGCAAGTTTAATGGAGACTCGGTTCATAGTTCTTGTCCTTTAATGGCCATGCATCATAGATCGAAAGTCAAAAGTCGTAGAGTTCCACTTGCTGTCCGTATTACATGCATTTTCATATAGCCTTGTTTTTTACTTCCTTAAGCCGGAGTTCATTTCTTAAAACGGCGAAGTTCAAAATCCAAAGTTCTTTTCAAAGCCGGAGTTCATTTCTAAAATCCGAAGTTCTTAAAAACCGAAGTTCATTATTCATAAAGGTGGAGTTCTTTTCAAAGCAGGAGTTCTCTTCAAAGGCGGAGTTCTTTTACATCAAACCGGAGTTCTTTTCAAAGGCGGAGTTCTTTACATCAAAACCGAGTTCTAAAACGGAGTGATTTTTCTTTAAAATCCTGAGCTCTAAAACCTAATGATTTTCCTTAAAGGACGGAGTACTTTTTCATCAAAAGGACGGAGCTCCTTTTTCGTAAAAGGACGGAGTGCTTTTTCATCAAAGGACGGAGCTCTTTTTCGTAAAAGGACGGAGTGCTTTTCTTCAAAAGACGGAGCTCTTTTCTGTAAAAGGACGGAGTATTTTTCTTCAAAAGACGGAGCTCTTTTCTGTAAAAGGACAGAGTACTTTTCTTCAAAAGTTAGAGGTCTTTTCTGAAATTACCAGAGTTCATATAATTGGACAGATAATCATACAAAACCGAACACCATAAAGTCTTTTCCTTAAACATGCACTGATCGACAAATAATCATACTTTAAGCATCAGATATGAAAAGAACAGAATAAACATCATATAAGTTCATATAATATCAAATATACTAGCATAGAAATCATGCATAAACATGAACTTGAAAACAGGGGTGAGTATCTTGCCTGGGTTTCTTCTACTTTGCCTTGAACTTTTGGCCTTCTGTTACAAACAACTCTATTACGTGACTCCTTCTCATTCTTCTAATTCTTATTTATAGGCCTTGGATCTGATGACCGCCATTAATGATTGGCAGTACAGGGAGAATGTTTTATCATTAATGATTGGCAAATCCAAGGAAAATGTTTCATCATTAATGATTGGCAACTCCAAGGGGAATGTTTCATCATTTATAGCGTTTACATTCTCACAGAGTTTATTAATTACCAGTTAACTGAACTTAACTAGATTTAGATTAAACACTATTAATTCCTAGTTATCTAAACTTAGCAGAATTTAACTTTCTTATGTAAATACATTAAATTCCAGGTTAATTGAACTTAGCAGGACTTAACTTTCTTATGTAATCACATTCCGGTCAACTATTGCCGTTGACCAGATTATTCCTACACGATTTCCGGTCAACACTTGTTGACCGGATCATCAACTTCGGCTTTCTGCCCACAATTCCACTTCGGCCTTAATAACCACAATGCTACTCCGGCCTCCACAAAGCCACTCTGGTCTTCAAGTCACTTCGGCCTTATATTCATATATTGTACTATGGCCTTGGCTGGACTTGATTCTTAAGAATGAAACCGGACTTGTTTTTATCAAAGGAAATCCGGACTTCTTTTCATCTTAAGGCCGATTTACTTTTCTTATTACATTTTTCCGGTCAACTGACATTGACCGGATTATAAGGACTTGATGACTGAAATTTCCTATGTTCAAAAATCTGGATCGTTACAATCTCCCCCACTTATAGAAATTTCATCCTTGAAATTTTAAATAAAGTTACTAACCTTGAAAAATATGGGTATTTGTTCCGAATCCTTTCCTCTTATTCCCAAGTTGCCTCTACGGGTGAGTGATCCCCACTTATAGAAATTTCATCCTTGAAATTTTAAATAAAGTTACTAACCTTGAAAAATATGGGTATTTGTTCCGAATCCTTTCCTCTTATTCCCAAGTTGCCTCTACGGGTGAGTGATTCTTTCCAAAGCACCTTTATTCGAGAGATTGATTTGGTGCGTAATCTTGTTCCCTTTGATCCAAGATTCTTACCGGTTCCTCCGAATTTCATGAGTGACCTACAATAATGCTGGCCATTTTTCCAATTTAATTTCAAACGAATTCAATGAAATTCTACTTTAGTTCATTCCAAGCTTCAAAAGAATTCGATCACAGGGACCTTAACCTTACTCTTAAATCTCTAGGTTGTGGTTTCACCACACTTACGCTGCGCTACTCTGATTTAAACAGTTCTAGGATAGTCATATTATGAAGGCAAATACCAAAATCCTCATTCTTCGGCTACATTACAGTTATAACTATCACTCGAAGAGTCAACATAACTTTAAATTATTACCCAAAATCTTAAGATCCCAATTCAAGAACATGGCATCCTATCCCTTAATCATTTGGACTTACTCACGATTCATCTTTCACATCTCCTATAAAAAAACTAATCATAAACTTCTCCCCCACTGAAGCAAAGGTATGATCTTAATGTTCTTAACGACATTATATTCCACGGGAACCTACCAGACTCATTTGATTTCCAAAACTAATTACAAATCTCTCTAAGTCAAACGTCTCACTTGAATTGTAGTCCTCCAAGAATACTTGTCAGATTATTTAATGACTTCGGTTATACCCAAGATGACCATAAGTTTTCAAGATACTAATCGGTCAACAGATAAGTCAACCTAATCCTCCTTCTATAATCATTCTCAAATAGTCGCACGGCCGAAGCCCCTTAATGACCATAAAATAACATTAAGATGATATACTAATTAATCTTAACACAGATTCTCATTGAATATTTTATAGGAAGACGTCATCAATCTCTTGATACCTTGATCCATTTAAAATAGAAAGTGTACCTTCCACTACCTCCGTAGACGTTTCGGCTTCCTTTGCAGAAACAACAAACACTTTAGCTGGAATAGGAGACTTAGATCCTGGGGCTTGTTTGATGAGTGGGCAATCTCTAATCATGTGTCCATCCTGGCCATAGTTAAAATAGACCCCCAGCTTTTTGTAGCAAGGCTTCCCTTCATGTGATTTCTTGCAAAAATCACATGCATTATTAGCCGGAGTTCGAAAATCAAGATCGATTGGTTCTCCTCTCCACACTGGGACTCGATGGTCTTGCTTTCTTAGAAGGACCTTCACTAACGCTGCCCCTTGGAGTCTGACTAAACGTCCTTTGTCTAAGCATTGCTCCTCTCTCCAGCTCCTTCTCATAGATGACCGCCTTCTCGAGCACCTCTCCGTATGTGGCAAATGTCAGAGTTGAGAGATGCCTCCTAATGTCATCCCTTAGTCCCTAAAAGAATCTCCTAGATTTTCGCTCCTGGTCTTCCACCATATAAGGAGTATAGCGAGATAATTCCAGAACTTTGTATCGTACTCCGCCACAGAGCGAATACCTTGCCTTAGGCGAAGAAATTCATCCTCATTCTGTCCTCGAAGATTAGCAGGGAAATACTTCTCTAGAAACGCTGCTTCAAACATTTCCCAACTAATATCCCGGTCTGGTACATTAAAAACTCTCTTCAGCATTTCCCACCAGTGGTGGCCCTCACCTGCCAACTTATGGGTGGCATAAAGAACCATGTCTCCAGTAGGATACTTAATTACCGCAAACACCTTCTTCAGTTGTTGGGTCCAAGTGTCTGCCTTCAACGGGTCGGGTTCCCCTGAGAATTCAGGAACTCGCTCATTGGTAAAACGATCATAGACGGACCTCTCTTGATGAGCCGGAATAGGGGTGGTCACTAGAGTTGGAGTTGGCGGAGCCAAAGCTTCTTGACTTTAGTCATCCGATCTAGCAGGTTCAAATATCTTGCCTCCCTATCCGGAGTATTGTTAGTCCATCCAGTTCGCCTTCCTCTGTCAAACATGAATTCAGTGACGATTTTAATGTCTGAAAGAACATTTTCGTTAGTCAAACAGTCTAAAGATAGCTATCCGTCCAAAGCCTAAATAAAACTAACCCTCTTCTTGCCCTAACTGATCTTACCCTAAGTTTCCGTGTTGATTCGAATTGTCCTAAAGCATCTCAGTTTTCTCTCTGATACCAACTGTGACGCCCTATACTTAAATACACACATAAAGTCACCGTCAAGACTTAACAGATAAAATTTTTTTCTTTTCTTTCTTACACAGGATTGACTGAGGCCGAACTGCATGAGTTGGCCTACCAATTTTTACACCAGTCCGGCCAACATTAAGGTTAGCCGGACTTGAATGTACGAGATGCGTACTAAACATTAACCAAAAAGAAATCACGGAAACATACTAATAACATTCATACGGTCATAACAGCGGAATCATTTTTTAAGTCTTTATAAAACATCAATAGGAAATAAAAAAAAGCTCTTCACATATCAGCTCTGGTCGTCTATTTCATCTAGCTACTTTATAGGGCCTTACTCAACTTTGTCCTCCATAAGCCTTTCTTCATCTGAAAATAGCAAGAATGATCTACAAAGCCCAAGAAATACTCACATGTAGAAAACAGAGAACATAAACACATATATATAAGCGAATATAATTTAGCATACGAAAATCATCATGTCTTTTAGTTTGGAATTTCCTTAGTCTTTTTCTTATTATCTTGTCTACTGAAAACTCATAAAAACCGTTGAGAATTCTTATCATCTATAGGGACCGGACGGGAGCGGACAACATCGAGAACGGGTTGTGTGTAACCCCACAACCTAAAGCTGTATCCCCTCATTATGCTCCCCGGGGCGGGAGGTAATGCCTTTAACCCTGTATACGGGGCCGTAGTCCATAGTTCTTATGCCACTAGAAAGTCCCCTCCCGTGGCCCAGGAGGCAATCCTCGAGTGTCACTCCAATATCCTTCATCCATCTTTAACAGCAAGTTTAATGGAGACTCGGTTCATAGTTCTTGTCCTTTAATGGCCATGCATCATAGATCGAAAGTCGAAAGTCGTAGAGTTCCACTTGCTGTCCGTATTACATGCATTTTCATATAGCCTTGTTATTTACTTCCTTAAGCCGGAGTTCATTTCTTAAAAAGGTGGAGTTCAAAATCCGAAGTTCTTTTCAAAGCTGGAGTTCATTTCTAAAAGCGAAGTTCTTAAAAACTGGAGTTCATTATTCAAAAAGCCGGAGTTCTTTTCAAAGACGGAGTTCTTTTACATCAAAACCGGAGTTCTTTTCGAAGGCGGAGTTCTTTTACATCAAAACCGGAGTTCTAAAAACTGGAGTGATTTTTCTTTAAAATCTGGAGCTCTAAAATCGAAGTGATTTTCCTTTAAAAGACGGAGTGCTGTTTCATCAAAAGGACGGAGCTCCTTTTTCGTAAAAGGACGGAGTGTTTTTTCATCAAAGGACGGAGCTGTTTTTCGTAAAAGGACGGAGTGCTTTTCTTCAAAAGACGGAGCTCTTTTCTGTAAAAGGATAGAGTACTTTTCTTCAAAAGACGGAGCTCTTTTCTGTAAAAGGACAGAGTACTTTTCTTCAAAAGTTAGAGGTCTTTTCTGAAATTATCAGAGTTCATACAATTGGACAGATAATCATACAAAACCGAACATCATAAAGTTTTTTCCTTAAACATGCACTGATTGACAAATAATCATACTTTAAGCATCAGATATGAAAAGAACAGAATAAACATCATATAAGTTCATATAATATCAAATATACTAGCATAGAAATCATGCATAAACATGAACTTGAAAACAGGGGTGAGTATCTTGCCTGGGTTTCTGTTACTTTGCCCTGAACTTTTGGCCTTCTGTTACAAGCAACTCTATTACGTGACTCCTTCTCATTCTTCTAATTCTTATTTATAGTCCTTGGATCTGATGACCGCCATTAATGATTGGCAGTACAAGGGGAATGTTTCATCATTAATGATTGGCAAATCCAAGGGAAATGTTTCATCATTAATGATTGGCAGCTCCAAGGGGAATGTTTCATCATTTATAGCATTTACATTCCCACATAGTTTATTAATTGCCAGTTAACTGAACTTAACTAGATTTAGTTAAACACTATTAATTCCTGGTTATCTGAACTTAGCAGGATTTAACTTTCTTATGTAAATACATTAAATTCAAGGTTAATTGAACTTAGCAGGACTTAACTTTCTCATGTAATCACATTCCTGTCAACTATCGGCGTTGACCAGATTATTCTTACACGATTTTCGGTCAACACTTGTTGACCGGATCATCAACTTCGGCTTTCTGCCCACAATTCCACTTCGGCCTTAATAATCACAATGCTACTCCGGCCTCCACAAAGCCACTCCGGTCTTCAAGTCACTTCGGCCTTATATTCATATATTGTACCCTGGCCTTCGCTGGACTTGATTCATAAGAATGAAACCGGACTTTTTTTTCATTAAAGAAAATCCGGACTTCTTTTCATCTTAAGGCCGATTTACTTTTCTTATTACATTTTTCTGGTCAACTGGCATTGATCGGATTATAAGGACTTGATGACTGGAATTTCCTATGTTCAAAAATTTGGGTCGTTATAATCTCCCCCATTTATAGAAATTTTATCATCGAAATTTTAAATAAAGTTACTAACCTCAAAAAATAGGGGTATTTGTTCCGAATCCTTTCCTCTCGTTCCCAAGTTACCTCTACGGGTGAGTGATTCTTTCCAGAGCACCTTTATTCAAGAGATTGATTTGGTGCGTAATCTTGTTCCCTTTGATCCAAGATTCTTACCGGTTCCTCCGAATTTCATGAGCGACCTACAATAATGCTGGCCATTTTTTCAATTTAATTTCAAACGAATTCAATGAACTTCCACTTTAGTTCATTCCAAGCTTCAAAAGAATTCGATCATAGGGACCTTAACCTTACTCTTAAATCTCTGGGTTATGGTTTTACCACGCTTACGCTGTGTTACTCTGATTTAAACAGTTCTAGGATAGTCATATTATGAAGGCAAATACCAAAATCCTCATTCTTCGGCTACATTACAGTTATAACGATCACTCGAAGAGTCAACATAACTTTAAATTATTACCCAAAAACATAATGGTAGTGATCACTCCCGCCGAAAGCACCACAGGATCGGACCACCGGAGAGCAAGGATTACAGGCCCATCAGCCTAACGCCCTTAACAGATACACGTTTGAACGTCCTCATGCAGATCCGTGGAAAAAGTTCCTTAAGTTGCCAAAACCACTTAAGAAAGCAGAGGGAGTAAATCCATCCAAGTACTGTGATTTCCATCGATCTCTTGGACACTCCACAGAGGACTACAAGACCTTCTAGCAGGAGATTGAAGAGCTGATCAGAAGAGGCCATCTCACCAGGTTCGTTAAGGGCCCTGGTCATAGCTCTAGCACTACGGGCGGAGAAGGATCGGGGTCTTTCCCTCTACAAAACCGGGTTGCGGTAAGAGTGGTTAACATGATCACCACCCGGCCGATCAAGAACCCGGCCGACAACAAGGAGCAGCAAACTGGGAGGAAGAAACTACGCACTACTGACACCATTATTTGTTTTAGTGGCAGCGACCTGGCACATGTAGTTTCCCCCCATGCAGACCCCATTTTTGTATCTACACTCGTTTCCGACGGTAGCGTCGACTACCAGCTGAAACGAGTATTCATTGACAATGGAAGTTCTCGCGATTTGCTCTATCTCGATGCATTTTTTAAACTTGGTTTGAAAAAGAGTCAATTAAAACCTACCGAAGACCCGTTGTACGGCCTTGATAACGAGCCGGAGCCCATCCAATGGACAATCCGATTAAAAGTCACCCTAGGAATATACCCGAAAATGGCAAGTCATACACTTACCTTCTTGGTAGCCGACTTGCCCTCTATATACAACACTATACTAGGCCGGCCGTGCCTAACAGTGTTCAAGGCTGTCAGTTCAATACCACACCTAAAAATAAAATTTCCAATGCTATACAATGTGGGTGAAGTGTTGGACGACCAAGTCATCGGCCGGACATGCTACATGTCACAAATCACACCTAACGACAGCATTAGAATGGTGGAAGAACTCGACCGCCAAGACGAAACGATCTTGTAGCAGGCACAGTACGGTGAGACAACCGACCTAGTCCCATTGAATCTAGAGGATCCAGAAAAGTGCGTACGGATCGGCAGCTCACTCATTGGTGCACTGCGCAACGAGCTGATCACGTTCCTACGATGGAACACTGACATTTTCGCATGGACTCCTATTGACATGCCTGGGATTCCGGCTCAGGTAATTGTCCACAAGTTGGGCCTCGACCACCAAAAGCCCGCTGCTGCAAATGGAGAAATTACTCGATAAAAAAGTTGGTAGCCATTCAGGAGGATGTAAAGAAACTGCTGGATGCCGGATTTATCAGAGAAGTCCAATACCCCGATTGGCTCTCCAACGTAGTCCTGGTAAAGAAGAGCAAGCAGAAGTGGCGAATGTGCATCAATTTCACCGACGTTAACAAAGCCTGCCCAAAAGATAGTTTTCCTTTACCCAGGATTGACTTGCTGGTGGACTCGATGTCCGGACATGCACTGTTGAGCTTCATGAATGCCTATTCAAGCTATAACTAGATCCAAAAAAGTCCGGAGGACGAAGAGCATACCTCGTTTATGACGGACCAGGGTACTTACTACTATAAGGTGATGCCCTTTAGACTAAATAACGCAGGAGCCACCTACCAACGGTTGGTAAACAAAATGTTTGAGAAACAGATCGGCCGCAATATGGAAGTCTATATTGATGACATGCTCATCAAGAGTAGGACCACAGGCGATCATATCTGGGATCTGGCAAAGTTGTTTGGGGTGCTCCGTGAGCACCAAATGAAGCTAAATTTGGCAAAGTGCGTCTTCGGGGTAACCTCGAGAAAATTCCTGGGTTTCATCGTCTCCAAGCGAGGGATCGAGGCAAACCTAGGAAAATCAAGGCCCTCGCGGACATGGCTCCCCCACGAAGCATCAAGGATGTCCAGTGACTTACTGGACAATTGGCGGCCTTGTCCCGCTTCCTAGCGAAGTCTGGGTGACAAGTATCGCCATTCTTCAAGGCTCTAAGGGGAACAAATTCAAACGGGGTCCAATGGATGACAGATTGCCAAGCGACCTTCAATGATCTGAAACAATATCTGGCTAGCCAGCCGTTACTAACGTCGACCAAGGTCGGAGAAGAGTTGTACCTCTATTTGGCATTGTCAGAGGTGTCCCTTAGCTCCTTCCTCGTACGCCAGGACTGCGATACCCAACAGTCGATCTACTATATGAGCAAAACACTGACCGGCCTGGAGACGCGCTACCCGCGAACAAAAAAGTTGGCCTTAACTCTCATATTCTCCACATGAAAACTAAGGCCCTACTTTCAGGCACACCGCATCATAATTCTCACCGACCAACCTCTAAAGAGCATTCTCCAGAAACCTGATATTTCTGGATGGTTGGTAAAGTGGGCTATCGAATTAGGCGAGTTCGACATCGAGTTCCGACCCAGGCCAGCCATAAAGGCATAGGCGCTGGTTGACTTGATTGTCGAGACCATGACCCTAGTTCTTGAAGAGCAACCCTCAGAGAACTCAGAACAACATGTGGAGGGTCCAGAATGGGTACTCCACGTAGACAAATCATCTACGGATACAAGTAGTGGAACTGGGGTGGTCCTCACGACCCCTGATGGGTTTGAGGTGAAGTACTCCCTTAGACTCGACTTTCAGGCCAACAATAATGTTACCGAATATGAAACTATTCTAGCCGGGTTAAGGTCAAGAAAAAGTGCTCAGCCAAACGAATGACTATTTACAAAGTGACTCTGAGCTAATCATTAACCAAATTAATGGGAGTTTCGAGGCGAGCAACCCACACATGGCTAAGTACTTGACCAAGGCAAGGGAGGCCACCTGCAACTTCAACAAGCTAACCCTGGTCCATGTTCCCAAAACTGAAAACTGGAAGGCCGATTAGTTGGCCAAAGCAACGGCGGTCAAAAATCAAGAACAATACTCAAGGGACATGAGAGAGGTCCTGAACGATCCTCGTATAAAGAAACAGGAGGCAATATAGATCTCCGGGACAAAAAACTTGATAACACACTACCTAAGGTATCTAGCGGATGAAACATTGCCAGAAGACGCAGAGGAGGCCAAGCGGATAAAGAGAACGGCTGACTGGTACACCATAGTCGACGGGCGGTTGTATTGCCGCGGCTACTCGACTCCGTACCTCCGATGCCTAACCCCTGAAGAGACTGACTACGTCTTGAGTGAAGTGCATCTTGAGATTTGCAAATCGCACGTCCGCAGCAGAAACCTAGCATTCAAGATCATGCGACAAGGCTACTATTGGCCGTCGATGAAAAAGGGTGCACTCGAGCTTGTAAAGAGGTACGAAAGCTGCCAGCTTCACTGCAATCTTCGCCACTAGCCATCCGCCAAGTTGAAATCCCTTCAGGTGCCGCGGCCCTTCGCGCAATGGGGGCTCGACATTCTTGACCCATTTTCCATCGCAATTGGGCAAAGAAAGTTCATCATAGCAGGCATCGACTACTTCACAGAGTGGATCGAGGCAGTCCCACTGGCTAAGATCACAGAACACAACGCTCTTGAGTTCGTTCGCCAGAATATCATCAGCAGATTTGGAGTTTCAGAAGTCATTGTGACTGACAACAGGACTCAATTCTTAGGAAAACGCTTCACTAAGTATTGTACCAGCCTTAGGATTAGGTTGGTCCACACTTCGGTGGCATACTCCCAAGCGAATGGATAGGTAGAGGTCACAAACCGAACGCTACTCCACGCGCTTAAGACCAAGCTAGAGGACGCAGGAGGCTCCTTGGTAGATGAGCTCGCCTCAGTCCTCTGGTCTTATCGGATAATTCCAAAGGAACCAACGCATAACACATCCTTCAGCCTCTGCTTCGGGACTAAAGCGGTGATTCTGGTCAAAATCGGGCTTCCAAGTCTTAGGGTGGAATATTTTGACCAGCAAGATAATTCCTAGAAAATCTGGGAACACCAAGACTTGCTAGAAGAAGCCCATGATACCGCCAGAATGCGGACAGCGGCCTACCAACATCAAATCGCCGCTACTACAACAAAAAGGTAAGAGCATGGCAGTTTGATGTCAGAGACTTGGTCTTGCGAAGTGTCAAGGCCACGAAAAAGGTGGCCGGCCGGAACAAACTCTCCATGAATTGTGAAGGGCCTTTTCTAGTCTCCACCGTCCTGCGAAACGGGGCATACAAGCTTCAGAATCATGACGAAAAATTGGTCCCACGGACGTGGAACGCGATCCACCTCAAACGCTACTTCCAATAAGGACCTAGGTAGGTATTCTGCATAATTGTATGTGATCATTTGCGTGCACATTTCAATTAGTAAAATAAGTATTCCCTTTAGCATGTTGTGTTTCTTTGGTGTGTATATATGTGTGATTCTTGTTACAGGTTCAAACAACCTAGGCTGCCCCTACTATACCCTGGCATCCAGGCAGCCCATGAGTGGTTATATCTAAACCCTAGTCATCCTGGCGGTCCATGAGTGGTCGTATATAAACCCTGGTCATCCAGACGGCCCATAAGTGGTCATATCAAAATCCTGGTCATCCAGGCGGCCCATGAGCGGTCGTATCTAAACCTTGGTTATCCAAGTGGCTCATTAGCGGTCAAAAAATCTTAGGGGGCTAACGTAGCACACGCGACAACCTCCTTCACAAGGAGATAGTATGATCAATCAACAATGGTTAACCGGAGCAAAACATTCCACCAAAACTGGCCACCTAAGTCTGCACTTGGGCAGCGCCACCAAACTTTGCTCACAAGCGAATACTAGGCTGGCTTAACACAAGTGACGGCCTAGAGAACGCACCCAAGGACTCCACTCCTTTGGAAATGCCATGAACCCTCAAAAACAAGGCGGGCAGCAAACTTACAGGAATCCTGCACAGTTGGCCGCCAAAAACAGCGAAGAAACAAAATACAAAAAGCAGCTGTAAAAAACCAAAAACAAGCAACATGCACAAAGTTGTTCGTATTATTGCTTATGGTAAAATACATTTACATAATTGTACCAAAAGGAAAAAAACTACAATCACCAAAAACTAGGAGGGCGGTGGTAGCCCCTGTTTGTCCCGTGGCTCCCCCACGAGGCTGTCACGATGCCGCATTAACCGGTTTGACAAGTTGATGAGATCCACAAGGAATTTCGGATCAACTAGCCGTACAATATGCCGACTAATGTTGATCCCTTCCCACAACCGCGACAGCATCATGTCCACGATCTCGTGAGGACGAATGCAGAGACTTAGGTCATTCTCCAGGGCGGCCATCTGCCCTATGAGCTGATTGAAGCGCCCCTTAACCTGCTTGTTTTCCTCCTTTAGACAAGCGTTCTCCGCTTTCAGGATCTCGTTTTCCACCTCCATGCTGCCAAGACAAACTCCAGGGCAGTCGCGTTCTCTCGATACTCCATCCCCAAAGCCTTTAGCTTAGAATCGAGCCAGGCAATCTCCATGTCCCTATCGAAGATCACCCAGTCTCTCTACCTAAGTGTCTTGGCGACTGCGGCCATGACCTTATCAGCTTGCACACAAAAAAAAAGAGGAGTTAGAAAATGCAAACTTAAAGACAAGGCAGACAATAGAATTTATACCGTCCAAATTCTTCGTGTTAGCCTAGCATCCAGACCCAGTGCCAAATGTAGTGAGCAAGGAATAGGGCCCTCATCGGCAGGGCTGGCAACAACCTCTGCCAAAAGCTCCTCCAACGGTTCCTCTGAAATATCCTCCACCCTGACTGTCTCCTCTGGAACAGTGGGGGGCTCCAAGACCGACTCTTGCTGCTCAATCGGTAGTTCCACAGCAGGTGATCCAACGGACAACTCCTACGGCTCAAGCGCTCCGATAGATGGATCCGGAGTCAACCCCGCTGGCACAGGCTGCGCGAGAACAACACCGCCACTCGCCCTAACATTTAACCTAGCGCCATAGGCCTCTAAAGCCAGCTCCGCTTCAACCCCGAAAGTGGCACCTACACCCGCAAAGTGCCCGGCAGAGAGATAGTCTGGCCCTGAGGACGACGAAGAAGGCACCATCGAGGCCGCCCTCTTTTGCCTTGGACTAAAGGGACTGGTATCAGATGGGCGAGGACCTATGATAAAGCCATTTTTCCTCTTCTTCGTCTGCAGGACCTCTGGTGATGGGACCTTAAATTTCTGGACGGGAGAGGGAGGACCCCACTTGGCCTTCTTGGCGTCAACATGGGAGACCAAGTGGTTTCTCCGGAAATCCTCAAGGTTTTCAACGATAAGCTCGGCCAATCAAGACAAGGGCATCGTCTCAACCTCAGAAGGCGCCCTCGTATACATGTTAGGCACCTGACCCCACTCCCTGGGAAAGGGCCAGGACTCGCCCACGCTAATGAAAAAGAATCGATTCTTCCAGTTCTTCAGAGAGTCATATATGACAGTACTTATCTTAAGACTGCCGCGTGGGGATAGAGAAATCCACTCTGTTCCCTGGTTAAGCTTGAAGAGCCCTCTAACCATCGACATCATCAACAGCCTCAAGTGTTGATGGAGGAATATGCAGAAGGAACACAGATATCGGATGGCGTTGGCGTGGGACAGAGCAATGGGGACCCAAAGCAGCTGAATAATCAACATTAACTCGTCAGGAATTGGAAGACAGAGCCCACTCCTCAGATGGGCTTCATATATGGTCAAAAAGCCTGTAGGTGGCAGGAGAGCCCTGTCGTCCTTCCCAGGAACGCAGAAGGCAATCTCCTTTGGGATATTGCACTCCACCTATAATAGCTTCACATCGTTCTCTCAGGACGGAGGCGATATCGACGATGAAGGCCATGATTAGAAAATCAACTAGGGTTTTTCTTTTCTACGGGTTAAGGAAGACGAACAAACAAAGGAAGGCATAGAAAAATTCAAAGTGAAAAGAACGGGCAACTTAAAGGCTAGTGTGAACACAAAACCGCCTCGAAAGCAAGCGCCATCGTTACCGCCACGTGTCGCTTCCCAAATGAGAGTCGTCAAATCAGATCCTCTGGCTTATTAAATACCAAAATCCTAAATATACCACATAAAGACACGTGGCACACTTTTTCTGACAGGATGACTAATGGCCAATGCTTCCTTCTCCAAGTTGTCCGAAAATTTTTCAAAAAATGGTCAACAAATCCAATCAATATTTTGGAAGTACTTGATGCTCCTCTTCAGACGGACGACTCCGTCAGCAAAAGACAAGTGCATTCCATCATGAACATACTGCAGGCTAGAATCCAGACCACCGTCATGAGGGGCTAGTAATGAGTAAGCCCATAGAAGACAGGCCCAATAAGAAAAATGACACAAAATCCAGAAAAGCCCAAATGCACATTTGGACAGTCAACGGTAGCGTTGACCATATGACGGGCCAACTAGGCAGTCAACACGCTCCCTCAAGACAATCAATATTTCTGTTGACCGAAAGTATTGTAGCAGCGACCGAGAAAAGGTAAAAACCTTATATGGGCCAGGCCGAGTTTAGTATATGTTTCCGTACACGACAAGTAATGGTTCCTTTCCCTTATTTCACGCCTTCCATGAAGCAAATCTCCACGAAAAAGGGCATCAACAGATTCAACGCCCTTCCCATAAGGAAGACGCCAGATTCTCTCTTCTTACCTACAATGGACTCTAACAGTACAGAAACATAGAAGGAAAGCAAATAATCTCGAGAACTGTTACCCGCTCAGACAGGAAATGATCCCAACAGAATGTAACAGTCAAGCCTTCTTGCTTAAGGATGGCCGCCTAACACGATGTAGGGATCGCGCCTTCTTGGCCAATGAAGGTCACCCTCCCCAGCGTCTATATAACCCCCACAGAGTCTTCATTCTGAGGGGACACACGGGGACAAATGAAAGACAACAAAGAACTACGATGGAGAAATCCTTAAGCATACTAACGCTCATCACTAAGCACGCAATTGCTTACTGCAATAATCCCACTCTAATCCTTCAGATTCCAGAGACTTCACCCACTCCTCGAGATCCATCCTTTTAAGCTTCCACAATTACAGGACGTAGCTTTCCACTTATTCCCCATGAACATTGAGCCGAGAAACTACACTCTCGGCGAGTCACGAGAATGTTTCTTACATCAAAGGCGAACACTCCCACCTACCTCAATCTCCCTCTCTATCTAAACTTACATTTCTATTTACCTTTTTATAATTCGAAGGCTTATTGTTGACTTGAGTGTCGAAGTGTCTTCGGTGGGACATCCCGTCGACACTTGACCTCTCGTTTGTTGTAGTGGTATGCATGGTCCAGACTCAGTGAATGGAGTCGAATCCAAACAATCAAGTGAACCCGAATCTGTTCAAAGTTGAATCCAAATACGCATCAAATTAATTATTGTTATTTACTAAAATTTGTGTTTTTTTAGAATGATTATATTTTTCACCAAATCTTGGCCATGAAGCAAATATATATCCAAATAAATAATTTTAATTAAATATTAATATGATTAAAAATAATATATTTATTAATATTATATTTAATTATATTTTTAAATTTTTTTAAAATATTAGAAAGATTCTATGATGTGGAATTATCTTGCCACAATTATGAACATCGTATAAATTTATGTGAGTTATATATTTATCCTAAAAAAATTTACACAAACACAAAGATGACCAATAGTATAGAAAACATAAATATCTGCGTCTAACACAACCAACATACAATCTACAACTTATATGTACCACAATTAATATTGAAACCATCCATTTTAACAAAAAAAGTAAGAAACAGTAGTATTAGAGGTAGCCAACAGGGTTTGCTTTTTTTTGGTAAAGATTTAACATGGATACAATCGATCATACAATGTATAACTTATATGTACCACAATCAATATTGAAACCATCCATTTTAACAGAAAAAGTAAGAAACAATAGTAGTAGAGGTAGCAGACAGAGTTTGCTTTTTTTGGTAAAGATTTAACATTGATACAATCGATTAGTAAAAATATAATATCAGTTAAAATTTTTTCACTACTTACAATCTCACAACACTTCCAATTTCGTAAGTAGTAAGTTAGGGTTTAAAATTTTAGATTGGTAAAAGGCTAATGAGTATATATTTTTCATACTTATATCAATGAAATAGGATCTTTTAATCTTGAGGCGTCTTGGATCCAAGTTTCGAACAGATTTGGGTCAAATCGGTTGTCTGAATCCGACTCCATCCACTGAGTCTTGATCCTGCACATTATAACTACGAACAATAGGTCAGATGACAGTAGGAGGTTATCCCACCGTAAACACTCTGATGCTCAAATCAGTAAATAACCTTCGAATTAAGAAGATAAAAGTAGAGAATGTAAAAAGATGCAGAAAGTGTTTGAGATATGTGAGTGCTCTCGTGGAGATAGCCTTTGTTGGCTTGTGAGGAGCACTGACTCTAAACA
This sequence comes from Nepenthes gracilis, assembly GCA_033239525.1. Taxonomy (NCBI): domain Eukaryota; kingdom Viridiplantae; phylum Streptophyta; class Magnoliopsida; order Caryophyllales; family Nepenthaceae; genus Nepenthes; species Nepenthes gracilis. The sequence continues at coordinate 8,666,908 of BSYO01000014.1, read as the reverse complement.
CTATGTTCGCTAGGAATATAGTGGCAAAGAGTGAGAGAGAGAGCGTTTACAGTATGAAGCGTGTGAACTTTTCCACAAAGAGCTTTTGTGGGTAGGTTTAAGCGTAAAATGAAGCATGCCTTGGAGGGTGGATTCCATGGCCTTTTATAGGGACTGCTTTAAGTTGCCTTCCTTGTGTAGGAGGACTTGATTCCCGTGTTCTGTTGGGATCGCTACCTTTTCTAGCATGGAGCTTTTATGGTAGTAACAGTCGCTGGATTGATTGATTTCCTTCTGTGTTCTATAACCGTTAGGATTTCTAGCAGATAGGGAAAGGATTCTGACACCTTCCTTTAAGAATGCGCGATGAATCTGTTGGATGACCATTGTAATGGAGATTGCCTTCTGTGAAGAGTGCACAATCAGGGGAGACGACTGTTTTTTGGTCGAGGACGGTCGCGTGAACCAAACTGGGCTTGGCCCACTTAAAACCTGTCCTGTAGACGGTCAACTGGTCACACTTCCGGTCAATGGAAGCATTGACCGTCTGCATGATTCCGATCAATGAAAACATTGACGGCCATGGGCCTAAGTGGGTTGTCATGCTCTTGGGCTTCTCCTGACTTATTGGCCTTTCGACTGGTCAATGGCAACCTTCGACCATCCAGGTGCTAATGGACCGTTATGGATCTAAACTATTCATCCTTCTTAGGTCAGCCCATTACTAGCATACCCATCAAATCCAAACAACTGTACAGTATTATCGGAGTCAACCATCACTAGGGGATGAGTAGTTAACAGAAAAAATAAGATGACAGAAATGTCCCCACCTTTTAAAGATTCGTTAGATGTAAAACAAAAATCACGTCAAAAAATTAGTCATTTTGAATTTCAATAAAGATGATTTCAAAAGCGACTGCAATGGAAATATAAATAAAATTTAAAAATAAATCAGCTATTAGTATATATATGTATAATTTTACTTCTACAAATTATAACATTAAAAATATTTGACGAAATAAAAATATATATATATATTATTGTTGCGTCCCGGGTCCGCGGTTGTCGTACGGATTAGGGAGCCTACAGATTCCTTAGCGCGCGGCGGCGTCGAACGAAGGGTCCGGTCTCCGTCTCTATGAACCTGGACCTGCAGAATACAGACAACAAATAAGAGGTCAGGGGTACGACAGGATTTCTCCCACTGAGGCCGCTCTGATGTTCAAGTCAGCAAATTATCGTAATGAACGAAAATGGCGCACACTAAGGGCGGTGCGCGGATGAATGTTGTGAAAGCGTAAGAGATGCTCGTGTAAGGTATGGAGAATGCGATGAGCAGGTTGTGGAAGGCCTGACTTCCTTGGTGCACCGCAATGGGTGGCTAATTTTTTCGTAGTCCGAGTAGACATGGGATGAGTAATCGTGAGCTTGCTCTTGCTGGGCGGAAGTGAGTTTATCCTCAGTTCCAGTTCGTCACTTTCTTGGGGTCAAGTGAAGAAGAAGGAAGCTCAGAGCTGGTTGAGTTTGATCCGTAATCGCATTCAGCCGCATTTAAGATGAAGAAAGAGATCCAAGAAGAAGATCCTTTCTTCGCGGAGCGTGGGGGCTCTTATAGGCCTCTTCCCTTGGACTCGGGTGCCGTAATACCCTGCTAGGGCTTCGCGCGCCGGTCATCGTTGTGGACCGCCCGGTCATGTCGGGTTGTCTCTTACCGTGGCTGGCACGCTTCAGAGCCGCGGCCACGCCCGATTTTTCCCGAGCGGGATTGTTGGTCGCCCGCAGCGGCCGTGGGAGCCGCTGGCGCCGCACCAGCCACTCTCTATGCCAGCCTTTCCGTCTTTTTGCCGGTTTCTGCAACGCATTAAATGCATTGGGTGTGGTTCCGTTGCCTTCTCACAAAGACAGTGCTCCGCATGTGTCTCCTGACTACTAGGCTGGGCTGGCCATCTCACGTAGGCTTTTGGACTTTTCGCGGGCCACAGAATTCTTCATGGGCTTGGCAACTCTTCATGGGCCAGGACATGGGACCCAACAGTAGCCCCCCATGCCTGGGCCGGCCAGTGGTCGGGCAGAGCATGTCCCTTGGGCCCATTCTGCAATTTCATGCCCTTCCTCGTGCGGCGCTGTCGTTTGTCGTTTTCTGGGTTCACACCTTCCCCAGGAGCCAGGGCAGGCTTTTCAGGCGCTGCCATGACTCGTCACTTCGCTAGGCGAGATTCGCGCGCCTTGGGTTGCGTCTGACCAGGGGTCTCCCCTGTTCCATGAAAGACATTTGCTGGATGCCGCGTTGGGCAAGAGGATGACTTGCGCCTTTTCCATAAATAGGAGAAGCGTTCGAGCAAGCTGAGTTCAGCCCTTAGCAGCCAGTAGAGAGGCAATGAGAAGATTCTGGCCTTCCCGCCCTTGGCGAGCATCCGAGAAGAAGTTGGATGGATCAGCCGAATGCTTAAGGCTCTTGATGAAGACTATCGTAACCCTCATCCTGCAATTTGCCTTCTTTGCTAACGAGAGCGGCTCGGCCATTTTTCCATCGTCGTGCATCTCCTCCCGGGTTGCGGCCTAGCTGACCTGGGGCAGAGCCACGGCGGAATCCCTGCGGGCATCTTCATCCGTAAGGTGAAGGCTTTCGCACTTGCTCTTCCCATGCATCAGGCTAGAGCACCAACCATGGAGGGATGCGAGCTCAGTAGCCCTCCGAGGGAGTGGGGGGTCCTCACCCTACTACCTCTGAGTGCTTTCCTGGCCTTGGTGCTTCCCGCACCCTGGTGGATGATGCTTCGGCGACCTCCACCAGGGGATGCTCTGCGCCTCCAAACCAGTCCGCTCGATGAACCACCGACGGCTCCAACCATGGGGATCCCATGCGGATCACGTTCGCCCAGCTCATCTGGGACATGGTAGGGGAGCATACGGGGCTTCGCACCGTTGTCTTCCTTCATCTTTCTCGCAGCCCTATTGCTGCAAACGTTGTACTTTGTAAGAAAACATTGATTAATAAAAGAAGTAGCCTCTTTTTGCCTTCATTTTCGTCTTGTTTGTGTGCGTACTCTTTTTCGTTGCCAGGCGTTTTGCCCTGGAGATCTGCGTGTAACTCTGTGGGAGCTGGAGGAATCTCTGTCAGCGGTCGCGTCTCCTGGGTGACCGGCGCATTTAATTCCTGCGCGGTCAGGAGACGTCGCGTCGTGGAGCCTCGCCTTGAAAAAGCACGAGGTTTCATGAGTCCGCCACGTGTAAAATCCCCACTGGCCACGCCTTAATGCTTCCTATCCTTTGGAGTTGCTGCCTTTTCAGGAGAAAACTCGCCTATTTAAACACGCCGTTTTCTCCTGGAACCTTGCACTCCTTCGCACTTGCATGTTTATTGGCAGTTTGCTCTTCCTGGGCGTGTTTTCTTACTACGAAATCAATGAAAGATTCCTCTTATGACTCGGAACGCTCTTCTGACGAGTCTGAGTTCGGCTCTCATGCCCCCGTGTCTTCAGGAGCCGACACTTCAGGAGGGGCTGGCTCTGAAGCCACGGTCGCTGGTCCTTCTCGGAGTCGGGGAGTGCCTCTGGGTTTCGAGAGGGTCCAGCCACGCCGGGGAACGGCTGCGGCCGAGGTGGAGTGGTTAAGGGCCCGTGTCGCACATTTGGAAAGCGCTTGGGCCGAGTCGGAGGCCAGGGCCACACGTCTCGTTGGCGCCAATGTGGGGGCGTAGGCCCGCATATTGGCCCTTGAAGGAGAGGTCGAGCGACTCAAGCGGCAACACGAGGCTGAGGTTGCTGGGCTGCGGTCGGAGGCCAGGGCCACTCGTCTCGTTGGCGCCAATGTGGAGGTGCAGCCCGTGCATTGGCCGCTTGAAGAAGAGATCGAGCGACTCAAGCAACAACATGAGGCTGAGGTTGCTGGGTTACGTTCAGAGCTGAGGACGAGGCTTCGGCCAGAGGGAGTGAACCCTGCCTTGGAGCAGAGTTATTTTAACGCCGTTAGGCTTTGCCGAACGCTGGCCTCGCTGGAGGACCTAAGCTTCCGCGTGGGTGTTCTAGATCCTCGCAACTCACTTGCCAGAACTCGAGATCAATTGGTGGACTACCACGTCCAAAGCTCTTCCACTGGCCATTGGGACCATTAGCTGATTGTTTCTTTTTGCTGTCGCACTTCTTCTTCTTTTTGTAACCGTCACAACGGGACCTGTTGATATAATGAAAGTTGCTATTTTGTCGCACCTTTTTGTTTTCCGGATTCCTGCTTCTTGATTGGTTTTTCCGTTTTGTTCTACCGTGCGCCTCTTCATGGGCTCCACTATCGTGAGCCTTTATTTAATGTGGTGGCGCCAGCGTGGATCCTCGCCAGACGGCTGAGGGGATGCGCCTGTCAATCTAGCATTTGGCCATGATTACGGACGATTTCGGATCTTGCGATGCGTTGTGAGGCCAACATGTGTCCCAATCGCCCTGGCGGTGTCGCTTCGGCTTCCCGCCTTTTGGCTTCCCGTTGCCTATTTAAACCAATCGGGGATCGCTTCCTTTCTTCTGCTGATATTTTCCCTGCAACGTACTTGCATCTTCCGAGAGAGAAATGGCAATAAAGAGAGAAAGCACTTCTTCTTCCCAGGCTCCCAGAGCCACATGTCATGGTGTTCATAACACCAAGTCCGTCTTGACTGCAGGAACCATTGCTTCTCTCGTGGTCGACTACGGCCTTCCTAGCCATTGGAGTTACCGTGCTCCTGGCGCACTGGATAGAGCCAGCGCCCCCCAAGCGGGCTTCATTACTGTGTACGAGCACCATCTGAGGGGGGGCTTCGTTACCCGACCCACTGCACGCTGTATGCATTGGTAGATGCGTTGGGAGTTCCGATGGCAAGGCTGCACCCCAACGCCTTCCACTATCTGGTGTCCCTGTGCATTTTTGCCATCCTTCACGGCGGCTCCTTTGATGCCAAGGGCGAGATTGATCTTCCGGTTCACAGAGTCGGAAGATTGGGTGTCGATGTCCCCTGCATGGGTTTCGCTCGCGGCACCAACCCTGACTCGGTGAAGGGCTGGAAGGAGCGCTTCTTCTTTTTGCAGGAGCCCCCTAACTCTGAGCTCTCACGAGTGTCGGGCCCGATTTTAGAGTACTTTCAGATGTGCCAACTGATGAGGATGCGGGCCGGGTGAAGCCGGGATCCGCCATCAAGTCCAAGAGGCAAAGTTCTCGATCCAGGGTTACTTCCATCACGTTTGAGGCCTGCAAATGGGGGCCTCCTTCGGGATGGACGATCGCTTGACCGGGTAAGAGTGGTCCCGGAGATACAGCCACTCCTCCACCGTCCGGGGGGAACGAGGAGGAAAGCTGCTCATTACCGAGTCATCGACGGACAACGACGAGGACGAGGCCGCCTTAAAGAGGCTGAGGGAGGCCAAGGGGACTTCCACGCGGAGGTCCAGGAGACGGATCGCCGGCTCTTCCGCCAGTGGTGGGAGCCCGGCCAAGAGACCCGCGAGCTGGTCGCTGGGGAAACCGCCGAACCGTCATCAACTTCGGTCGCGGGATTAGCTGCTTGCGAAGTCGGTGAGGTGGAGTCTCTACCCACTGGGAGTTCCCTCGCTCGCTCTATCGCAGAGGTGTCTGCAGGCACCGACCCAGAGGTGATGGAGGATGTCATCGTTCTTGAGGGCCCGGAGGGGCTGTTTATAGCCGCTCCTACGTTGGTGCCCAAGGTCAGGGGGCCTGTAGAGCCGACAGTGATCTTTGTGGAGCCTATCTCAGAATACAGGTTTCCTGAAGGTTTGGCTCCGTTTCCAGAGGAAGGCCGTGCTCAAGATCGATCGGGCCTGGGTTGCCGTAGAGAGGGTAGCCGGGTCGTCCTCGTGGCAGGAGCCCCCGAGCACTCCTACGGCTACCACTCTTCTAGCCAGTTCGCCCTCAGCAGGTGAAGGCGAGGAACCTCAGGGAGAGGTTTCATTGGGCAATCTCACACATTCTCCCCGCACTGCTCCTGATCAGGTACGGTTGTTTCCATCTAGCCTTTCTTTACCGTTATATGCTTTGGAAGCACTTCTGATGTCACTTCTTATGCAGGCTTCAGGTGGTGCCAATCCTTTTGAGGCGTTGACCGTCCTTCACGGGAACTTGCAGCAGGTCATCTCCAGCGGAAGGGCCCAATTCGCATCTCTTGAGGAGGAGAATGGGCACCTGCAGCAGAGAGTGGCGCAGCTGGAAGCCCTACTCATCGCCTCGGAGGGACGAGTCGCCAGGCTGGTTAGAGACATGGTTGGCCGGCTCTCTTTGTTGGAAGCACGGCTAGCTCTAGAGGCTCGGTATTGGGATGGTATCCACCTGTGCCGCAGGATCGCCTCCTTGGTGGCTCCTCACATAACTGAGGGAGTCTTTCATCCGGGGAACGACGGGACACAGGAGGCGTCTCGCCTGAAGAACTGTCATGAGGAGGCGGGTCCGTCGAGCCTACCTGATGAGTCTCCGCTTATGTTAGCTGTTAGACCGACTTTTGTATTTGTATCATATCGGTGTCTTATATATGAATGAAAAGTGTCTTTTTCTTCTCTGTACTTGTGCTTCTTCTGCCGTGGGATGTCGTTTGCGTCTTCACTGCATGTAACCGCTGGATTGCTTTCATGCTTAAGTGTTAGGCTCTTCGCAGTTGTTGCTAAGGCCCTATCCGGCGCCTTCTTGCGTGGTGCCTCGCCCGCCCGTAAGAGGATGTCGTCCGCAGCTCACGATTTGGGGGCTCGATCCGGTGAAGCGAATGTCGCCGCTAAGCCTCTCGGAGCCGCAACGAGGGTTAGCGCTGATGTCGGGCCACTGTGAATCGGACTCCTAGGTCTAGGACTCGGTCGCATATGATTGCGGGAGGTGTGTGGCCCCTAGTCAAGGCGTTATAATCACCGAGTTGAGGTCCTAGCCCATGACCATTGTAGACTGAGGGTGCTCTCTTCTGTTCAAGAAGGTCGCCGCACGCCTACGATTTTTTGCCCCCTAAGATTTTGTCGGCCGTAAATTGGGGACTTTAGAAGCCCCCAGGCCTGATGCTTTGACCGCCTAGGTCGTCGGCGCGAACCCTGTTTAATGGACCGCCTAGGTCCTTTTGATGAGATGTCTCAGCCTGTAAGTGGCTACCTCCGGGCTGTCTAGCGGGGCTTGACCGGGGGCCGCCGGCCCACCGGGCATGGAGCCAAATGCGTAAGCCATCCCTGTGCCATTCGCGGGGGGACGAAGTCCCGGGATGGTTGATTTTGGACCGCCCTCGCACCGGGGCCAAGGACTGGTTTTACTGACGGACGCTTATCCTCCCGACTTAGGGGCAGTCTGTGTCGATGATTTAAGAATGCAATGCATGTCATCAATTCACACAAATGCATATGCAGAATGATAGAAAGAGTGATCATGCTAATCAAAAGATAAAGCACATGTCCAAGCATTCATTGTGATGCATGCGCGTGCGACTTACCTGAGTCGATGTAGCATCACTGATAGTACTTCCTTAAGTTGGTGGCGTTTCAGGTCCATGGGACCAGTTTGCCATTCTAGGCGCGTAGCTTGTACGCTCCGCTCCGGAGGATTGCGGAGACGAGGAACGGCCCCTCCCACCCGGGGGAGAGTTTGTTCCTATTCACGATCTTTCCTGCCGCCTCTACGCTCCGGAGGACTAGATCTCCAACTTCCAGTGGGCGCGCCTTTACCCGTTTGTTGTAGTACCGTGCGACTCGCTGCTGATAGACCACGGTTCGTAGTTGTGCGGCGTCTCGAACTTTCGAGAGCATGTCCAGACTTTCCGGAAGCCTTTGTTCGTTGGCGGCTGGGTCGAAGCATTTGATCCGCAGGCTTGGCATCCCCACCTCCACGGGCACCACAGCCTCAGCCCCAAAGCAAAGGTTGAAGGGCGTCTCCCTTGTCGACTCCCTCGCGGTTGTTCGGTACAACCATAATACGGATGGCAGCTCCTCAGTCCAGGAGCCCCCTGCGTCCTCCAACCTGGTTTTCAATCCGTGCAGCAATGTGCAGTTGGTGACCTCAACCTGTCCGTTTGCCTGAAGGTGTGCCACGGACGTATGTATCGCCTTGATGGAAGGTCGCGATAAGATTGCCAGAGCGCTTGCCGGTGAATTGGGTTCCGTTATCGGTCACTACGACCTTAGGGATCCCAACGCGGCAAACGATACCTTGACGGAGGAATTCCATCGCATTCTGCTCTGTGATCTTGGCGAGAGGGACGGCTTCCACCCACTTGGTAAAGTAGTCAATGTCGACAATCAAGAATTTTCTTTGCCCAGTAGCCAGAGGTAGGGGCCCAAGTATGTCGAGTCCCCATTGTGCGAACGGCCATTGGGGTTGGAGATGGTGCAGCTCTGTGTGCGGCTGGTGCATCATATTGCCATGGACCTGGCAACTTTAACATTTGCGGACGAATTCCATGGCGTCTCGCTTCGTGGTGGGCCAATAGAACCCTTGCCGCATGACATTGAATGCCGTGTTCTTTCCACCGATGTGTGAGCCGTCAGCCCCAGTGCACTTCTGCCAAAGACGTAATCGGCTTCCCTCTAGCGTGAGGCACTTGTGAGGGGAGTGGAGTATCTCGCCTCAGTATAGCCTCCCATTCAGGATCGTGTACCATCCCCCGCCGTCGTCTTGATTCGCTGGGCTTCGTTGATGTCATGGTAGGGTCCTCGGGCTAGGAACATCACGTATGGTGTCATCCAATTGTCCCCTGCGTTGACCCGTAGCACCTCTTTATCTTCGGCGTCGATGCTGGGCGTGATCAGGACTTCCCTGGGCTCTCTCACGTACTGTTCCATGGTCCGGGCGGCCGCGTCCCGGGCCAGTCCGTCAGCGCGTTTGTTGTCCTATCTTGGGATGTGTTCGATCTCAAAACGACCGAACTCAAGGATCAGGGCCTTGACCTTTGCCAGGTACCTCACAAGCTGTGGGTTCGAGGCGTCAAAATTCTCCTTCACCTGATTGACCACAAGTACGGAGTCACTACGCACGACCAACGACCGCGCGGAACACTCCTTCGCCAGTCGCAGGCCCACGAGGAGGGCCTCGTATTCCACCACGTTGTTCTTGGCCGGGAAGGCCAATGACGGAGTATGCGATCTCCATGCCCCTCGGGCGTCCTTAGCACGACACACCAGCTCCGCCGCCGCCGCTCGGGTAGATGATCCGTCTACGTTCGTGGTCCACGCAGAGGATCGTCGCCTTCCGTATTTCCTTGGTTGCTGTCTTCTTCCGTGTAGGCCGTCGACGATAAAGTCTGCCAGAGCCTGTCCCTTCACGGCTGGTCGAGGCCGGAACTTCAGGTCAAATTCCCCTAGCTCGACAACCCACTTAACCAGCCGGCCGGACGTCTCCGGCTTCTGCAAGATCGACTTCAGCGGTTGGTCTGTCAGTACGACGATTCGGTGCGACTGGAAATAGGGCCGAACTTCCACGCCGCATAGACAAGTGCGAGCACCATCTTTTCAGCGTGCGGATAGCGGGCCTCTACGCGGGCCAAGACTCGCTACGTAATACATGGCCTGTTGTCCGCCCGTGCTTCGCAACTAACACCGAGCTAAGGGCCGCTGCCGATGTGGCCAAGTAGAGGTAGAGATCTTCTCCTTCGCGCGGTGAGCTTTGGAGCGGTGCGCTGGAGAGGTAAGTCTTCAGTTCCCTGAAGGCTTCGTCACATTCTTCACTCCACTTGAACCCCTGCGATTTAGTGTCCCTTAGCACCTTGAAGAAATGCAAGTATTTTTCTGCTGACTTGGCGAGGAATCGCGAGAGGGCTGCTATTCGCCCGGTCAGCTTCTGTACCTCTTTTATCGTTCGCGGAGGGTTCAGGTCGGGAATGGCTCTGATCTTCTCCGGATTGGCCTCAATGCCGCATTGCGACATGATGAAGCCTAGGAACTTCCCTGAGGTCACTCCGAACGCAGACTTGGCGGGGTTAAGTTTAATCCTGTGCCGTCGGAGGACCTGAAAAGTCTCATCTAGGTCATTGACGTGGCTGCTGGCAACCTTGCTCTTCACCAGCATATCATCAACGTACACCTCCACGTTCCGCCCGATCTGGGCCTCGAACATTTTATTCACAAGGCGCTGGTAGGTCGTGCCAGCATTCTTGAGACCAAAGGGCATCATTTTGTAACAATACGTCCCCTTGTCTGTCATGAACAAGGTGTGCTCCTCGTCCTCTGGGTCCATCCGGATCTGGTTGTACCCAGAGTATGCGTCCATGAAGCTCAGGAGCTCGTGCCCGGACGTGGAGTCCACGAGCTGGTCAATCCTAGGAAGCGAAAACCTATCTTTGGGGCAGGCCTTGTTCACGTCCGTGAAGTCGACACACATCCGCCACTTGCTGCTACTCTTTTTTACCAGCACAACGTTAGACAGCCACTCCGGGTACTGGACTTCCCTGATGAATCCGGCGTCCAAGAGCCTCTTCACCTCTTCCCTAATGGCGACCAACTTCTCGACGGAGTGGTTCCTTCTCTTCTGCAGAATGGGCTTTCGGCTCGAGTCAAGGCCCAGCTTGTTGACTATAACCTCGGCCGGTATCCTAGGCATGTCAACGGGAACCCACGAAAACACGTCGGAGTTAGCCCTAAGAAAGGTAACCAATCGGTCACGCTCCGTAAGTTGGAGGGATCTCCCCACGTTGATGCATCGTTCCGACTCAGAAGGGTTTAGTGGGATTGCCTCAGTTTCCTCTCCGAACTGGGCCTGTTGCAGCAAGGTCTCATCGCGGAGGTCGAGGTCTTTGTCCGGGCAGTATGGCACCGCCGGGTTGATCTAGGATAGGTGGCACGTCCGCCCCAATATTTGATCTCCAAGGACTTCACCCACGCCCCACGGAGTGGGAAATTTCACCTTCAGATGTAGGATGGACGTCACAGCTCCGAAGGTGATTAGGAAAGGTCTTTCCAATATCACGTTGTAAACGGATGGAAGGTCAACGACGAGGAATGCCAGCTCTTACGTCACAGAGCGCGGGTGGGTTCCCATAGTGACTTCCAGCCGAACTATCCCTTGCACCAGGACTGGCTCATTGTCCAAGCCGTACAAGGGTCCGCTTGCAACTTTCATTTGGCTTCGTTTTTAGTCCAAGTTTAAAAGGCAAGAGATACAAAGAAATTTTGAGAACTTCCATTATCAATGAAAACTCATTTCCAGTTGGTAATCATCCCCACCACACGAAACGAGGACCGATACAACAAGGGGGTCGGTATGGGAGAGGTTACATGAGCCATATCATCGCCGCTAAAGCTAATGACATCATTCCTATCCCTATCCGCCGCTTGTTGCCGGGAAGCGGCTCCGCTGCCCACGCCGCGTCCGCGGCGGCCGTGGAGGAGACCATATCGACCACGCCGGCGGCCAGGCGGGTTCTCGAAGGTTCACCGCTTCACCGCTTGAGGTCGCCGCCTGCTCCCGAGCCCTTCA